>CM023456.1:123987265-124345169 GCA_013339765.2 Haemaphysalis longicornis
TTCAAATTTTGTTTGTTTTCACCACATCAGATTGTACGTGTCGGCTATAAATTGTTTTCCCTTTCAAAAAAACTAGTTCCGAGTCAGCGCCCGTATTGTGAATTTCTTCTGTGTCCCGCGTCGTTTATAGCGCTGTTACATTACATCATGAATACGTACCAACTCGCCCAACTTCGCATTTTGTTGCAAAAAAAAAAAAAAAGAACACAAGAAAACACCTTTCACCGGGTGTTTTGTCGTTTAAACACCATTTAAAAAGGTGTTCTCATGTATCCTTGTTAGGAGGTAAGGGTGCTAGTTACTGACATTAAAAATTATCATTTTGCAGAGTATACGCGCTTTCTTGCTGTACCCGCCGGCGATCTATCGACGCCGCAGCGCCGGCATCCCGAGACCCGGCGGTGACGACATGCGCCCGAGTGAAGTGAAAAGTTGGTGAGAGGGCAGCAGTCGGCGAACCAACGGCGCCGTTCTTTCGCGGCCTTCTATTGTGTATTTATTACGACGGCTGCTGGGACGAGCAATTATACGCTGGCGCAAGCCGACGGCCGACGACCCGGCACCGTGCGTATTCACAACACCGTTGTCGAGCGCCAGTCGAAATGAAAAGTAATTATTGCAACAATAGCACTGGTCACTTGTCCTTATCTGTAGATGCAGTGAGACGAGGGACAAACAAAACGCAGCTTCCATGACAGCTTAACTGCGCTACTGTTTCGTAGATTGTCAAACAAAAACTTTACGAACTCTTGTGTCAAGGCGGTGGTGCCTGTCTCACTACCCAAAATATTTAAAAGCAAGACGCTTCGATTAGTGATTGTCTTAATACGCCATATCGGAAGGCCGTAATGTAACAAGGGCTCTGTAAGGGCACAGTACAACCGAATTTCGAGTCAGAGGGGGATAGAACCAAATTCCTAGAGAGGATAGCGTTACGTGAACACAACTCACAATCAGTGCACGATAAATTGCTATTAAACACCTAGGGAGCAAACTAAAGGAAGCAGTTCAGACGCCTTCGGGGAATTTTATGCCTGGAAGAAAATCCATCTGTTAACTGTTTAGTCTGAATATTACATACGTTAATCTCGATAAAGGGAAATCGCTTACACGGAATTGCCGCTTAAACGAAACTGTAGCCTGTAAGTTGGTTGGTTTTGTATTCAGATAAAGTAAAAAGAATTTTCGGTAAACGGAACTAAAATTTCCGCCTCACCATGTAGACGGAACCGAAAATGGAACTTATTGTCAAAACCATGGCCAATAGCATCAGCTTTTTCCGGTTCCGGCTGTTTCGTTTTTGTTTTCTTTTTATAGCCTCGTTGGCCTCGTAAGCCTCGTCTCATTAGTAGTCAGCCGTGCTAGCGCGACGAATGCAACATCGCAGTTCTTGTTCCAGTCGTTCGGTCTCGATTCAAGTCTCCGAGGATACAGGGCTTATAGCTCAACCGACTCTTTCGTGCCATCGTGGTGCTATTCGTGCTTCATTACCGCGTTGCCGTCGTCTAAATTGGGTGGTTCGTAAGCAATCGCGAAGTCGAGGCCTGAGGCGTGCACACCATGTGCTTACGCTAGAAAAGAAAGGACATCATTATTGACTTCGAAAGCGGCTCTTTGATGCATTTTCACGCATTTTTAGGGCACAGTGACTCATTGTTGCCAAATAAATTTTGTGAATGTTGTGCCTAAACCTCTTGTAGTTTTCTTGCTTTCTGAAAAGCTATCAGCTAGATTCACCTTCCAGTGCTTAGAGTTCCATGAAATGTCCTTACGAGTGTGCACGCACATAAATTTGCACTTTTGCACATCTCTCTCAGTAAACGAAACTCTCTCAGTAAACGGAACTCCTGTTAAACGGAACTAAGTTTTTTCGGTCCCTTGAGGTTCCGTTTATCGAGGGTCTACTGCATTTATGTTTGCTGACATTCAGTTACAGTTAACGTGTCAATGGCCCTTCCGATAACGCTCGCAGCCACAAATTTGCACTGTGTAGAGTAAGAATAGGAGTGGCCCCAAAACAAAACCTTTGTGCACACCGCCGTCAGCAATTTTAAAACTGTGCACAGCATCGTTTATATGCGTACAGTCACGGGCAAATGAAACGCGATCACGAAAATATGAAGCAGAACACACACACAGCGCGATTTCTTTCCACGCAAGTCAAGCTCGTGCACGCGTAACTTAATTACAGTACCAAGTTCGGGGAATGTGGCTTTCAAAGTGCACTAATATTACGCGCCATTATTTGACGACCACGAACAGTATTTTTTCAAATTGTGCGTTGTGATTCATATTTTCGTGTTCGCATTTCATTGGTCCATGACTGTATATTGCAACCATACACCCGGTGGACTCAAAGTACACCCTTTGTCAAAATTTTGGGGCCAATCCTAAGCCTTCTCGACCACGAAGAATTTAAAGAATCTGCTTTACCTTTAAATGTGACAAAAATATTTTAAGGTAGTAAGAAATAACGGTGTTTTCTCTAGCTTTCCTCCATAAAAAGTTTTAGCTTCGCTCGGGACGTAAGCTTGTACACTGAATTTTTTGCAGCCTGCGCGTTTCTGGCTTGGTCCACAAAATTTTGACAAAGACTGTACATGCAAACGGCGCCTCATTTATAGTTTAAACTTCTTGCGTTGAAGCAATTTCAGCACCAAAGACTTGTTTAGTGCTAGAGGAAAGTCACGGAGAAAAATTCGTTTTAATGCGGAGCTGAATAACTACGCCTCATTGATGGTGGCGTTCGTCGAGCAAAACGCACGACACGAAAGTCAACTTTGTTTACGCTCCACTTTAAAAGGCACATCAAGCGCCCTGAGAAAGCGCTTCCTGTGGACGGAATCGGACCTAAGTTCCTCGCGTTACGAAGCCAACGTCTATCCAATTGCGCCATTCCGACACGGTTGAAGCAGTTCGGATTTTTCGCTCTGGCTTTGACTCGTGTTGCATGGGAAAAACCGTCGCGTCATAACAATCTTTCTCACAAGAAAGGGGCTTTGCTTGTTTAAATGGCATTTAACAAATCACTCACGCATTGCCGCCAATCATGCCAACTTATTTGTTTATTTACGGTCGTTACTAGCGCGTGGCAGCGCTCGGCTGCCTTCTCAATTGTGTACCATGCGAAGCGTGCGTATCCAATTATTGTTGCTGTGATATGTATATTTATTAATCGTAATTACAATCCGCGCCTTCACCTTTGTTATCGCCGGAAGGGGAGATGGGGGAAGGGAGTTGGAGGAGGGGGGGGGGGGGGGGGGGGGTAGTGAGTGTTCCGGTTAAATGTGTTCGCGTATGGCGGATTCTCGAACGCATAAGACAAAAGAGTCGAGGACCACCTCCTTGTGTTCTGTAGACCCTTCGGGATGGGTCCATTCCCGCAGGGTTTGTGGCGCGGCCTGACTTAATGGGGGATGAGAGCAAGGGGCAATTGTTTCGCACGCCGTATCAGCAAGCTTGACGGGGACATGGTGTAGCTTTTCAGTCCTTTTCTTCAACTGTTCTTGCGTCATCGACGATGTTAATGTTCTCAACCTAATCCGACGTTTCGAAAAATTAGATGAGAACAGATAAATGCGTGGAAAGAAAACGCGCCGGATTCCATTGGCCGATCCCCTGTGCACGTCACTCAGTTGTCTGCTTCTCCCACGCTAGTGCATTCTTTAAGTTTATTGTGAAGAACAAGGTCGCTCCGAAAAAACTTGTTTACTGGAAGAACCCTGCATCGTCGTTGGCTACGTGACAATATCATATCCCATCAATAAATAAAAAAAAAGAAATCATGGGAAAATCACACATGGTCTGCCACAATTCACGTGCAAGTACCGTATTTTTTGCGATTCTAAGCACCCTCCGATTCAAAACACCCTCCCCTACTTTCGGAAAAAAATTAAAAAAAAGTTTGCATGCGAATCTAAGCACCCCTTTTTACAAGCAACGGTTGCAAGGTGGATTTCAAACGCGTGGAAGCGGGTTCGACTTGACGTTGCGGCGAAGTCATTTATAAAGTTTTCAATTACAAGCCACTTCAATGCAACACAATACGACCTACTTGGGGATGGTGAGGGTGGCGGCCCAAGCAGCACAGCGGACTAGTATGGTAGTGAGGTCAACTAAGTAACATGCGTAAGCATGGGTTCACTGTCTGGAGGACCTATTTTTCTTTCGAATGTTTGCCAAATAAAACCTTATTACTTGCGCTCCTCTCGTCGAGATACGGCCGCGAAAAAAAGTGGCGGGGAGATGCGTAATTTTGGTTTTTCGAATGTAGGCACCCCCCTCACTTCAGGCATCGCGATCTTGGAAAAAAGGACGTGCTTACAATCGAATAAATACGGTATTTGTGCATGAGGATAACCACTTCCCATGTTCCGCCGACTTGCTTGAAATTGATTGGTTATGGGATTTAAGGCGCCGACGCAACGCAGGCGATGATGGCGCGCCGTAGTGGAGGGCTCCGGATTCATTTTGGCCACCTGGGGATCTTTAAAGTGCGCCAAAATGTCGACACACGGGTGTTCTCTTTTCACCTCCATCAGAAAAGCGGCCATCGCGGCAGGGAATCGAACCCGCGTCCTCGTGCTCAGCAGCACAACGCCTTAGCCACTGAGCCACCGCGGCGGGTAACTTGCTTGAAAGCAGAGTCCAGTTTACTTAGAGCCTTAATCAAGAAAAGCATGCCAATTCAGCGCATGCAGTCCACTGCCGACACGGCTAGACAAATAACCGGCATGGCGACCAATGAACTTGCGAGTGATGTTTTCGTTCGGAAAGAGGGAAAATATGTAAAGTGCCCCTCACGTAGCCCATGCGCTAGAAAATCGACGGGTGAAAATGTTAGGAATAAAAAGCACCCCCTTGCTCTAAGCACCACCGATTACTGCGAGGTAAACGTCTGCCCCAGCAAGCGAAAACAGCGGGCTAAGTTCTGACGCAGGGAATTTCAACTCATAGCGATGACGACTGCCGCCGCAAGGTTAAATACCGCGGAAAAAGTGGATGCAGCGAGCATGATGGAGGGAGATAAAAGACCTGCGAGGACACAACGTGCCAATTTTTGGGTGCACACCCCAAAATATGGGCTCGTATCTGATGATGATCACGGCAGGTTCACGGCAACGACGAAATGGCGGCACTAACGGGACATGTTAACGCCGACCAGGAACGGGGAAACATGCGCATACGTGAATAAAGCCCGCTCGCGTCAACGCCGGTCAGTACGTCACTTTGACGCACGCGAGAGAAACCTCCTACAAGTGCTTCCTCCTATCTCGCTCCCCTGTTCAGCGCCCTGTTTGCCCGAGTAACGAATATGTTTACGAAGCTGAGGCTTGACAAGTCAAGAAACGAAGTCTCCACCATGCCACGAATCAGTTGACGGCCTAAAGCCTTCTTCCACGCGTATGGGGAAGCTTGGACTAAGCACTCGGCGATGGGCCGACGCCGGCCGTTCAAATTTCATAAACTGGCAGCTGCGTAAAGGGCGCTGCATGCATTTAATGTTGCTGCAGCCCAAGCGAAAGTAATGGTGTCCAATTGCCGAATGTGTCCTCTCCTTACCATTCCATCCTTTTCCGTTCGCCCTTTTTTTTTTCCGCATGCGCCCTGCTCGCGCACCACCTGTTGGGACAGCGTCCGTACGATCGCTAGCCTCAGCGGATGCCGCATGATGGCGCCACTGTTGCACGTTGAGCAAAGAGGAAATTTAGCGGGCACATACTTCCTGCTCCCCTAATTGCCACTTCTGTAATTACCATGCTCACATTACACTAATGCACTTTTCTAAGTGGAAGCCCACCACGCGTTCATCGGGTCGACCTTTAGTCGGCTAGAGCCATGCAGCAACCGTGGTGTTAGGAATGCATGCTCGTCTCGCTTTTTGAAGGCCCTGGGGTCGATCCCAATCCAGACCCGAATTTACCCAATTTTCTTTTATTACTGAATTACTTCACTTTGCCGCAGCCTTTTTGAAAACTTGGCGCCAATCCGAGCATTCTCTGACCTGTTTTTTTTATATATTTTTTTTTTGATATATTTTTTCCCCCAGCACATCGTTCCTGGAACACTATTAAACAATTAATTGTTGATTCATTCGTCATTATTATTATTTCTGATTTGTTGGTCAGATCCTTATGTCTGTTCCTGCCTGTTTTCGCTATTTCTGTCAAGCGTGTTGCTATGTTTTGTGTGTCTCGACAAGATGGGAATTGCAAAGGCATCGCTCGTTTACGCTAATAATTTATGCAGTGTAACTTTTCAGAAATCAAAACTCTCGTTTTATATGTACACTCTGTCTCTATCATATGCACTGTGTATTTTGTTGTATTTTCCTTCTCGTCAAGTGCCTTGAACGTTTCGCTGCCCGAGGGCCATAGCTTGCAACAGTTTTTTTGCTTTTTTTTCTGAATTTCTGTAAGTATTTTTACTAATTTTTCTGTCTATCGAGGATTTGTGTGTTGCCGTGCTGTTCTACGTTTCTTTATTAATGTTTTGTATATCGATCCAGCACCAAGACCTAGGTTTCTGAGCCCATGATGGATTGAATAGATGCTTCATGATGATGACCTGAATCATTGACGTGTGTGATTCTGCGTTGATTGATTGATTGATGGATTGATTGATGATTGTATTGGGTCGTCCGTTATTTTGCATTCGACAACTTAAGCGGGATTTTCAACCTATACAAATGATTTCCCAATAATAGTGCGAGTGTTTCTACGCTCTGAAAGAACAATCAACACAGTCGAGATCGAGACACCCGGAGAAGGCATTCCTCCCCTCGTCAAGGACCATGGACGTCAATCCCGGTGCCAACTCAACGGACTATGAAATTGAAAGAAAAAGAAGATGCATTCTGTCCCCGAAACAGCGTGCTGCCATTGCTTCATTCAGACATCATCATCATCATCATCATCTCATCACCACAGCAGCCTATCGACGCCCACTGCAGGGAAAAGGCTCCCCAAATAACCTCCAATCCAATTACCGCGGTCCTGCGCTAACCCGGCCAATTTATCCCCGACATTCCCCTAATTTATCATTCAGACAACTTCAAGCATCCATATCTAAAAACTCACCCCTATAGGCAGATTCGGCGGTACCCAGACGGATAAACGGGGCGCACCTCAGAAGAATGATTGGCCTCGTTTACGGCAGAAGGCACGCGGTCGCATTAAAAAAAAAATGCTCTCCAGTCCACCCTGTGAAGGTGGTCAGAAAGCGAAGCTGTAAATGAGCAATTTCTCGGTATTTTTAACTGCGGACACGAAGAATTTAGCATCGCTGCTAAAATTAGCAGACAATCGCACGAAGGCGGGGCAACCTACAGCGACAGCTGTTACGATGCGATAATGCGGTTATGGTGATCATCCGATGGAGACAATCCCAGAGTTGCCGCTCTCAAATGAGAGAACAAGGAGGACATGCACCGTAGGGTGGAAGGGCGGGGATTATTTCCATTTACGCTATCATAACTACTAATTGAGTTAGCTACGCCAGTTGTACATTGTTGTCCGAATACAGGGCGTTACACGGTTGCTCCGGTTTTACGATTTCTTGTTCGTGCCTCCGTCGTTCTTTACGGGCCTTTTTCTTTATTATTATTTCCATCTTGGTTTCGGGGGTATTTTTGATTTCGCAAGTTCACTTAATTACTTTTAAAATGTTTCTATTTTCTGTCTCTTTTTTATATTTTTGTCTCTTTTTTTATATTCCGCTCAATTAATGATTTCCATTTACGCTGTTGTAACGATCAAATGTGTTAACCCCGCCAATTATTCCTTTTTGTGCAAATGCAGGACTGCAGGACTAGCTGAAGTCCTGCAGCTGCAGGACTAGCAGTCGGAGCTGCAGGACTAGCTACTCGGCAAAGAATGCTACGCATTAATCAAACAGGGAAATAGGGCGGAACACAGCCGCCTCTGTATGTAGCTCACAGCTTTAGAGCATCGAACGCATCATCCAAAGGTTGTGGGTTCGGAACCCACCCGCAGCGCATATTTGTCCTCGCTTCCTTCCTTTCCAGCCATTTCGAAACTTCATTGTCCGCGCACAATTAGAGGGACGAACCAGATGCTTTGCGCCCCCTCCCGGCTGCCTACTGGTGGCCCACGCGCGGGGCCCATGGCCCTGGCGATGCTTTTTTTAACTCACGATGTCACCCGCGTTGACGTCCGTAGTCCGCACCGCACCCCTCCCTACTATAAAAAAAAATACTATCCGGCGCCCGGTTTCGATCCCTCGACCCTGCTGGCGGAACGCAATGTACATGGTGCTCTACCCACTGCGCCACAAAGCCGACACAGAATGGGACGCTCCGAACGCGCCTTATATCGTTCACTCATTCAAATTACTGCTGACGAGCGCTCTCTCGTCAGCAGTTGCCACAAGTGCAACAACATTAACGTAACGCAAACTACTTAACGTCGTGCGCCACCGGAAATGCTCTGCATTTGATCGTGCCCCTCGCGAGGGGGATGTTTCACTGCGTCTTCTCTCGGTCGCGGGACCCGTGGCGCCATCTGGCGGAGGCGCGGAACAACTCGTAGCACTTTCTTTGAAAAAGCGCTTCGAAAGCGCGGCAAATATGAAATAGGGATGACGCGCTTTCGAGGCAATCCGCCGACGCGGCTGCTTTGTGTACAGACTCGGCGGCGAGCGTCCCGGGATTCTGGTGCCGACCGAACCCCATTTTTTTTATCCCAGTGTGTCGGGACAGACAGCCCCAAAGTGCGGCCGTCGGAAAAGCTGCGTGTATACTCTATTAGCAACAATATGCATCGGGC
The DNA here is from genome assembly GCA_013339765.2 of Haemaphysalis longicornis. Classification (NCBI taxonomy): domain Eukaryota; kingdom Metazoa; phylum Arthropoda; class Arachnida; order Ixodida; family Ixodidae; genus Haemaphysalis; species Haemaphysalis longicornis. Next base: position 123,996,052 of record CM023456.1, read on the forward strand.
AACAATACACACACATATAGCGATAACTTTTTTCGATTATAGGTGACGCCTCGGATATATAAATTTGCCTGAGCAGTATATCGGGGCAACTAAATTGGGCTCGGTTTGTGCTCGCTCTGTATTAAAAACGCCATGCATATTCCACTCACGAGGCGTCTTACCTGTCATCGGGCGACGCGCCGTCCTTGCTACAACTTTCCTGGGAATAAGACTTCGCCGTGTAAGCGAGGCCCGGACAACGATGCCATGACTCAAATTTTGTCGCCCCCTTGCGGAGGATCTTGGCGGCAGGGGCGTAAAGCGGAGCAGTACGGTAAAGCGGTGCGAAGCGTGACGCCGCCCTACGAGTGCAAAACAGCGCGCTTTCAATACACACTTAAAAAAAAAAACGGTCGGGGCATTCACTAATGGAATACTAACAAGTTACTTGTCCCAGTATACACTAGGTACTTAGTAACTGGAAGGTAGTAAATTAAGCACTGGTCAGGGTTACTAACTGAGGCAGGCAGGAAGCACCACTACCCCCCTAGTAAAGTCCTAGCGATAGCATTCTTCTGAGCCACATGCGTTTACTAACTGGCCATGCATAACCTATTCATAAGCACGACCTTAATCTAGTGCACACTACTTCCTACACTCAGTTAAATTACTAACCATGCAGTTGTTAGTGGCAGAGCCTACGTACAAAACTGCGGGGTAGTAAGGTTCGTAAGGAGTTAGTAAATACGGCCGTTACTACCTTTTTACGACCTTTTTTATTAAGAGTGTACGGCGGACACGTTAGAACAACCGCGTTGAAATGATGGGCGCTGACAATTTGGACCAGCGAAAGAACGGCAGCTTTCTTGCAAGCGCACACTTACATTCCATGTAGGTACACGTAAACCACCCCGTGCATTCCGAGACAGCGTGTAGGCTGGGTATAAGCGCTCGCTTGCATGGTTCCCATAAAGTGCTTACCAGTACCCCCAGCTTGTCAAGAGCACCAATTATCTATCAAGGATGGCTCGAAGCGCTTTTATTCGGCAATGTAAGTCGGCAATTTCGGCAAGGCCAGCAATAAAGTTACAGCAGAGTGGAGAACCGGTACCGGTACGGTTCCTGGTGCATCTGCGCATGAGCACAACCAGTTTTTCCTCCTCTGCGCACGGGCGGTAGCGCCGGTTGCCTACCGAATATACCGTACCGGGACCGGTTCTCCGCCATGCTATAACTCTCTAGTGTCGGTATGTCGTTAATGTCGGCATATCACAGGCGCCATTCTATACTTCAGGGCTACTTCCACTCATTGCGCCGTCGCATAGATAAATTGCACTGATAGCAGTATTTAGATACCATATCCTGAAGGGCTGCCGTGCGCACTCCCGAACTGGCACTACAAAATCTGTATCAGTAAGCGACGAAACAACGAAACGGTACACCACATGGCAGACTAGTTAGTTATACGCTAAAAACAAGCTCAAAAATGTTTATTACTTGCGAGCTTCCGTTGGAATCACACTTTAAAAAATGCGGAAATACGCAAGACAAAGAGAACAACTTGAAAGGACGACTGCCTACTATCACCTGAGCGTTCTTCCCTTTGACCTGTGTAATTTCCCGCTTTTTAAAGCGAAGCTTTCTTGGCCTCGCGGATGGCGACCGTCCACTCCAAAACGCACTGTAAGAAAGCCAACTTTCTCTGGCGATGAGGATGATCGCGAGTGAAGTGAAAGATGGTCCAAACCGCCACACGGACGAATCGATTTGATTGATTGATTGTAGGGTTTAACGCGCCGACGCAACGCAGGCGATGAGGCGCGCCGTAGTGGAGGGCTCCGGATTAATTTAGACCACCTGGGGATCTTTAACGTGCGGCGAAATCTCGTACACACGGGCGTTTTTGCTTTTCGCCTCCATCAGAAAAGCGGCCGCCGCGGCCGGGAATCGAACCCGCGACCTCGTGCTCAGCAGCACAACGCCTTAGCCACTGAGCCACCGCGGCCCTCACAAGATTGTACTTCGCTTCGAGTCGGTATGCGGCGGATCCTTCGTGTTTCAACCATCTTCGTCGTTACACGAAGGGGCGTTTGAACATGTTCGTTTTAATACGACAACATGCCAACGTCCCCATCCGTCGTTGCGTCTTGGGTTGCGCTGGAATCCGAACACCGTGGTCGACAGTACACAGCTATCTGCACCATACGCTGCTCCCGGTGCAGGCGTACACATTCCTCGCTACTGTTGCACAAGAGTGAACAGTGTATGGGCAGTTCACTCGGAAAAATAATCATGGCTTTCATACAAGCACGCTTTTTAAGTGCAGAGCACTTTAGGGGCTCGCCTTGTCGTCGTAGCTCGCTCGGTGGACCCGAGTAGAGCCACACCGCGTTCCGTCGTAGCGGCGTAACCCATAGGCTTCGAAAGCCAAGCGGTTTACAAAGTAATAACCGTTCGAACCTCGTGAACCACTGGCGCTTGTCATACATCTCCCCCTTGTTTAGCGCAAAGACAACTGCGGGTACATTTGAGGCAGAATATACGTAATTAACCGGCAGCGCCCGCGTTCATTTGGGAACGCTCGTTGGGTTCGTTTTTACGATAGTAAGCGAAAAAAAGTGGTAGTGCAACGCCGGCACGTGTGGGAGAAAAAGCAAGCGCAAAAAGAACAGAACTCCCGCTGGCGCAGTTTCAGGCAGGGGGGCGCGCAAGCACTGTGAACGCGGGAAATATGAAATGCATTGGGTGGCAGCAGTGAGCGGATAACGGCGCTAATCACTGCTCCGCAGTTCCGACAGCTTCCACATTGAGTGTCGGCTTTAATTTTTTTTTCTTTACTTACTGTAGCGTCGTTTTTTTGTTTTTTTTTTTTTTTGTGCGTGTTGTCTACTTTGATGCAAGTCTCTCCTACAAAGTGTACCTATCATTGATTGATTGCGTTCAGACTGAATTTGCAATCTGTACATATACAAATAGGCTACATAAACGCTTAGGAAGCCACACGCGCAAACTGACCAAGACAGAAGATGAAACAAGGAGCCAGTCGTATGCCTGCTTCTTGCGCCGGCTTCGTAATTTTGCGCCGAACCAAGTCGCCAACGCTCAGATTTTCCACAAACACCCTATAGGTGTTTCACGAACAATATCCAGTAGTAACGAACGGCTGCGTTGCTCTGTATACGAACACTGCGCGAGAATATCCTGCACGCCTTAATTTATCATCACCGAAAGACGTGGATCATGCAGGCGGGTGAATTTCTTCACACGCCGACAAGTGACGTCTTATTTGCTGCCTTCGCCACAGCAGGCGGTATATTGCTCCACGTGGCAGGAAAACAGACGCACACGGAAACGACATCCACGGCACCTCGTCTAAAAACGAGGCAGAGAGACTTCTTGCGTAACCTTTCCCGTTATGAAAAGCTTCATTATGTGTGCGCGTGGACGCTGTATACATGCAGAGCGTATCAAGAAGGGTCCCGTCTCGGCACATCGACGATGCACTCGAACAAGTGCTCATGCGGTACGGCCAGATGCGAGGCAGGAATTGTGGTCATATGGCTTCCGCTGTTCCTGGCAGCCTTTTTTACCAACTTAAGGTCCAATATATCGCCACCGAAGACATAATGACATTTCCCTTTAGCTCTTTTAGAGTGTGTGAAAGAAAACTGCTGCTTTTTTTTTCTCCTTTTTTTTTTTGCCCATTACAACAGCCATAAAGACAAAATACGACTTTGTTCAGCTTGAAATAAATATCCTTCGGTAATCCACCCCACTCAATTCCAGCCTCGAAAGACATAATTTTTAACAAAAAAATGCAGTATAAAAAAAACCTCTCATATTTCGCGCTATAGTGACGTATTATGGGCAGAAATGACGCAATATGGGCGAGCATTAAAAGCCATGGTTGTCAGTGCGTAAACTGTACGACCGAATTCAAGTGATACGACCAAACGTAACTAGCGTGTCCATCCCCAGCCATGTTTCTTGGTGGTGGCTTTGGACGGCGGCCGCTGATCGCACAAGCAAGATTCTGTGACGTCATAGAGATGGTGCTAGAAAGTGACATGTGGAGTCGCCACTGCATGCTCTGTTTCCTTTGATGTCTCGATTACCTGTCTGACGTTCCCGATAAGATTGGTATCGTTGTTATTGGGTCGAAGTAGTTTTTTTTAACGAAGCGAACTTGTATTTTGGCACCATGGCCGTTTTAATTATTTCATTTGAAAGTTAATTTGCTTAGTGTCTTCTTCGTCTTTGTTCATTATTTTTGCTAGTTCACCGACTGGGCACTTGGTAGTTCTTGTGGCCATTTTTTAACTCGTTAACTTATACTAGTAACTTTTGAAATATGCTCCCAGCGAAAAATCAAGTGATCAGATGGTGTGCCAGCACGAAAAGTTCAAATGACGTCCATTAAATAGTCACGGACCCCCCACATACCTAAGCGACAACGTGATAAATGTAAAACTCAAATTTATCCTCTGTCGTATTTTTCTTGGATACGTTTACGAAATTATGGTCCAGAACACTCAAGATTCCAGGTTTTCTTTTAGTCTTGCTCTTTACAAAAAATACGCGCAACAGGGGGAATCCTCGACGAAAACCGGGCCACCTCCACTAACGTGAAACCTGCGGCGAAGCCTGCAGTGTGTAAGTGTAGTCTTGGCGCCTTCGCGTTTTTGCCAACGGAGACGAAACCGTTGGGGGGTAGACTCTGTAGCTTTGCTGTAAAAGTTTCGTGTCTTTGAAGCATGAAGCGTTCTAGCGCGAGGCGCCGTAAAACGAGTGCCCCGGCGTGTTCTTTTCGTACGCGTTTTTGACCACGGAGACGAAGCGTTCTAGCGCAAGGCGTTGGAAAGCGAGTGTCCCGGTGTTTTAGTGCGGTGACTACATGAAACGACAACGACGACGACATGAGACGCCGAAAGCCCGAGCCGCTAAAGGGCTTCGCCCCTAAAAGGTAATGTTCAGCTTGGCCGCAAGACGCATTTATGGTCTCCTGAGGAAGTCTTAATCCCACACCGACGACTACCTTTTTCGCGCACGAATCCTTGGGCTTTGTTCTAGGGAGTATCTTTGTTTCTTTTTTAACGCCCCTTCGGTTCTCACTGCGGACCTTTCGAAGCCCGCACCACTTTGGAATAAAGTCCTGCATTCTTTGCCACACTACAGCAGCGTGGAATGACCGATTAGAAAAGCACCGATGCAGGCCGGAGGGTAACCCGAAGCAGCTGTGGAATCACAAGTTCCGCCAGACAAAAAAAGAAAAAGAAAACTACGGCACCGTGCAACGGCAGCGAACGGAAGCGGCGCAAGCAAGCGGAGTCCGTATGTAGAAGCGACCACATCACGAGAACACACCTCCAGTAAGAGAGAAAATCCTCGAGCGTGTACAAAAACCCGCACGCAAGACAAAACACAGCTTTCTTTATTTTCAAAGAACTAGCCATCGGTAACGACGCCTAGCTTGATATCAGACCGGAGGGCCTTTTCTTACGCGCAAAAAGGTCAACGCTGAAAACTCACGCTAGGCCACGTGACACAATAACAGGAACAATAATTACACAAGCAACCACGGACGTCCGTGGGACGTCCAAAATACAGCCGAACATCCAAGGCCCAGTTTGGACGGCCACTGTACGTCCATGTTTGGACGTACATTTTGGGACGTACAGTGGACACCCAGAAACGGATGTACAAGTCCGAATGACACCCGCCAACGGACGTAAAAAGTTACTATGAGGCATCAAATATTGGCGTAAATTGGATATAACAGCAAAAACGAAAAAGCTACTGTGCTTTTCAATTAAAAAGATTTTGCACATCAACACCTTGGTTTGTAGGTTACAAGTTTCATCTGCATATTTTTAATATTAAGGCCAATTTTTAAATTTTTTGAAGCACTTCACCAACTGCAGCGATGATCTCTTTGGGGAAGGATATATAAGAATTGAGAACCGCTAACGAAACATGTGAAGCAAGTTCACTGTGTTCATGTATGCCGTCTGCCCGGTAGTGCGTTAGACTTGCGCAGTGTACTGTACTATTCGTTGTATGAACATTAGCTTGTCGTTATGTGATTCTGGAAATTTTTACTGTACATCCAAAATACAGCCAATTCCGGACGTCCGACTGGACGTACGGAAATGTTAAAACTGGACATCCAACGGACGTACATGGTACGTCTATCGGCCCTGAAACGGACGTCATGGGCGTCCGCTTGAGCCGGAACGGACGTACGGCGGACGGCCGATGGACGCCCGGTGGTTGTTTTGAAGTTTTCAGTTTAACGTTCCCGAGGTACGATCGTTCGTATTACAGGTACGTACGTACTACAACCGACGTACGTACTACAATCGTTCATTCATACCTCTGGGCGGTGGCGTTGCTCTACGGCAACCAATCAAACAAATAATTCGCTGTGACGTCATAAGTACCTGGCGACAAGATTGGCAGTGAGTCGCCACCACGAACTATTCTTACACCGTGGTCGCCACTGATTCGTCTGTTTTCCTTAATATCTATCGCTTAGTTGCTGCTAGTTCGCGTTAAAATGAGGATCGTTGCTAATGAGACAGAGCAGGCTGCCGAATAAAGCAAACTTGGATTTTGTCGTCCTGTTCCTCCCCTCAGACAAAAAAAAAAAAAGACTGCGGGAATCCGAACGACGCGGCAATCACTGAACAGAGGAAAATGGATTGGAATGCCTTTCGATTCAGTGCCAGCCCGAATTTACGCGGCGCAGTTATGCAAAAGTAACATTCGTGTAGCGGTTTTCAGTACAGCTTCATGCTAAGTTGCATGATGCAAGTAACAACGGTATCGGAAAAATGTGTACAACCACGCACAATGTACAACTCTTACAATGTACAATGTGCAATGTACAAATGTACAACTCTTACAACTACGTTTGGATTCCACAAGCGCAAGTCTTTGTTTCAAGCGAAATTTCACTAACAAATAGAATAAAATATCCGAGGCAGACGTTATTCCTTCGGAAATGTTATCCTAAAACAGCGTCAACATAGTCTCGCATAAAAAAAAAACAACACTCACGGCGACCGGAACAAGGGAGTCTGATGCAAGAGGACGTCAAAGCAGCCGACAACCGCTCCGATCGATTCGGCTGCACTACGGCACCGCACTGCGCTCGTCGCGCAAGCCAACAAGTGTTCTCCCAACTCCGCAGCTGTATTCCGGGGGAGCCCGAGACTCGTACACTTTTTCCGCGGGAACTTCAACGCGCACAATGACGGACAAACCACCGGACAGCCAGCAAATCACTGCATGCACCGGACGGTGCGCGCGCGCTTGAAACCACGTGCTCTCCCCCATCGTACATCTCCTACTTTTGTTTTTCCCCTCCTTTCAAACGCGCGCGTGTTCCTTCTTCACCCTTCATTTATCTCTTCTTGGAAGCACCACGCGCGCGCACTTTTCCTGTCTCCGCCTGATGACGTCACGGAAAACGCAGCGAACGGAGCAGAAAGATGTGCAGAAAAGCCCCGCCTCGAGACGTGTGCGCGGGGCCGGATGTCTATACACCGCGTCGGACTTGTAAAGGCTGAACTAAAAATACCGCGTGGCCACTCGCGAGATTAGATGGGCGGGATGATTATGAGGTGTAGGGCAAGGCCACCTCAAATATTGCGGCGGTTGCGTAATTATGCGGCCGCGCGTTCCTCATATCGCGGTCTCTTGCGTATACATCGTCCGATGCTGGCGGCATCGTGCCGTCTCCGCGGCGAAGCCCCTAATTGAGACCTATTGTCTACTTGCGCCTTCGCCCTGCGTTAAAGGGGCAATGAAGGCAAAATACGAGTTTGGTTCACTGAAAGATTGCTTTGCCTTTATAACCAGGACACAAGTTTTATCGCAAATTTCAGAATATTAATGGGGATATCATAAAAAACAGACGAAGCCGGGGCGAGTCCTAAACCTTTTTCCCGCGATTTCTCTGTGAAGTCATGGAATCTTGTTGGTGTGTTTGACGGTCGCCGATTTAATTACCCGCCAAAGGAAAACCGTCAGGGCGATTGTAGGGGGCCATCTATTTCCGTTTTATCGCATCACTTGATAACGTGCGGCTGATAACTATGCTTTTTGTGCTGGCATATATATTACGCACAATAAACTTTTCTGCACCCTATTTCGCCGAAAAGGGTGTAAAAATCTTGTCCCATGGCACACACCTTTAAAGTTTGTTTTGACAAAATATAGGTGTAAGGATTAAGAAAAGGTATGCGTGTGAACACCATGAAATAAAGGTGTAAGGCTGCTTAACACCCTAAAATGAGGGTGTGGGAAGCAAGCGCAGCTACGCGTGACAATGCGGATCGGCTGAGCGAGCAGCCCGACATACAGACACATTCAGCGCGCACAAGCCACACTTGGAACACAAATTAATTGAGCAAGACAACGAACGAGAGCCAATATATAATTACCTCACAACTACATCTGCTGTTGCTGTTATAGCCAGCAGAGGAAAGCCATCTGATGGAATCGGTGGGCTATTCCCAAAAATCAAAGATTTCAGCGCTGATTTTAAAAATATGCATTTTATTCTCAGCATATATACAAGTCAGCCTGCGGATACGAGAAAACATTTTAATCCTGAGACAGACTAGGAAAAGTGATGTAGTTATGTTGAATAAGTCACGGAATTTTGTAAAATACCAAACACATATTCTGCACCCTTTCAACACCCTCCAGGAAGGGTGTTGAAAGGGTGCAGAATACCCTCCAGGAAGCGCTGTTAATTAGTACAACATCCCTTTTGCCGCATGGCTGTAAGGCTACAAATTAGGGTGTTGGAACCTAAGAAAGCGGGGGTAAAGGACCTCCTAATTCGGAGGTCTTTTGTACCCTTTTACCGGGGTTGACGAACATTTTCTACGAGCGGGGAGATGTTTTGTGCCTCACAGTGTTTAAAACAATATGAATTGGCACAATGTATTACAGCGAAGCTTGTTAAGCTTGAGCTCGATCCGGTGGCGTTAGCAAAAAATGACCAAGAAGAAAAAACCGCACCGCCTGTAAAGGGTGCACCACCGCAAATGAGGCATTATAACAGTGAAGCCGGCTTTCGCGCGTGTTTGAGTGTGAGGCAGCGTATGTGTATGCGCACCTCTGATTATACGATTTTAAAGGCACTAGCCTTTTTGGATACGAAAACACACGCTTTCTACGGGCGACGAACTTAAACACCAGACTCTAGACTGGATTCTCCAGTGGCAATCACTGAACTTGAATGTTTAGTGCTTCAATGCTGGAAATACCTGTCTGCTACAACTTTTCTTCATTCTTTCCTTTCTTTTTTTCTTATTTTCCCTTTTTCACGTGCAGGATAGCAAACTATAGCTCTAGCCAGGAAAACTTTCCTGCCTTCCTCCCACATCCTTCCTTTCATCCTGCCTTCCTTCACATCCTTCCTTCACATCCTGCCTTCCTTCCACATCCTAAAACACAAAAAAATGGCCCAGCTTGCACTAATGGTGCAAGGCTGAAGAAACAGCGGAGCTGGGTGTCGACCTAGCTTGTTTCCTTCAGGACCCGCCGTCAGTGTGGAGGACCGACCACAACGGCCTTGCACAAAATCCGGCTAAACTTGGCCTCACCCCCCAGCACTTCGCCTAGCCTAGCAAGAATATCGCAAAACCTAAATAAACTTAGCAAGGCCAGCAAAACTTAGCAAAGCCAGAAGAAGCTAGGTTGACCCCCAGCTGCGTTGTTTTTTTTTTTTTTTTGCAACGCAACACCCTGTTTCACGACCTTTCAACACCCCAAAGAAAACCGAGGTGTTGCAGTAAGTGAACACCCTTTTTGAAAGACCAAAAGGGTGCAGAGCTACAAGTTAGGGTGTTGGAACCTAAGAAAATTGGTGCAATGACTTCCCAACACCCTTATTTCACCTGTACCACACCTTTTCATGCAATAAGGGTGTAAAAACGTTTAGTGTGCGTCACCGTAGAGCTACATTTGAAAGTTTTTCAGTATATTTGGCATTTTTTCGGTTAAAGGACATCTTTCGCGGCTGCATTGGAGCGGAGTGAACTACCAAATGCTAGTTCTTTCAAAATTGTTAAGTTATATTTTGTCTTCGCGACCACAGATGCGGCGGGTGTCATTGATCTTCGTTCAACGCAGAGTGCAATGAAATGGGCGAGTTTAACACAAAAAAAAATGCTGTGTGCACGGGTGCGCTTGCATTTGAGCCTCGCAAACCGAACACTGGGCCTTCAGCAGCGCAACCGGTATGTCGTCAGTACCGAGAATTTCAAGTAAAAAAAACTCCCACCTCCCCTCGCAGGAACCCCTGTGTAGATGCGACGCATATGGGGTTCACGTTGCAGCGTTGGACAGCGGAGAACGGCGCTGGAACGATGGAGCGGAGCGGCGCAGGCACCGCGTTTTATAGGGCGCATAACGGTGAGGGGACGCGCCCGCGCCAGTGCGTCTGCCGCGGCTATCACGCAACACAATCCAACACAATCCACTTTAATCCAATCCAATCCAAATCCAATCCAAGCCAATCCAATCGAATCCAATCCAATGCCCCTCGCGAGAGAGTGTTCGCTATCGGAGATGAGAGGGCGTGGAGCGGCGGAGAGCGCAGCTGGCGCGGCGAGGAGATGGGGGAGGGACGGAGGCCGACGACGCCGAATGCAGGGACAAGGCGGGTGAATGAGATGCCTTCGCATCTAAAAGGGGAATGTCTCTCGCTTTCTCTGAACAAACCCGCAACACCCAAGCGCACTTCAACGGTGCACACAAAAACGTCAGTTCCCACAGAATGAAAGAAGGGGTGAGTGGTGGGAGGCGGGACGCAAGCGAAACACAAAATGGAAACCTACTGACCAATACATACGTATCCACAAGGGTGGGGGTGGGGGATATTTTGCTGTACAGCCCGCAATCTCGCACAATGGGACAAGAGGTATCACGAGTAGCGATTCCAGAAAAAAGGTAAGTGCGAGTGCATGAAGCGCAGCGCAACTCGAATTTGCGTCGACATGACTTCTTGCCTCAGTTGGTACAACCAAATGAAAGCTGGTTTGTTTGTTTGTTGTGTGTTTGTTTGTTTGTTTAAAACACCTTACAGGTCCTAAGGGGCAGTGAGTAGGGGGGGGGGTACATGAAGAGAGTAAAGATGATTGTGTGGTTCGTTTCCCCGAAGTCCGGCGTCGATCAGGAACCCAATCGCCCGGGCTCCGGTTGATTTGGCAGGAGGCTGGCAGGGCGATGGGGTTGAATTCTTGGAGATGGCGGTCGAATTGACGAACTCAAGGCGTTTGGAAATGATTACATTGAAACGAAGAGTTTATATACAGCTATTCACAGTAGGAAAACTGGGTACATGAGTAATAAAGGAAAAACTGCAAACTTCAGCTGGACGCTAGCTCCGATTGCGCACAAATCACTCGATGTCCTCAACTTCGTCTAACTTGCTCATTCTCGGAGCGTACACAAACCACTCGAGAAACGACGGCCGAGACTCGTTTCGCCGCAAGATCCATCTAGTTGCCCGGTACGGCACTGTACCCTTAACCTCCGACGCGATCTTAACCTCTAACCTAGGGGGCTCACAAATCCCAACCTAGCTTCAACGGTCGAGACTCCTTGTCTCGCGGGAACTGCCAAGCTCGGCGCTCAGACAGAAACGATTTCCAACCCGCCAGTTTCGGCCTATAAAACCTCGAGATCACCCTCTCTCGGGAACGCCCCCTGTAAGGCTTCGTACACGCGTAAGGGAGTGCCCAAAATATTCCACGTAGACAGCTGTCACTCAGGACGCCACGGAATATTCATGAGGGCGCCGCCATCTTCGGGTCAACGGCACGCTCGCAGACGAGCAGGTGCGTGTGACCCCGCGGGGTGAGAGCGAAAGACGCCACTGTGCGTCGGTGCTGACCGGGGCGCGTTAACTATGGAGACCCGCGCGGCGCTGGTCCCGACGCCGTAATCCCACCACCTCCGCGCGTCAAGCAGACGGTTCCCGGAATCCGGCGGCGCTGTCTGTTTTCTCAATGGTGGATTATCCTGTGGTATGCGGTGGGCCAGACCATCCGTCTCCCGTGCACGCCGTGACGAATTGGCGACGGCTGCAGCGTAGAGTCTACAGTGCTGGGCCACCAGACAGAGCGGCGGGTTCTCACGCGCAGCCCGGGCGCCTGGCCGATAATCTCATAAGTGGACCTTACAAAGAGCATAAAAAAGAGCAAGCCATCGTTCAGGGCAAAGCAGGTATACGAAGAACTGAAAACTTCGATACACACAAGTAAAAGGGAAAAAATGAAGAAAAAATTCTTCGTAGGCACACTGAAGGGAAACCGTAAAATACTCTGCGTTCAGTACAGACAAACTAAATCAATTATAGACACTATGCTTTCACGAAAATCGAAAACGCCCGTGTGTTGAGGATTTCGGAGCGCGTTAAGGATCCCAGGTGGTCAATATTAATCCGAAGACCTCCACTACGGTGCGCATCATCGCCTGTGTAGCGTCGGCGCGTACAATCATTCAATCAATCAATGAAGATACATGCTTCAAGCAACATTTGAGGATGAGGACACGCAAAAAGAATCAACATATTTGGGGTTAGCACTGAACACGGTAACACACAAAGAAAACTGAGTAGAGCCAAAAAAAGGTCATACATGGGAACGTGTCAAAACAGTCCAAAACACCTTGCTACAGAAAGAAACATGACAACGCGCTCGTGCAGGGCATGTTTACTTCAACATTCACGACTATGTTGCGGACTCCCTGGAAAAAAAAATTGTGGGAGATGGACCCAGCCAGAGAGCCAAAATATTTGCGCAGACAACAGCCCATGATGGCACCTTGAAGTCCACGCGTAATTCTTGGCATATCGGAAATAGTGACGTAACAAAAAACCAGGGTGTCGAACCAGAACCTAACCGGTAATTTCGCCGGAAATGAACCCGAACCGTTATTTTGAGCCCGCCGAACCCGAACCGGTACTGAACCGAAGAAAGAAGTAACGGTTTCCGGAAACGGAAAGTCAATGTCATTTGGGGCTTTTCTCTTTCACGCACGATAAATTTCGCAATCTCTCGCGTACTAATTCCCCCTTTAGATGAGCCAAAACGCTCTCTTTGTGGTGGCACCATTGAGAATAAATTGTACACAAATATTGAAATGGTATGTTGTTGCTGGTCCCGCAAGCAGGGGGCAAGGCTGGGAAAAAAATCACACTATCGGCGTAGTCTGCCAGACGACTGTAGCACCGACATTGTCCTTCCCTCGTTGGGACTGTTCAGGGGCCATCAGGCCGCCAGATTGCTGCCAGTGCGCACCTACAAGGGGGAGAGGGGGGTTAACCCCCTCCCGCATTCCAGAGGTCCGTCCACCCAACCCCCTTCCTCCTCTTCCACCGAACGGACAACCTAAGTTGACGAGCGACGTTTGTAGTCTCGGAAGCTTCTATTGTTGAACATTCTTAGTTAACTTTTTCGAAGAAGGATATTGTTTTACTGCTATTAAAAAATAAAAAAGAAGAAAACAGAAGCAGAAAAGAACGAGAAATTTTTTTAGTGAGAAAAAGTGTCCGTGGGCAGGAAATTTCTCAATGCATTAGAATTTCTGGGAAGTTTAAATTAATCCGTAGACCCCCCCCCCCCTCTTACGGCGCGCCTCATAGCCAACGTTAAACCGCAATTACAATTTTTGTAGGGCCACATTATACCACTTTCTGAACTTTTGGGCGCAACTGCAGATACGAGATTTGAATTCATCGTCGACTTAAAAAAAAAAAACCGGACGCTGAAATTTCTCAGAGGTTGGGACTCAGTATTGTCAAGATTGCCTTCTGGCCTCAAAGGAAATCTAAAAAGACCAGATCGTATTTACTTGAATTACATTCGAAAGCTCATACAACTGTCTTATTTTTTTCAATATAGCACTGTACGAGCTGAAATAACCTGCCTCTATAGTTAAATAAAAAGAAGGGGTTCCGTTTTCCTATATGTATGTTGCCTGAGTTCACAAACATCCTATCGAGGAAAGCGGCCACGTTTTGTGCGCAGTTAGAAAAACCAAATAACAAGGATAACAATGATGTCATGCTGAATAGGCTTCCAGAAATGACGGGTTAATTTGGACTACTCAGCGCAAATTGTGTCAACGTATACAAACAGATTTCGTTCAGCTCGCTGATAGATTGATTTTGAGTAAACTTCCGCACTCAGGCGTATTTCAAGTTTCGCCTCTACCTTTGTTCCTCGAAACTGGCTTCGCCGTGTAAAGCATATTGTTTCGTTGGTAGACAGGTGAACAGCCCCTTTTGTACTGTCTGGTATGGTAGTCGAGTAATAGTCAACTGTACTGCGAAGTTTTTTTTTCTTTCTTTCTTTTTTCTGCATTTTTTCCAAAAATAACGGGTTACGAAGGAGAGTGCACGTTGCGCTTTGCTGGACTTATCAGAAAAGGAGGCATTCCAGGAATGATTTAGTTGTATTTCATTCCCACCCTGAACTCCCATCATCCCTTCCTAAGCCTTCCTTTCGCATTCTACTTACAAACTCGGTCCGAGGCTTCGGCGAATGGCAAAATGGCTCCCCGTGTCTTTTTTTTTTTTTTGTTATGCAAAGGATGTGTCCATTACTATATTCCTCCTGCAGGCGAACTTTATATGTATGCCGGCTGTTTTGACCTTTTGTTTGTGAAAAATAACAAAAACTCGACAACTCTTTCATACTCTTCATTTATTTTATTCTTTTATATTTTTCATTTATATATTGCCATATTTTATATTTGTTTCTCAAATTTCAACCCCCCAGACAAAAATTCTGGGTGCGCTAATGATTGCTGCACTTCGCACCGTCCAAGGGATCAACCCTAAATGTGCCTACTTTAGCACCCCCAAAAGTGCTAAAATTTCGGCAGGTTGGAACAGTATTCGAAGAATGTGAACACCTCGACGGACGGACCACAGGAAGAGAGAGACACGCACTTGCGCTGACTGTAGAAGGGCGTATTGGTTGGGAACAATCTTCTTCATACAAAACGAGGGGAACCCCAGTGCAAAAAAACACTGACAAAGAAGGGGGAAAAGAGGACGGAGGAATAAGTTTTAAAACACGCAACAGGGGGACAACAGAAAATGCACGTAACAATGGAAAATTTCGAGCGTCAATTTTTGAAATTGGAGAGATTGTAACTTTAGCATTGAAAGATGAGCCAGCGTTGCGCACTACACGTTCGAGTTTCACTGATACTTGCCACTAGCGTCTTTCGTACTATAGTCTCTTGATACAGGAAAAGCTGGCTTTTCAGAGGCGGATAGAACGTCCTGTTTGTGTGCCTGCGTGCGTGCGTGCGTGCGTGCGTGCGTCGTACGCTTTACATGGAAGGGTTTAGTAGATTGTTTTTGATATAGGGATGCAAGCAGCATTCCCTTTTGGTTGACGCGATATACAAGCCTCATATCGAAGGTGCCGCAGACCGACGGTGGCGATATTTCTCGGCTGCGCCTTCTTTTATTTGATTATTGCAATATTTCAGTAAAAACAAGCACCATCAAACAAAAAACTGCAACGATGAAACTGCTAGTCATCACCTTGCCAGCAGAAAAACGATTAAAATTGTTTGAGGTTGGTCAGTGTTTCCATCACAGGCAACCACTCTGGAGGGCTCAGGCTGAGCCCTCCACACTTCAATAATGATACGCATTGAATCACTCAAATATTCTCTTGACCATTTAGCGTCAACGTCCCTATGGCGTATGGCCATGCGGGATTTCCAAATTGCATGTAGGGGCCAGGACCATCACGAGATCGTAAGGTACTTCGTCACTCTCAATCGGTAAAAACCTAATTGCCGTGAGCGTCCAGGGGAAATCCTTTTTTGAGGGTCCGCTGAAGCACGTCCCAAAAGAAGACCCCCGTCCCAGCAGTCCAAAAACACGTGTTCTACAGTCTCAGGTTTCTGCACGGGTAAGCAGTCAACCCCACCCGGCAAAACCATTCCCTTTTCCTTCTGCCACGTTTTAACATCAAGGGCGCCCGAGTGAAGTTTAAAGAAAAACGTCTTAACATGGGCCAATCGCCATACGTTTCACACGCTTAAGCACATCCTGTCCTGGCCCTACACGGGTACAGCGATCTATACAATGGAACGGGAAGTACGCAATCAACGAGGGTCATTATACAATCGGCTGCGCCTCCTTACACGCTTGGATTGGTAGACTATACGGACCATGAAGACGAAGCCAACGTTGCTTACTGAAAGAAACTAGCGTTTAGTAACTCGCTCAACTCATTACCGTACGGCCTCAAGGACGCGACCAGAAGAGGATAACAAACTTCGCAAAACGTTCAAAATTTTTTGCTACAACGCGTCAACAGTGACGTAATAGGGAAAAAATTAAAACAGAGTTAGCGGTGCGTTAACTTGTTAACATTCAAATGGTACAATAAAACGGAACAAGAGGCATAACAAATCCCACAGTGTCGTCCACCCAAAGCCACCGTTCAGAGGCTTGTGTGGACGACACAATGGTTGGGCAAAAAAGTGGCTGCTACGTTCGCCTTAGTATCCGTCGAGCTGATTAACTTTACTGTGAATTCAAGAATAAAAAAACGCCACGGCAAACTGCTGGTACTTTGTAGCAGTTCATGTAACTCTAGCAGTACTTGATAAAGACACAAATGGGAAATTTGCCAACTTTTATATCAACCTTCCCGCCTATCTCCCCTCCTAGCAGGGCGCGGCATATGACCTTCGGCTAACCTGCAGTTAGACTAGAAAGACGTGACGCCCCCGCACACGCATCTCCTCCTTTTCCCTGTCAGTGACGTGTGAAGGAAAGAGAAGAGCGCGGTCGCTTCTCCTGTTCTACCTAAATTCTCCTTGCCTACAAAACACGTCCGGGATTGTAAAGCCGTGTTTCTCTACACCGCGCCCAAAACGGCACGCGCAGCGACGTTAGTTTTCCGTTGGGATATAAGAGCGCGTGCACGCTCCCGCTGCATGCATACACCGCCGCCACAACGAAGGCCATTTCACGTCAATACAAAAAGATCGCCACTCGGATACAGAAACGGAGCACTTAAAAACGAAATAATAAAAAAAAATGTCCGGTCCCTTGTTACAAGACTACTTGAGGGAGAAAGCCATTCTGCGCTGTCATAAAGATGTTTTTTTTTTCTTTACCTGTGATGTCATTCATTACGATTGTCGGTCGACATTTGTTGGAAACATCCCTAGAAGTTAGGGACCGTGGCAGACGTTCAGAAAGACGCCCACATATTCATGTTTCAAAGTGTACGCGCCCGTTATACGCACGTGCCGCCACGCACGCACCAGGTTAATTCTTGTTTCATTCTCCCAGGATGCCGCGTAAGCGCTGTGGTTAGCGCACTCGGCTGCTGCTGTGGCGACTTGGGTTCAAACTCCACAAGAACCGAACGTATCTTCTAGTTACAGCGGCGGCCATTCGTGTTGTCGCCGCCGACGACTGCGGTCACTTTACCGTTTGATGAAACGTCTAAGCCTTTCGTCTTGAAAGGCACGCAAAGAGGACGGACCGGTGTGCGACTAGCGAAACAAAATTCCCGCATCTCCACGAAGTGAATCATGACGAGTGGGCGAAGCACTGGAGATCGTTCTTACCGTAGATCAGCTGGGGCATTGCCCACTCGCGCATGTAAATGAGTGACAACGCGTGTGTACAGTATATACAATTCCAATCCAATGCAATCCGATAAATTCGATTTAATCCTATCCAATCCATTTCAATCCAATCCAATCCAATCCAAATCCTATCCAATCCAATTCAATGCCACTCGCGCAGGCGCAACACTGTGTACACGGACCGCGCGAGGTCCTAAGGTGCTTCGCCCCTAAAACCGTACTTTAACATAGAAATCAAGTGCAACGTGAGGAAACAGCGCGAAGCAGAGGAAATACACTCATCAGGAGACACAACCGGCGTGTGCGTTCGTTCTCCCCAGTCTCCGTCCTGCTTTTCGCGCTCTTTCCTCACGTTTCACACTGCATTGCAACGCTATGCAGACGAAGAAGGCAGAACCTTGAAGTGTGCGAACGTACAAGCATACAGTAAAGTTCATCTGTAGCTGAAACAACGATTCCGCAATTCTTCTAATGTGAGCTTATAACTGTAAGCTTGAGTGGTGCAGTGTTCAGCTGGAATATCATGAGCTATGTATTTAATGACCGGAAAGGGCACCCCGCGCCGAATATTACAACACATTTCTCCGATTACTGGTTCCGCCCGTATCATTTCGCAACGTCAAATATAACATTAAATTACACATCCGCTGAATGATGACACTTGTGTTTTCTTTTTTTAAATGAGGGCTTTGTGGGAATGCAACTCAGCCACATAGTCGACGCAGCGAATGACTTTTTTTCCAGTGTAGCCTAGTCCACGCAAACACGCTTAATTCGAACTGACGCTGTGTCCCCGTCCACATCTTGTGCATTTCAATGAGTGAAAGGGTCCAGCGATTGCACGCTAAGTCAGGGCGCCGGTGGATTTGAAGAATCATACCGCGCAGCCGACCATGCAGGCTCTCAGCAGCGGCCGAAGTCTCGCCTCCAGAGTCAGCCCTGTACTCCCGCACGGAAAAATTTCGAAACTTATGCGGAGTGCATGTGCCAGTCTGAAGCTTCCCTTTATAGGTATAGAAGATCAAGCTACGCTTTTGCGCAAGGCGAGGCCTGGCGGGAAAGGAAGAGGATACGTAGAACCCCATTTGCGACAGGTGGCTACCGGAGACGGCAGGATTTATTTATTTATTTATTTATTTTATTTATTTATTTATTTATTTATTTATCGCGCCGACGCTACAAAACGATGAGGCGCAACCGTAGTGAGGGCTCCGGATTAATTTTGACCACCTGGGGATCTTCAACGTGCGCCGAAATCTCCAACACACGGGCGTTTTCGCTTTTCGCCTCCGTCAGAAAAGCGGCCGCCGCGGCCGGGAATCGAACCCGCGTGCAGGAGCAAGGGAATACAGTGTATAGCTCGACGGAGGACGGAAATAAGAGCATTCGGAGGCAATGAATGGACTCGGGTTGCGAAGGACAGCAAAGGGTGGTAGTCAGGAGTAGACGGAAAGGATGATGATGATGATGATTACGACTACGACAACGATTAAGATGACGATGATGACGAATACGAGGATGACAACGTTTTCGAACCCTGCAACTTTCTGATGCCGTACCTCATTTTCTGCAGTCTACTTATCTTTGCCATTCCAGTATGTACTTGTTGTCCTAAACGACTTCAAGTGCATTCATTATATTTCTTTTAATGCCGAGCCCAGTTCTTTTTTCTCTTCAGTTAGCGCCAATTTCCTGGCCAATCCCTCTGAGTGGGTATGAGCCATTCTCTTGGCACCAACCATAAACTACGTAGCGCGCAACCCACAACATAATGATAGTTTCAAGAGAGACGAAACTACCATAACAGCCCACGTATAATTCGTCTCTGACGAATAAGAACTTCGAGCAATCTGTTCGCAACATTTCCTGCGTTCAATAATAGACGAGCTTTCTACTTTTACCGCCGCGGTGGCTCGGCTAAGGCGTTGTGCTGCTGAGCACGAGGACCCGGGTTCGATTCCCAGCCGCGGCGGCCGCTTTTCTGATGGAGGCGAAAAGCAAAAACGTCCCTGCGTACAAGACTTCGGCGCATGTTAAAGATACCCAGGTGATCAAAATTAATCCGGAGCCTCATCGGAGCCTACAGGAGCCTCAACGCCTACGTTGCGTCGGCGCGCGGCGTTAAACCCTATACAATAAATCAATCTACTTTTGAAGCTTTTGAGGTATTAACGAAGGTTCCCATCCCCATTCGTGCACAGGGTTTTTTTTCTTGACACCTCGTTTTTGGTAGGACATAAAAACCATCACCATTCCCTAATCGTAATCATCAATCACCATCATCATAACCAAAGTCCACAACTACCGAATGGACATACTTTGAAGCACCAGGGGAAGAAGAAAGACGAAGAAGGAGGAGGCACGAAGCTGGCCCTCGGTCATTGCGAGGAATCCGGCCAAGGGGCCGCTTGCTGGCTCCGGTCAACAAGAAATTCACTAGCAGGTAAGCACGAGCGCATGCAGACACTGTAGCTGCAGGCAAGATGAACAGCTACAGCGTATGCTCCGAGCCATACGACCACATAACCTCTTAGCACCGGTGCAACCCTGCCTGCCCCCTCGACTATAGTATAAAAAGAAGATGACCTAACTCAAGTGGTCTAGTCGCCGTTTCTTTCAACGGTGATAGCGAATTTGTGCTAAAGCTGAGTGTCGTCTATTCTCTGATCAGTAAAAAGACAGTATGTTATACGTGGGGACATAGCATAATATGAAAGGCCACCGGACAAGCGCTGGCTGTCGCTTCATGTGCCCGTCCCTTTTTTTTTTTTTTTTTTGCGCTTGCACCATGTTTTCAATATTCACAAACTCGCCTAGCAATAATTGTTCTGAATGTGCGTGTACGTGTGTGTATGTGTGCGTGTGTGCGTGTGCATGCGTGCGTGCGTACAGCCGGACCCGTATATGATATGCCATACAGATTCTACAATTCGTAAAGTTGTACGACGTGTTAAATACCTTATACGAAGTATCGCTCAATCTACGATATTCACACTGGTCGCATGTGAGGCGTACTATTCCTTTTTCTTTCAGCAAGGCGCGGCTGACGGGCGCCTGAATTCGCGGTCTTTTTTTTTTTTTTCGTTGAAGGACGCACTTTCAGCGCTCAACATCTGTAGGCGATAAGGTTCGCCGTGTCTCCTTTGCACGACGTCGGCGGGTATACACACACACTGCATGTTTGCTCCACAGTGCGCAGCTGCAAAAACAGCCATGGACAGCAAGCGAGTGTGCTTCGCGACCGTAGGATTTGATTTGATTTGCAAAGCCATCATTCGGTGTCCAAAACTACGCGTGACGAAAGGACTTCGAGGATACGCCACTCCAGAACGCGCTTTGGCGACGGCGTGTACTATTTTTTTATTGAGTTGCGCCAAGTAAAATCACTGAAGCCTTTCTCTTAACTACCTTATCTGCATGTGGTGTAAGGGTATACAAACAGACGCTTATCAAGGGCACTTCACCGCAAACTAGTACTAAGTTCTAGGGCTTTGCACCGGCGCTCAACTGACATGTCGACGACACCTTCCCCCCCTTCCCCTTATTAATATCCTATCAGCTGGATAGTTCTCCACTCCAGGATAAAGGCCTCTAGCGGCTTTATCCTGGAGTGGAGTTCGGCCTTCATTACTGGCTGCACTTGTCCGAATTCAACAATATGCGTCGGTAACACAAGCATTGATTCGGTACATTTCAACTGTCGCCATCCCATGTGCCTCCGTGGAACAAGCCCTCGCATCTGATTCGTGTGTGCAGCTAATTATCTTATCGCAGTCCCATCACTATCACGTCAGAGAACACGATCACACAAACAGAGCAGTCAAGAGAGGTAACGATATCAAGCAAAATGTCGTTCGATTCGGTATTGCTACGCGGTGACAAATGCATTGCTGCGCGCTCTGCCGAGGCTAACGCGTCAAGAATGTCGCCTCTCGGTCAATTAACAGTACGGAGGGATTCGTGGGAATAAATTTATAGCAACAAAGAAGCAGGAAAAAAAAAAAAAAAACATGCGTCGGCCGGGAATCGAACCCGGGTCAACTGCTTGGAAGGCAGCTATGCTAACCACTATACCACCGACGCAGACGTTCCGCAACTCCGCTAGGACGCACTTGACTTCTCGCTCTCCGTACAGGTTTCCTGAAAATTGCTCAGTGCCCATTTTAGTCTATATCACGCCACGCAGTTCAATTTCGCCTTTTTACGCAGTAAACGCCATCAATGAACCGTCCACCCGGCATTACAACAGCGCTGAAACATAGAGGGCGAGCAGCAGCGTTCCGTTCTTGATCTTGACAGCTTTGGTGTGGCGTACACTGTGCGGCTACATGCGCGCGCGACACTTCATAATTTCAGAAAACCGCACATTTTACAGCGCAGAGTTCTCGGTCACTAGGTGGTCCCTTTTTCTGCCGTCAGTGTGCTGACTGAAAATTGAAGGCGCACTCGCTTTTTTTTTGTTCTTCTGTGATTTCGCCGCAGATGCCCGTGCCCTGGCCACTGCGCATCAAAAGGAATCGCACACCGAGAGCTTTTTTTTTCTTTCTTTTGTAGGCTGCGAATTGAACGCGGCGTGCGGGAGTTGTTGTTTTAATTTTTCTGCTGCATTATATCAAGCGCACGTCAATACGAACATCAAAGTTCCAGGGGCTTCTCCAGAATTTCGATTTTTTTGGCGGGAGTTCAAAATCCTCCTTTCGTGAAAGGGGGGGGGGGGGTTATAAATCTTCGGGCGGGGTGGTGATATCGTGGTTGTAGAATTTTTTTTGGGGGGGGGAGGGGGGGGGTGGCGAAATCCATCTGGGGGAGGTGGGTATAATCCCTGTCATCAACGCACGCCCAAGGTTAGCTGTTCGTAGCCTTTTTTACTTTTTTGGACGTCAGCGGGGTGCGCGTACCGTTATAGATAGGCGCATGGGAAAACGCTGCACCATCTAGCGCAAACGGTCCAGCATGTGCGTAAAAAAAAACACAAGAGAAAATTGGCCGGCGTATCTCCTCAATGCAAAAAAAGACTGCAATGTTCTGCCGCCCCTGCCCCTTAAACTTGCATTACTTTTTAAGACTTTTTTTTTTTTTTTTTCGAAATCTTAAATAGTCGACCACCACACCCAGTACTGAGATTAGGGGGTCGCAAGGTACCTCAGCCAGAAACTGCATACGCCCATCAGGTAGTTTAGAAATTTGCTCGAAAGACTTTTCACCCTTTCACGGTATCGGCGTTCTTCGACCGCTGATTGCGTCATTACAGCGGTGAACCGGCTATTGGCCGGCTTTCTTTCAGCTGAATCAATAAACGCATTCGATAGCCACTTTAAAAGGAAAGCCAAAAAAGCAAAGCAGAAACGGAAGGCGCGTCTGCTGCGACGATCAAATCACGCAGTGCCGCTCTGTGCTGGCGATAGCAATACCTTTCGCGGGGCTTCCAGACGCGAAGGAAACAGTGAAAACGTCTATCGGAAGTGTTGCAGCGTCCGTTTAAAATCCTGTCTTGAATTCTTTCACTGCCCACCTGTCACCCCCCCTCGTTTCACTTCTCTTACGAGAAACGCCGTGGGGGTTTGCTCAAGCCAATTAAATTTCCCGCGTTCCACGTCGCTCGCGCCATTTAATGGAACCCAGTGCCCACGAGGTACCAGGCTCGCGCAAGCTCTGGTTTTGTAATTTTTTGAACGAATATATTTTTCACTTATATATATATCATATATATATATATTTTATCCTATCGCAAACATCAAGCAGCATGCTTGTTTAAATTAAAATAACACTGTGAGTGCCATGTGTGCATTGATATATTGCCTCAATTGGTGCATAATATTTTCTTTTTGGCTCAACATGTTGACAAGCATGAAGCTTGTTTCTAGATCTAGCCTGTTTGGAAACGCTTTGCCTATACGATGCCTGTACAAACTCTTGCTCAAGCATTCTTTTAACTTTTGACCGGAAGGCTGAGCCGAAGAACTGACAGACGGACATACTTACAGACATACAGATCAAAATTTTCGGCTTTGAGTAGCCCAAGAAAGATTTATCGTGTTTAAACGAAAGCTCAAGTCTTTTTTTTTTTTTTCGGAAACAGACCGAGACGAGAAATGCCGGCCCACCTGTTTAGATGATCGCAGATCGCTGTGAAGAGTACCTCGTTACTATTCGGCCGCGGCGGGTTGCGGTCAGATCAGCTGATCGGCAGCCGACCAGCCCGCAGCGTCCACGCATGCGCCGCTGGGTCGTGTCGGGCTACGTGACTCGTCTTGAGCCGCGTTCGCCGCGATGCATGAAAGCGAGGCCAGGCGTCCTGTGAGCGTTGCACGCGATCGAACGGCTTTGAGCCGTGGTCGGCAATGCAGCCACATCAAAGGTTAACCAAGGCGAAACCAACCAGAATAGACCAAGTTTTTGCTTTGCATATCCAGGGTTAGCTGTAGCCAAGCCGCAGCCATTTTTTCTCCTTCGTTTCCTCGTGCTTCCCGCTGGAGTATACGTGCTGAAAAGCGCCCCGATAACTAAAAACATAGCTGAATGACGTTCGCGTCACCCCACAAATGCGGAACTGTTTTATAACGAAATTAGCAAAACGTAACGTATCACAAGTTGCGTGATAACTTGTAATAATTACGCATCATGCATACAAGGCTCGGCGCAGGTATGCCGACGGGGTGCGACGGCGACAAGACTGCGTCCGGCGGGGGCCGGCTGCGGGCTCTTCGCGAGCGCCTGCGCTCGTGCAAGCCCGTGCAGCGGTTCCTGGACTGGTACGAACAGTTTTGGGGCGACACCGACGAAGAGGAGCGGCTGCACGAGGCAGACGTGGACGACGGATTCGTCAACTGGTTCTGCCTGCCCTGCGCGCTGCGGAAGCCCGAAGCCTCCGACGAGGACGAGCTGGACCGCACGCTCGCCGGGGACGACAGAGGACGCCGTCCGGGCAAATGAACGCGCTGCCAGCATACACTGCGCCGGCCAGGACGGAAGGACTCTCATAACAAGCTTCGATTTCAATTAAAATCGCCGTAGCACGTGCCTCGCTATTCCCAAATACACCACCATATCCAAGGACAAGTTGCCGCTCGAAGCGTTAATTCCTACTGTGGTCAAAAGTTTCGTCCAAAATTAGACATTTGGCTGCATTTCACTAGCGAAAAATAGACACAAACAAAGAAGTACACAGGGCACTCGCTAGCGAGTGTCCTGTGTACTACTTCTTCGTCCGTGTCTATTTTTCGCTAGTAAAATGCAGTCAGATAACCAACTAGGCCAACTTTATGCCTTAACTAGACATTTGGGACGTAGTATGGGGGAGGGGGGTCTGTACATTGCGGACTTGTCGCTTTTCGTCAGTTACCATAGAATATGCAAAAAATCCAAAAATAGCATCAATAAAAAAGTTGCAGAGACATCTACGTTTGTATCCTAAGATGTAAGGCGCGATAGCCAAACTTCGGCTCCAACGAAGCGTTTCCGTAAGCAGCTGCTGTATGCTTCACAAGCCCGAAGGGTTATCGAAAAGAGAAAGACTAACAACAGGGGTTTTGTAATCACCGTGTCACAAGAGAGAGAAAGGCTGTGTGCGCTTCTGTGGCTCAAAATGTGAGAGTGAAAAGTTGCAAATGCGAGGTGTTGGTCAGTTTGAGCGAGGAGGGGACAGTGTCAGTGTATCAAAATGTTGTTTATTCCGTGATGTCTAAGCCAGGCTGAACAATTTTGCTTTTTTCAAAGAGAGAGAGAGAGAGATCTTTGTTCAGGAAGAAATAGTTGTGGTTAACGAAAATGGGGTAAAGAGATATGGTAGAGAGCTCAAAGGTGGAACCTGAGTCTACAGCACCAGATACAGCAACTCCTTCCCTTGCCCTCTCAATCAGCTCGCGCTGACCTTCGGGTAACGAGCTGGTCAAATCTGCCTCCCATGCTTCGAAGAAGTGAAATATGTTGCGTTTGACTCGTTCCCCTGAGCATACCCGTGGACATGGCCTGGTTGCGCGAAAGAGGGCGGATGTTTCCCCCATTTTAGCAGAGTTCTAAGTCAATGTCTCACGTTTCCACCGAACACCTTAACGCACATGGATTTTCAGATAACTGTGTTGGTTTTTCGCTGACAGAGTTTGATTCTTGGGCATTTAAACCTCCTTGTAGCAAGGGGCAAGACTGTGTTCCTGGGCATAGGATGAGGATTCGTTCTTAACGTTTTTCGAAGAGGGCAGTGTGTTAGTCGGGGTCACAAGGAGCACGGTATGTGAGTCCACGTGCCTCTTGCATAGTTAGACGTTCCCTTTCAGGCCACTGGATCCGGCTGTCCAGGCGACGTTAACTGTCTGCATTGTGAATGGGAATATCTTACCGATGCGCTTGGTATTCTGCCTCCAGAAAGCTCTATAATGTCCTTTGTGAGTCTGTAATGATGTTATGGTTCTATTTGATACTTCCGCTATTCGGATTGCCAAGAGGATGGCTCCAACTTCAACTTCTTTGTTCATGTATGTTGGAGGGTCATGCAGTCCACAAAGATTGCCAAGTAGTCAACTACGACAATCGGGGCTTCGTGCTTTTGTACATCCCGGAGTCGATGTATGCTGTGGTCTAACGACATTGAATCTTTTCCCGAATGAACTTGAACCTGCCAGACCGGCCCTTCTTGGTAGGATTGTATCCATATTTTTGGTAGGGGAGAGTTTTTATGCCAGGTCGCTGGATCGGTGCCATGTCTATCACGGCATGCAGTCGTTTTCTTTAAACGGGGTATGATGGCCCCTACCGATTTTGTTTTTATATCCGCCTTCTTGGTGCCAGGAGAGTGCATTGCTTATCCGATTTCTTGAAATGCGTTAGGAAGACACAAATTGAGGACCTCTTCATTGTCATTATCACCAGCATCCTATTTAGGGCGACTGCAGCGTGAAGGCCTCCTTCAACCGCTGTTGTGCTGCACCGAAATCCCCGGGATTGTAAAACTGTGCGCCCCACCTTCAGGGTGTGGGAAAACTCGTACAAATAAAAAAGAACCGTCCTAGGAACTTCATATTGTAACGGATCACATAGGTGGACAATGAATACCACATGGCGCAATCAACCACCACCGACGAAGACGAGGAGGACGTGGCGGGCGCGAGCTCTTTCATGGCCGTTTGTCCATAGGTCATTCATGTGACTACATCGCTGCTTCATCGTCCAATACTCGTCTCATCTTTGCCTTGTCGCCACGTAACAATATTTTGGTATATGTATTTCTCACGGAAAAAAATGTCTTCCCAGCAACGCATTCGTGTTTAGAGGTGGAGCCGACTTTATGGGGATCGGTGTAAGCTTGGTCTTTGGAAGATGGCTTTCCCACACCGAGTGTTGCACAGTGAAGCATGCCCATCTACGGAGGAAGTATGATCACAGAAAATTCCTCTCCATTGGGCGAACAGGAGCACTTCTAACTGCACCCAAAGTGCTCTCGCGAGTTCTGGCGTCTTCCAGTGGTCGGGCAGGAGCAGGGGCGTTGTTTCATTGGTCGATGAGGAGCACTTTTTTGGCGCCGAGAGCAGCCGAGAGCAGTTCTCGGTGCTCCGTCGCCAGCGGTGGAGTAACAGGGAACGCCGAGGAAGTCACATGACCTCTTTTGCGTCACTTCTGGTTTTATCCCCGGGTGGCGGAGGAAAAATGGCGGAACCCGGCAGCCGCGGTAGTCGCTCAGTGCGTACGGCAGCAGCTAAGCGCGGCCGTCTGGTCAAGGAATTGCTGCTACTTTTAGATGATGAAAGCACCCCATATTCAAGCGCAAGCTCATCATCGGACAGCAGCAGCAGCGACGACGACGACGATTTCACATTGCATGAGTCTCATCTTGCATGAGTCTCATGAGCACCTGTTCACCCCGCCGGAGCGGCGACCGAAGGTAGAGTCGTATCTGGAAAAGACGGCGGACGCTGTTATCGTTCGCAGCTAATTTTTGGGAGAGAGAGAGACTAAACATGTTTATTGTTTCTTATTAAAGAGTCCTTAGGGTGGCCTCCTCATTCCAGGAGTCCATTGGCACGAGCCGCGTCTTCTGCCCTCTCCACCAACTTGCGCTGGACGTCGAGGGAAGAGCTGGCCAAGGCGCTCTCCCAAAGCTCATAGGTGTGGAAGGGATTGGGCGGGTCAAGTGGGCTTTGTG
Organism: Haemaphysalis longicornis; assembly: GCA_013339765.2. Classification (NCBI taxonomy): domain Eukaryota; kingdom Metazoa; phylum Arthropoda; class Arachnida; order Ixodida; family Ixodidae; genus Haemaphysalis; species Haemaphysalis longicornis. The sequence continues at coordinate 124,023,824 of CM023456.1, forward strand.
TACAGCCGCCGACCATGTGAAAAAGTGTTCCAAACTCCCCGCAGAAGCGGCACAAACGGGGATACAGGGTGGGGGCTATGTGGTGGTTTCTGCTAGGGTGGGGGTAAGTATTAGTTTGACACGATGGTGACCCCTTTGTCATGAACATGAACAGCCGCTCGGCTTCTTCATTCGTCGCCATGCGGAAGGCAGACACAAAACCACCGGCACGTATCTGGGAAAACTGGCGAGGAATAACTGCGTGCGGACATCACGAGCGCGCGAAATGCTCCGGGAAGCGAGCGCGGGAAACGTTTGGTCTCATGACTCTTGACATCTCGCCCTCCCCCTCTTTTCACTGCTCCCGGAGCAGCGCGAATGTTTCATTCGCGGAACGAAAGCACACGTCCCCGTTACTCGCTCCACTTGCTCCTGTTCGCCCAATGGAATTCGCCATAACTCTTCTTTTATTGAAACTATCCCAAAACCAACTTTATGACAATTAGCCCCTAAGACGACTCGAACATTGCGCCGAGTTCCATCTACTTTTCGCAATTACGTACTTCACACTGAAGCTGTACATATTTTTGTGGAATTCCCGTCCGCTGTCAATGCATGGGTTTCTACAGGAAGAAAACGGACAGGCCCATGTTTATCCGCTGGAAGAAAACTATACTCCGTCCAAGTTTTCCTTCAGGTAATTACCTAGGAAGTATGATCAATCGCAAATTACAAACAAACGCGTTTTGTTTCGTACACACCTTGTACAGCTACGCCCCGTAAAAGCATATTGCCGCACACGTTGAGGCTCGGCACCACTTCGGTGGTCATCCTTCTTCACAGAGTGGAAGGGCACTAAATTTATTTATGCATTTTTTTTTTCGATATGCTGAAAATTGTTGGCCTACGCTTGGTCTGCCGTCGGAGACGAACTGCTGAATCCTAGCCATATACAGGTCCGCTGTAAAATAGCGCACTCCATTGCCAGAAAAGCGAACACAGCCGGCTTGCATTGAACGTCGGGGTTTGGAATTTGCAGGGCACGCAGCTTTCGAATTAATTCTTCTGTCCTGACCGAGCGAAACTGTTTTAGCTCCAACTAAAACGAATAAGCTAAAACGAAGAGCTAAAACGAATCAGAATGTCATACTTGCTGAAATTTATTTCTTTGTAGCACGCAGCGCACGAAATTTGGAAACACCAACGCTTTCCTTCCCTTTTTCTTTCGAGGATGAAAAAAAAAAGGGGGGGGGGGGGGGGGCGTTGGCAGGTCTGACGAAATGCTTGTATACGCATGAAAAAAAAAAAAAAACGTGAAAATGTGTGACTTTAGCCTATAGTTCTGTGGTGGTGTACCATGGCGCCTGGCAAATAATGTGTATACTTCATTGTCCTTCCAATCTGCTGCACAGTCGTAAACCCGTCTCACTCAGACTTCTCACCCGACATTTTTTTTTTTTAATTGCTGCGAATATGTCCTCGATCGTGATGCTGTGAAGGAGCTCTGAACGAAGAAGTCCTTATAGTTTAGTTTGTGACTCTTCGTGCTGAATTCAGTGCTTGGCGGTGTGGACGCGTTATTGCAATTCAAGGGATTCTTTATGTACGCCCTACGACATAATCTAAATGAAATTGATCCATGGTGGGACTCGAACGCAGAACTAGAATACTGCATATCGACGCGGATGTGTATGGAAAGCCCATTAAAAACAGTCAATTGTTAAAGAGAAAGGTTTAGTACACCCGGAATATTTTTGTACGGTTGGCGTGCCCAAGATGAAAATCTCCGCAACGTGAACTGTTCATTTGCTTGTTTGTTTGTGGTCGATCGTTCTCTTTTGCTGAAATAAACTTTTAGTGCAAGTTGTACGATGCACCGAATTAACCCATCTCTGTTTTCCTAGGAAAAAGTCTACAACGCTTTCGGGATATTACCCTTAGTAGAGAACGCGAGTGTCTTCAAGATCCACACGTCGTAAAATATAGAAGATATAAAACGAGTACGGTATCACTGGTAGAAAGATGAGATAACGCCAGTGCACTGGTGCAGTGCATCGCCGCATGGTGCAGTGGGGACAATTCGTTTGGTGCAGTACTCGATGCGTCTGGCAGATTGTGGTTTACCAGGGACGTATCGCGCATGCCGTCGATCGCAATACATGCGCCGGGAAGCACGTAAATCATCGTTTGCAGCGTCTTCTCGTAGATCCAATGTCAGCACGTTGTACGCTGTGGTGGTTTCAGCTGGCCCTGAACGTCGCATTACCTTGGCAAGACCGTGCTCGTAAATTTTTACCCCCGGAAGAAGGTGTGGCAGTTTTAGTTAATAATAGCGGCGCCCTAAAGTGTTTCGGAAACTGCAAAAGAACAACGGCCAAAAATTACCCCCAGATCACCCCAATGTGGTGTGATACGACGTATATACATGTACAGTGGGAGCTGTTGACGTGTATACGGATATGCAGACATCAGGGTTCCTTGCGGAGTCCAGCCACGACACCCTGGTGTTATCTTTTTTTAACATTTTGGATGAGTATTTTATAAACGCCTCTCTCAGACACTTTCGGTGAAGGCTGCACCCACGCAAGCATGGTTTGGCTGAGAGAGAGAGAGAGAGAGAGAGAGAGAGAGAGAGAGAGAGAAGAGAGAGAGAGAGAGAGAGAGAGAGAGAGAGAGAGAGAGAAGCAGCAACAACAACTTTCTTGTGTGCCCGGTGGGAAAAGGAAGAGTTGGATCTCCTCCTCAGTCCTCTTCCCCCTTTTGGCGGCACGCAAGAGTCCTTAATTGGACCCCGGCGGCGTCTTCAGCCATCCGGACGACTTCGAATTGCACTTGGGATCGGAGCTGAGCCAGCGCGGTCTCCCACTGCTCTAATGTCTAAGAAAGGGGCGTACCTTTCTGTTGTAGTGTTTACTCTGATGGGACAGGACCAAACCATGTGCTGGAGGTCCACTCTGCCTTTACAAAGAGCGTTCGTCGCAGGATCGGCGTTTATTGCGGGAAAGCATCGCTGGGATTTTCAAGGGCCGGCAAGTACTAGCCTCCTGCACCGAAAGCGCGCTGCTGTACACGATGTGAACAAATTCCCAGCGCGAGAAGTGCGTGCACTTGTGATCCGGTGTGGCCAGGTGGGATTGGTGGTGGCCATTTTATTGGAGCAAAGTGTGAGGAGGGTCGGGGTGTACCCCTTCGTCCAGGAGGCCTCGTGACCGAACTGACTCCAGACCCGGGAGAAGGGCTGGACGGCCCACTGCTCCAGGAGGGGAAGGAGAGGGGGGTTAGAGAGTGCGGGCAGGAGGATACTAAGCATCAAGGTGGTGTTCATACTAGACGGTAAGTGGTGAAATAGGTGTTACAGTGCTATAGCTGATTGATGATGGTGGAGGTTTAAGCGCCGACGCCTCACCAGGCGATGAAGGCGTGCCCGTAGTGGAGGGCTCCGGATTAATTTTTGACCACCTGGGCATCTTTAACGTGCGCCGAAATCTCGTCACACACGGGCGTTTTCGCTTTTCGCCTCCATCAGAAAGCGGCCGCCGGGGCCGGGAATCCAACCCGCGTCCTCGTGCTCAGCAGCACAACGCCTTAGCCACTGAGCCAACCACGGGGAGCGATGCGGTCCCGATTGAATAATGTGCCTGTTTGTGGGCGGTGTAGACGTAAGATTGGTGCGGAGGGGCGACGTAACGGGATAGAATCAAGGGCGTTGGGAAGTGGTGTCGAGAGCGTGAGAGAAATCAGGTGGGGAGAACTGCGGCCCGCCATCCGTGAGTGATGTGCATTGTAGTGTATTTTAGTCACACGTTTCTTGTTGCCTCTCAGAATTTCCCCTCTAATGGCCTCTGGGCCGGCCGGACACTTTAAATAAATGAATAAATATTTAAGTTCAATGGAACGTGTCCATTTGTCCACAGCCCCCTAAATAAAAGCACCAACAACTGAAGGTAAGTATCCGACCCTACCTTCGTCGCATAGAGTATCCGAAGCACCAAAAAATTACGCAGACATAAAAAAGTGAAACGTGACAAGAGCAAATTCAACAAATAATTCAGGGCCGTAAACAAATAAAATGCCCCACCGCCTGCGCCAGCGGGCATTGGGTTATGACTATTATGGCCACCAAGTTTCAGGTGCTTTATTTTTTTAATGACTACCTGAAAACAGTGAAATATGACAAAAACAAATCAGTCCCCTCAGAAAAGTCGCATATTTTCAGCACACAGTGCAATTTTTATGCAGTTTCGGTTTCGCTTCCGCATTTTCCACCGCACCGCTGCGCCTCTGTCGCTCCACGGCAGTTTTCAAAATGGCCGCCGTGTGGGTGATCGCTGCGTTGTGACTCGCGTAGTGAAATTGTGTGGCACGATGAGCGACCCGAGGGATAAGAAGCGAAAAGAGGACTCAAGGCGCAGGAGGAGCTCCCGGTCACCCAGCCCGGGGCACAAATTGAAGTTGACCAAGGTAACAGACGGCCCGGGAGTAATCTCACGGCGCTGCCGATCACGATGGTGCAGCGAGACGACCGTTCGTGTCCTCTTGGCCCCAGATCTCGCAAGCACTTCACTCATTTCGTCCAGTAGGCAGGTTACAGCCGCGATGCTCTTCTGCGCTTAATGTATGACAATGTACTAGGGCGTAGATTTTCCTCAAGTGAGGCGCCGACGTTGCGCAGTTAGGATGGTTGCCGTGAAACAAGGCCGCTGCAACAACGGCATTGTCATCGGCGCTTCGTTCGGCCAGTTTCTACTTCTCAGTGAAACGGCAAAGCGTTTCGGGTAATAGGAGTGGCTTTAACTTCACAAAGTAAATAGTTTGCCGCCGAGCCAGGGGTCAGCCAGGGTTACAAGTCAATGCGAGGGATTGCGCATTCGTCCGGTATGAAGAGCGTCTTATTTCACGTTCGCCTGAGGGATGGTGTATTGTGAGGTGCATACCACTTTTCTGTGCATAGCAGTGGGTAGAGAGGTACTTTGCAGAAGAGCGCTGCCCTGAACTCCGTTAAACATATTAGAATTGATTGGTGTTTTTTGAGGGGAAATTAGGCGCCGCATTGTTTGTGTGAGACAAAGAGAACTTTTACATAAGACTGAACTGTCTGCATTGTTCATTGGGACCTGCTGTGTTTAACCCCACGTACACAAATGCAGCTAAACAGTGTCGAAAACAGGAACAGGGCAACTAGTTTTATTGCAGTGAATTCCGCTAATTCGTGTTACAGTCTATTGGCCGAAAAGAAAGCTAAACTTCCTGATGGGGCTGGGGTTGCCACATTGTTTGAGAGACTTCTGGCATTATTTTACGAAATAACTTGTGTTTAGCTCCACCACCAAATGGTAAACAACATTTGTACGCGCTGACCTTTTATAGGCTAATTTTGTCTGAGAGAATTATGCTTTTGTATACACAGAGCTTGCATTGAATTTACTTAAGGTACTATGAAGACAAAACGAATCTGGCTTGTTGATGTTATGGAGAATGCATGCACGCAATGACGATGTTAAATTTAACTCGCTTTCAGCAATAAGCTAGACATAGGGAAAACTGATTAAGCAATGGAAACTCGCCAACCAATTCCTTGCAGAGTTCTTATGACATCACAGCGACATGTCTGCTAGCAGCCGCCGATCAAAGCCAATGTGAAAAAACGTTTCCAGTATGGTTGTAGCAATGCCTCTGTTTCGGTTTGATAATATCACTTGAATGCTAATGTGTAGTCAACACACTCACAAAACGTTTTTAGTATTCCCCTGCAACATCACTGGCGATTTTATGTAGAGCAGAGTTTGAAAGTTTTAAATATTGCTTTTTTTTTCCCCCGGTAAAAAACCCTCCTTTGTGGCTAAAATGGAGTTCAGCTCATTAAAAATGTCTAGTTGCTTCAAACTAACCAAGGTTGTATTTTGTCCTTATGGCCCCCTTTAGGCACCGCCTATTAGCCTAGGAAACTAATCTCAGTATACAATTTTTTTTAGCGTCAGAGAAAACCATGTCACAAAGCACCCAGAACAAGCTGGGGCCTAATTGCCGACTTTACGACATCATCGCCACCTTCCTTAAAGCCTGTTCTGATTATATTTCACTTTCTTCACGGCGGTAAAAGGCCAGCTAAAAAAGGTCTCTTTGGTGCCATCTTCAGATATTGACGTCAAACCAAAGCAGAGTATACAGTCGAACACGGATATATCGAACTCCAAGGGGATCGAGAATTAGTTCGATATATGAAAAATTCGATATAAAAAATATGGGCTCTGAGACCTCACCTATGGCGGACGATCACTTACCGATCGTCGAATTCAAGAATGACAACTGATTCCGCACTCACGACGCAACAGGACACTTTATTTTCGTGAAAAAAAAAATCGCTGATCTTGGCCTGCTTCTTCGTCCTGGTAATGAAATTAAAGACGCTGGGCTCGATCTTCTCGAGGCTGCACAACTAGAAAATTCCAGCAGCACGCTGCGCCTTCGCACACCATGCACAACACGCACGCAAAAGAAGAACAGCGCGCACGTACCACAAGAAATTTGAAGGTAATCATTCCAAGGCTCTCTGAACGGACTCCAACAAAGCGCTCGCAATGGTCATCTCCGAGAGAAACAGTGATCTCCGAAAGGTGCGGGACAACTCGCCAAAAAACAGCAACAACAGCAGCAAAATTCAAAGAAGGAGGAGGCCGCCAGCGCCTTCGTTCCCTCTTCCCTTTCCCGAGACGACATCGGGGAAGACAGACCCAGAGAGAGAGAGAAAAAAAACTATTTTTCGGCAAGCCGGGGAACGTACGCAGCCAAAAAAAAAAAAAAAAAAAAAAAAAAAAGGACGTGCGCAGTCGGGGCATCCCTACCTCGCACTGTCACATTTTCCGAGCGTTCGGGCTTGGGTGCCTAGAGAGATTTAGCATACCGGGCTCCATCCGCTAACGCTACGGCGGCCGGTAGCGGGGCCCGACTGGGCAAGCGCAAATTCGTTCCGGTAAAGGGGGAGTAGTTCCGCGAGCCAGTCTTCGCCATGCCCGCGCATTCCTCCACATCCTCCTCAACCTCAATCGGGAGTGCAGCCACCGCCGAAGAGCACCTTCCAACTCGCGCGGCGTTCGATATACCCAATATCGGGGAAAATACGGTTCGATATAAACGTACGAATTCGTATACTTTTACACAGAATTTTCAAGGGGATAATTTATGAGTTCGATATAGACAATAATTCGATATACCCGTGTTCGATATATCCGTGTTCGACTGTAGTAGCCTTAGATCAAGCGGCCATTGAAGCCCCGCTTGTAGACGCATTCCCATGGGGTATTGCTGTCCAGGAGGTAGACAACACATGCACAGTTGGCCATCTTCCATCAGCCAAAAAAAGAAATTAGCTTCTAGCCTTGTTCATTTATTTTATATTGGCTTTAAACCTGCCATAGCCTTGCTAGAACGGGTATAGTTCCCCACTTTATTTTTCTTTTTTCTCTGGGGGTAGGGGGGGAATACGGAATTTTTAAAAGGTTAAAAAAGCATGGCTGGTTGTGCTGATGATCTGACTCTTGATGTTGGCAGTTTTTTGCATGTGCACTGGTGGTAGTTGGTGGGCTCTCACATTCACCAGCACGCACGTTGTGACTGCACTTGTACTGCAAGGGGGAACGTTTCAGTGAAATCGAAACTTAAGCAAAGCTTACCTACTGCCCGTGGTGAGGCATTCTATTTCGTACTGTTTGCTAGCTGAGGTTTGTGTCTCTTAAAAAACTTGTACTCAGTAAGAGTTCCCTAATACAGTTACGTATCAGTGTAACTGTAACCTGCCTCAGCGTTTGTTGCAGAGAAACGCTCTCTCGTGTGCTCACAGGCCAGGCAAGGCTGGTAAGGGTTCTGCCTTTCTCTCTCTCTTCTCTGAGCCCATGCAGCCTGTAATAAATATCCCCCCCCCCCATCTTCTCCCGAGCAGGTGGAAAAGAAAAGCAGCGGGCGGCACGAGAGCCCCGAGCGACACCACCGGGGGGCGCAGGACAGGCCGCGCCACCGGAGAAGCGCCAGCCCGGATGACGACAGCAGGCGGCGGAGGCACGACGATGGCCGCCATCGGCCCCCAGGCCCCCGCTCCGGGGGGGACAACCATCATGGGGGAAGCAGGCAAGGGCGCATTCACACACTGACCGTCCATTCCTTGGCTGATTGCCAAGAGCACAGCACGACAGACGGGACATGAATCATGCCAATGTCGGCAGGCATTTTGGAGTTTATTTATTTGTTTGGGTACCCTAAAAGCTCCGAGAGGCATTACATAGGGGGGGATACTATTTATACAAGGTATACGTCAATACATGTAAAAAAGACTGCACACAGCGGGCAGACACAATTGGGTGAGAAGTACATTTTGATTAAAAAAATACGACCTGGAGATAATACACGGCGCATTTCACATTTGCAGTACATAGTTCAATTCCAAGAAGCAGACATGGCAGTTGGTCTTTTAATGTTTCACTGGTAAACAAGATATAATTAAGTGCCCTAAGTACTGTATTTGCACGATTCTAATGTGGGGCCCCCGATTGTAACGCGCGACATAATTCAGCACTCCGGATCCACAAAAATATCTTGGTGCTGATTCTTCCATACACACAACATAATGCCCTAAACAGACGCCTCAAACTTGCACAAAGCATTTAATTGAACATAAATCAGCACACGCTGTAGGCAGCTAAAGCCCTTCTGTGGAGCTTTGCACTTAAAAATGTGGTCCCTTTGTTTTCACCAATTGGGAACATCTGCCTACGGGATGCCTTATGCACAGGATGATGCCCAGCTCCCTTCCATTTCTGCCAGGATGATTACTTTGCGTTTAAACAAAGCCTTCATTAACTTAACCACTTCGTTTCAGTTTCTCTCGAATTGGCAGTTTTGATTTTGAGGTTTTTGAGTTTCGAGTCTGATTGTAGCATGCAGGTAGTTTTTAACGCTATTCACGCACAAAAAAAGGTATGCATTAAAGTCATGAAATACCGTAATCAAGCACCTACAATGGTGCGTGTTTCATGAGTTGTCACAAAATCTTTCTATGTCACCATTCATTCCTAAAAAAGCGCCCCCTTACAAGAGTCCCGGTAGCAGTGTTGAAAATATGGTGCATTTGACTGATCTGAGTTTAGTGTTGTGAGTGAAATCATCTTAAAAGGTCCTCGTACAGATGCAGAGGGTTTTTAATTTAAGATATAGAAGGTTTTGGACTCAGTAGGCGTCGGCTAAATCTTAACGCTACTCCATTGGCTTACACTGTACCATGTTTTACCCTGTTGTAGCATAAAAGGGGCCCTGCAACATGCTTTGAGCAGAGCAAATAGGCCTGCGCTACATTTAGATTACACTGCAAGGAATACCTGAGCTAAATATTACAATTGAAGCGCTAAGTTGGGCAAGTTGGTTACTAAGGAATTCATCGTACTAGCGAACATTAACACAGGGACAAAGCTAAGAGAGTCTTCTTCGTCTTCTCTTTAGCTTTGTCCCTGTGTGAGTGTTCGCTAGTACGATGAATTTTTTAGTTAAATATTACCCGTGCATGTGAAGCGGTAAGCACGCAGATCGTTGTGAAAGACGTGAAAAAATCAGCCGCACTCTCTTCAGTTTCCCTCATTATGCACCACTGGCACCACTGTAATTACGCCATTTCAGCTGTGGCTGCCCATTGGCTGTTGCTGGTCAACTTCCGCCGTCGTCGGCACCTGAACCTGTACAAACAGTTTTGGCGTTCCTTTTGTGGTTTGAGTGCGCGTCGAGTTTGAGTGATCAACTCAGTACTTCCTTTTCAACCAGACCACTCGGCAACAAACTTTTATTGCTTAAAAAACGCCCTATTAGCCCCCCCTTCCGCCTTTTTTTTCTCCCACCAGACCCGGAAATAGACCTTTTCATGTTGGGGAGAAAAGGGGGAAACTCCCCAGCTTAGCGTATGTCGAAAGCTGCCGAAGATAACGCCACAAGCCCCCCGCCCCTCCTCCCCCCCTCCTGTTTCTCCGGGAGAGAGCGTGCATCTTTCGTTGCGTAGTCAACGGTCAAGTTGAGAAAGAACAATTATGCGCGATTTCTCATTGCGCACAGCTTCGGTCATAGTGAACGGATTTCTATAATTCTTGCAGAAGGAGATTGCTGGGGCATTAGACGTTATTCAAAAATACATTATGAGTAGTCCTTGGTAAGTGCTGCAGGGCCCCTTTAACCCCCTTACTGACAGAAAATTTTCATGTTACGTTTTTTTCGCTGCTATGGGTGCCTGCCAGCCCACTAATCATAGAATGGCACATTAGACGGTCGATAGCGGCGCAAATAATTATTTATGACCTCGCTTATTTCTGTCAGTTTTGGTTTTGACTAAATGAACACCGAGTCGGCCGCCATGACAGGAGGGCGCATGTGATGTCACGGTTCCCATCACACCAGTGCCGGTGTGGACTGGCCATGGTCTCCACCATCTCCACATGCTGGACAGCATGACGTCAGTCCCAAAAGCGGGACATGTGCACATGGCGAAACAGCACGTGCCAACCGCAGCCAACACGTTGGCCACATTACGGAAGCCTTGACATTGGCAGTTTGGGGTAGGGAGGAGTAGATGGCGTCATGCTGATGCCAATTGCAAAGTTGTATCCGTTCTGAGCTTTCTTGTGCGCGCAAAGATAAAAATGGCCTTGAAATATAGATATCGCCATATACAAAGTAAGCCTTTTTGCATAGTTATCCCCAGCTTTGAAAGGTTGGGCTATATACGTAGAGAAGCCAGAGGGTGACCATGCACTCCTCGACAGGGCTATCTGCCTGTGTCACTGTCAGCATCTCAAAACAGCAGGTCACATGCAGGGCTTTACAAAATACCTCTGCAGGCCTCTGCAAAGTATCGGCAGCGAGGGTGGTCAAAGCTGTGCTAGTTAACGAGTAGAGGGAAAGGTTTAATGTCGGCAGATAATCTTTTCGGCACGAAGGAGCCAATGTGTGAAGACAGGGGCCTCAAAAACGTGAAACAGTGGTGGTTTGCCGCCTATGTGCTTCCAGTTAACATTTGTAAACAAGGGGAAAGGCACTTCCCCCCATTAACCCCAGTGCCGTTGGAGGCCCCGGTTGTAGTTGTGTGCATGTAACCTTGCTAGGAGTGTCAGTCGTCTCTGAGAACACAATCAAAGACTTGGTGCCCTTGTCTCGTCTCATCCACTTGGCTGAAGGATGCCTCTTTCGAGCACATCGGAAGGCCCCGCGTTGTCTCTTGTCTCTCATAAGTTGTCTCTAATTTAAACATGTGCCCATATACATTTCATGGCAAGTAAGCAGGTCTCGTGCAACACATATATGTAATTGCAGTGGTACCAGTGGTACAGTGGTACTCGAACTAGTGGTACTTTGCGGACAGATGGTTCATGGTTTCGTGTTTCTTCGTAACCCATCGTGTTTGCTGTGTTTAGTGCCGGTGCATGTTTGTGATGCTGCGACAGTTGCTGGTGCATGAGTCTTCTCTCCCCCCATTTGTTGGAGTGACCCTGGTGTTGCCCCGGGTTCCCGCAGGGGGAGCCCACACCACCGGGGCAGACGGCGGCGCCACTCTGGTGACGGGGAGAAGCACAAATGGGGAAAGCCGGAGGTCAAGGAGGAGCCAGAGGAAAAGGCAAGTGCGGGGCAAATGGGGAGGGGTCTATGCTGCACACCAAGACATGCACAAACTCTCGGTCTAGGACGTACAAAGCTTTTTATTCTGATCCCAAACACCCGTGCTCTGCCTGACTGCATGGACGTTCAAACTGCCTGCCTGAAGCAGTCAGCAAACGAGTACCCAATAGATGTGCAGTCGCATCAGATACGTGAACTTTCTGCGAAGCTGCCTTGGAAGCAGCATGCCAAACATGCTAAACACGACAATGCTGCACAGCCTGCTTGGATTCTGACCTTTAAGGCATGCTGCCGCATGTCTGTAGAAGTTCAGCATGTTGATTAGATATGCTCTGATTGGTTTGTTTTCAACAGGCCTGTCTCGACCTTCTCCAGAGCAGATACCAAGTGTGGCAAAAAGGAAAGATAAGCAGCTCTTCCCCTTGTGCAATTGGGGCTTAAGTGGCCAATGGTTCTGAATATGGTTAGCTAAGGTAAAAAGCAGTTTCGTTATCATGTTCCTTGTGGCAGCGTCAAATAACGTAAAGCTTCAGGGATTTCTCTTGTAAGGATGGGGGCTTGAGTGAGTTGGTGTGCCATAACTGGACAGCAAAGAAGCCAGATGAATACTCAAGAAAGGAAGGCACAATGGCTGCGTTGTTTTCACAACTCAAATATCATTGTTTGGCAGGCAACAGAAGTACACGTTACCAACACCAACCAGGGAAAGATGAAAAAAATCTTGGGCCATCTTTACTAACGTGAAACCTGGGTAGGGGCGAAACATGCAGTGCATAAGTGTATTCTTGGTGCCTTGGCGTTTTTGCCACGGAGATGAAACCGTTGGGGGGTTGAGGTATAAAGTCTGATGTCTTGGAAGCGCGAAGCGTTCTAGCGCGAGGCATTGGAAAACGAGTGCACGTTCAAGAGAATTGAAGAATTGGCATTCCGAACGCAGCTGCTTGTACGTGTAGGTGTTGTAGTTACCATTCGTACTGTATTTGTTGCTATGTTGACTGATTTCATCATCTTTCATGCTTGCAGTATTATTGGCCTCAATGAGCTGGGCCTCTCAGCTGACGAGGGCGCACTGTGAGATTGGTTCACCTTGTTCCTCTCGCGTTGCCTGTACATTTTCGTGCTCGTGCAGCTGTGCCCCAGTTTTTAGTTTCCTGCTTGCTTCACGGTTGTGTTTCATCTGGTGTGTCTTCTTGCGGCAGTTTATGTCGTGCCTGCCTGACCCATTTAAAGCGGCCCATTGGTTTTTGGTACAGTTGGTGCTGCGAGGCTTGTACATGACATTTCCAAGGGTCAGAGGACAGCAGTTTTGCAGTGCCATTAAATTGCAAAAGAATGTTGCCGAGACAGGCCTCGCTCTACACTACTTGGTGATCTGCTTGGCAGGGGGTGATTGTTGGAGACCATAACCCTTGCAGAATATAAGATGTTCAAAGGCACCCACGAAATACATTGCGTGCTACTGTGGGCACTACGATGGGCTTGAGCCACTGATGGGGCGAAGACGGGCTCCTCAAGGGTGAGACAGACAAAAGAGCGGCTTTGTTTATCCGCACTGTCTGCCATACAAACAATGCGTATGTGTGACCACTGGCCGTTGGGGCCATTATTGGGGGGCCGGCCGCATGCGAGGTTGGCCCGCAAATTTCCTTGGCTTCTCGATCGTATCCACATGCCAACTTATGTGGTGCGAGTGGCAAAAAAAAAAAAAAAAAAGAACATGCACTCTGTGGGCCAAAAAGATTTCCCGACACGGCGTCTTGTACCTACAACTAACTGGTAGGTTACCAGTCCTAGTCATGAATGGCAGCGGGGCAAATATGGTCCAAGGAATCTCCCTCCATTTGAGCTTTTTATTGCAGAATCAGAAAGCTGATTATCTTGGGGATCAGAAGGTGCATTGATCTTGGGAGGGTAGAAAAAAAAAATTCAAAGTATAAAGATCAATGAGTGTAAGTGAGTGTCTGCTGTGGGTCCTTGTGAGATGGCAGAAGGCATTGCAGCACTGGTTCTCAAGCAGAGAAGCCCTTGTTGTGTAATCTTCTCCTTCCCACACCAAGCTGTCACTGGTGCAACACATTGGCCCAGCTGCAAAGCACGTGCAGTCCGCCTCCTTTCTGGATTGGCTTGCCTGCGCTGCAGCAGAGTCTTCACATTCTCAAAAGACGTGCACAGCAGTGAGTTCAGTGAGTTCATGCGTGCTTGAAGCACTCGGGGCAATTGTTCGTAGCGAGTTTCTTCGTGCCGTGTGTACAGCGGGACTGGACTGTTGCTTCAGCCCGTTTTCGGTTGTAGTGTCAGGCGAGTTAAAGCTCGGCCTCTCGTTGCGTGCCACCCTTTGGGTGTACCATTGTTTTTTTTGTTTTTTTTTTTTGAACTGGTGCTGTTGATGGAAGCACCCTCAGATGGGGGAGGTCACAGTGACAAAAGGAAACAAGCACCCCCATAAACGTCAGCTGGGTTCCGTCTTCTTCTTCAAGGAGCCTTTTCCTCGGGTCCACAGCCTGTAGGGTAGTGGCCTTTAGGAAGGTGGGAGCCCCTCGAGAGTGGAGGTGGTCTCCCACGTGGGGGACGTCGCGTGCACGATTGCTCTCCCTCTCTCTCCCGGCGCAGGTGGCGGTGAAGCCAAACTTTGGGCTGTAGGGCAAGCTGGCCGAGGACACCACGTGTACAACGGGTGGGTCATCAAGTACAACGAGCCCCGGAGGCCGCAAGCCCAAGCGCCGCTGGCGCCTCTACCGTTCAAGGGCGACAACAGCCTGCCCTTCATTCCCCTGCACCGGCAGAGCGCCTACCTCCTCGGCAGTGAGGGAGCTCTCTCTCTCTCCTCTCTCCTCTCTCTCTCTCTCTCTCTCTCTCTCTCTCTCCTCTCTCTCTCTTCTCTCTCTCTCTCTCTCACTCGTCTCCTCTCTCTCTCACACACACACACACACACACAAGGGTGCCGCTGCGCGTGCAGTTTTTTCTTATTGTCTTTCTTTTTGCCCGGCCCAAATGTTAACTCGAAGTAAGTGCGAGTCCGTATTGTATGTTGGCAGCAAGTAGATAGATGGTGGTGGGGAGTGGTTTGGGCAGTTCGACAAAGATGAAGTCGTCGTTTCGTTTAGTGCGATGCATCTATAAAAAAAAAGTTACCTTCATTGATGTAAAATGAAGTATGCGCAAGATGAAGATTGTTTGCATGGCTTGAAAAGCTTATCTATTTGTTGTAGGGCTTGTTATATTGATAGTGTACAGGGTGCTATCATGGCGAATGAGCGTGGTTAATTGAAAATTTTTCTTGAGCAAACCGCTTCTCTCTATTCACCTCAACTTTACACAAAGGGTTACTTTGTGTGGTTTATTTGGTTTAACGTGAAAGCGAAACTGTGCTTGCCTGCTCATTGAGAAAATAAACAAAAACGATTTTATCCTATGGGAAAGCCAGTGGGTGTCTCCAATGTCATGATCATCTTGTATGACGGTGCCACTAGGGGTGTTGAGAACGAAATGCGCGATGCGATCAGTTGAAGTTAGAAAGCAAATTTGTCAGCCACCTCAAAAATCGCTCATTTTGTTCTGGATGGTTCAGCTCGGGTGTCGCCACCGTTCCAAAGGTCTTCATGACGTCAGAGATAGCCGCCGGCTTTCCCACAGGCAAAAATCGTTATTTCTTGTTTATTTTTTTAAGCGAGCAAGCACAGTTGCAGTTTTTGACGTTAAACACAAATACAACCACGAAAAGCGACCTTTGCGTACAGTTTGAGTGTGAATAGAGAAAGCATTTTGGCCAGAAAAAAATTAATAAAGACACTCGTCTATTATTGTATCACCTGTGTGTTTGGTATAGTGATTATGGGATGGATCTTTGAGTCCCACTATATGTGTTATATTCTTGTTCTTCCAACAAATATCCGTTGCAAGGATTAACAACTGTGTTCCTCCCTCTTTTCCTCTGCCTTGCATGCATGTTTGGTTCAAAGTAACCACGACGTCCAAGGAGCGACATTGCTCCCTTCCCATTCAAGCTATAGGTGTGAGTGATGCTAGCAGCTGACTAAAATAGTGCAAGTAGTAACGCGTCGAATAATGTATCGGCCCACCAGCACCAACCACCTTTCAGTTTTCCTGGCTACAATGCTGACTCGCATAAGAAACGTGTGCGAGTTTCTTGCTTTTGCATGTTGCATGCTCACACCTGCCCCACAGCTGTTTTCTTTTTATGGATGCAGCGTGTATTGTCCGACCAGCTATTGTTATTACCAGGCGATGGGAATGTGCAGCAACTGGATTTTGTTTCCATCTCCCATTAAGGGAACACGATTTCAATAAGACCAGACTTCAGACAAGTTCGCCTGGCACAGTCTGGCTGTGCGAAATGTGGACGAGCAACTGACTGCTGCCACCCTAGGAAGCCTGCTCACAGCTGGATTTTGTGACGGGAGGCTTTGACTTCACTGCAATCCATGTCATGCCGCCTGATTCCTGTTTTTTGAAGAAGCCCTCCTTTCCAGCCAAATTATCAACTCCTGGGCCCAGTGTACTATCTGCTGTCCATTAGAGTTTCCCTATCTGGATTCACAAAATGCGACCTCAAAAGTACCAGTGTTTTTTTCCTGTACTAGTAAAAATTAGTGGGAAGGAGAAACAAATTGCAACAGAGCATACAACCAACATTAAGGCACACGGAGCCAGGTTTCACGTGCTTCATGTACTTGCCCTCTTTACATAGTTCAGCGGAGGCAAAATGGGTGTAACTCTTGTTTTGTCAAAACTGTCCTGAGACAAATTATATGACAATCGGCCACTAAGACGACTAACATGACGTCCCAGTTTCATCAACTTTTCGTTAGTACGTAGTTCGCAGTGAAGTTGTAAATATTTTGGAAATTCTGTCTGCTGTCAGTACATGATTGTCTTATACGAGGGGGAAATTTACAGCCTTATGTTTGCCTGCTGCAGTAAAAACCTGAGTCCTTCCAAGCTTCATTCAGATAATTAACTACAAAGTGTGGCCCAATCGCGAGTCATAAACTAATGTGTTTGGTTTTTGCGCACTCCTTGGACTGCGCCAAGCTTTGCTGGTAATCCTTCTTCACAGAGTGAGAGGGCATTGAATTTTTTCCTGCCTGGAATGCTAGGTAGGTTTGTTGGGCCTGTCCCAGAAATTTAAATGTATCGTGAAATGTTATCCTCTTTTTTTTAAATCAGTTTTTGGGTGCTAACTCTCTATTTCAAAAGAGGAAATCTGGGTCTGATTCATAAGAGTTGTCATTTGCGGTTGTAATTGCATTCAGCAAGTATAGCATTTACCTGATTTTGTTAATCAAACTATGCAAATTATTACACAGATTTTGCAAACTATGCAAACTTCGCGAAAAGATAATTTGGTGGCGCGGGGAAGAAAGCTGTGCATATGACGCTGGCAGGAAAGATTGGCAGCCTTTTGCCCCCCTTGAATGTCAAGCTGAACCACAGCTTATATTTGTTCTTTTGAAGCAGCCTGTGAACACTTTTAAGTGCGGAGCACTTTAGGGGCTCGCTTTGTTGTCACTGGACCCAAGTAGAGCCACACGGCGTTCTGTTGTCGCGGCGTAACCCAGAGGCTTCGAAAGCCAAGCGGTTTATATAGTCATAAGCGCTCGAAACTCGTGAACCATAGGCGCTTGTCATACATCTCCCCGTTGTTTAGCGCAAAAGCACTCTCACGGGTGATTTACGATAAGAACGATTCCCAGTGCTTCGCCCACTTGTGATACACTTCGTGGAGATGCGTGAATTTTTTTTATTTCCCCCATCACACTTTGCGCAGTTAGTGAACTTTTCTATATTTCACTACGGTGCCGTTGTTTAGCGCAAAGAGAAGTGCAGGTACATTTGAGGCAGAATACTCGTAGCTAACCGGGAGCGCCTGCATTCACTTAGGAAGGCTCGTTGGGTCGGTTTTTACGATAGTAAGCAAAAACAAGTGGCGGTGCAGCGCCGGCACATGCGGGAGGAAAAGCAAGCACAAAAAAATTCCCTCACACTTCCCCGAGGGGGAGAGTGTGTAAGTGCGAATGCGTGGTTGTTGATTGCGCGATTACGGTGGATATCGTGATCTTAATGAGTAGTCGAGAGATTACACACACGCACACAACTACAAAGAAAGATATTTCACTCGTTATTGCTGGTACCGTTGCCCGGTCCGCCATCATCGTTATCGAGATGCAGGACCAGCGACCGCTCTCGACGACGGCGCGCGCTCGACTAATACCCTCCCGCGCCACGCGGCCGCTACACGAGCGCCCTCACGCGTCGGAATGCGGAGCGCCCGCTACGCGAGCGAGAGCTCTCCCGCCCGAAGTGGAGAGGAGGCGCCCAACACCCGCAGTCACTGAGCGGAGAGAGGAGGAGGAGAGTAGCGCGCGCCCATCTCCCCCCGTTGCTAGGGAAGACGAGGAGCGCGCGCACCCGCAGCTGTTGCTATGCGGACGACGGCGGCGGACGATTCAGGCTCGCTTAAGAAGTGCATTCGACTCCTGCTGGCGCAGTTTCAGGCAGGTGGCGCGCGAGCACTGCGGAGGAAGGAAATTTGAAATGCGTTGGGTGATAGCAGTGAGCGGATAACGGCGCCACAGCCCATAATGGCGAATCACTGCTCAGCACTTCCGACAGCTTTCACGTTGAGTGGAACGGCTTTGATTTTTCTTGGTATGAGGTACATTTGGCATTCCAGGGGGAGTAATGCGTGATCCCCGCTGTGTTCCACGCAGGTCACGGCTGATCGCCGACATCCCAATCGACCACCCGTCGTGCTCCAAACAGCACGCCGTGCTGCAGTTCCGGCTTGTGGCGTACACGCGCGACGACGGCACGACGGGCCGCCGGGTGCGGCCCTACGTCATCGACCTGGAGTCGTCCAACGGCACCTTCGTCAACAACCAGCGCATCGAGCCACGCCGCTACGTCGAGCTGCTCGAGCGCGACGTCCTCAAGTTCGTCTTCAGCACGCGCGAGTACGTCATCTGCACGAGGAGTCGCACGCGACGAAACCTGGACGACGACGTGGCTTTGGCGCCGGGGAGAAGAGGAAGGTCTCGCTGCACCCGAGGGGGCAATCATCCGCACAGCCTTACTGAGAGCTCCTCCCTCTCTTCTGGGCCTTCTGAGGTGCCTGCCCTGTTGCCTGCCTCCTCTCTTCTGGGGCCTTCTGAGGCGCCTGCCGTTGTGCGCGAGGAACAGTTCGAGATGAGCTGCTGATCAGCGTACCTGTGCTACCTGCTGAAACTCACGGAGACATAACAGCAGGGCATTCTGTGTTGGAGGGTGCGCAGAGATTACAACCAGTTGTTAGGGTGTACAAAGATGCTGTACACTGGGAGCCCCTGTGCTGGAGAGCCCCCAGAATCCATTGATCCAAAAATCCAACAAGGGCTGGGGGTGCTTGGAAACGTCCCGACAAATTGGTGCTGTAGCGGTGTCCACTATGAGGAAGCTGTTCTTATGACAGGGTTCGTGGCTGCGCTCTGGTGACCCCCCAAGCAAAGTGAAGGAAATCTCCAAGAAAACAACAGGGGGACAGGGTCATCATCCTGCTAGGCGGTATGTTTTGTAAGCAGGGTGGGAAATTCTGCGAAACAGGTGCACTAGCCTGCCATAATAAAGTCATGCACGCTGCCTGGACATTCTCTGCTTTGCTGGATGAGATTTTCAGTCGGTCAGAAGAGTGTGTTTGCTGACGGATGCTATCGGATTACAGCCTTTTCATAGGCTTCAATTTCAGCTCTTACAATGAAAGTTCAACAAAGCAGTGCCGCCTACCCTCACTTAGCTTTGCGAACACGGTGTTGTTGCCCTAGTGTGTGGAGTTCGGAGCGTTGCATTTTTACGCCAGTCTTGTGCGCCTATAAGGTCTGTCCAGGAGTTGAGGCAGGCTTGGATGTTTGGCGAGCTTCTACAAACACTTCTAAGCACTGCTGAACATGCGTACCACATCAAGGCCACCTGGCTTCATCGACAGCACTCGCTCTGCCCTCACTGCATGCCGCTGAAGCAAAAGGACACAACAGTGCAATCAAGACCAACCCATCTGAGGGCTGGCAGCCTGCGTGCCTGCGCTGCGAACATGCGGTCGTGATTTGCCAAACGGTTGTGCTCCATCAGTGCTCTCTCATCGACAGCGGGGTCAACAAGGTGGCACAACATCTGGTGCAATTCTGTTCTGTGAATGCGTCATTGTGCTGAGCGTTGCACTCTGTCAGAGCGCCATGCGTCCCACTCGCATGCAATTCCCCAAACGTTCAAAAACTCGCCATCCTGACAGAAAAAGTAATCTCCCATCAACTAGTGATGCCTGAGAGCAGTCAAGTGATGACCCATCTTCCAATGTGGCAAAATGTGTTCATGGGATGGGATGAGGGCTAAGGTGGCGTGTCACTACCACCTGTGTTCTTGTCGCATGGTCTGCACAGTGATGTGGGCTGTTATGTGACGCATGCTCACAGCCCCCCTTGCTTGGTGTGCCATGATCTCACTCATCTGGTTGAGAAACCACTCTGGGCAGTCTGGGAGCCGCTGTCTCGCCAGCAAATCTGCCAATGGACTCCTGTGTTGGCGGCTGCCAGGCGTGTCCGCCGTGTAACATCAAAGCACCAGCTGAGTCCAGACGGAGCACAAATGGAACATCCGGGACTCCCCTGTGAAAAGCACCCTGGCTTGTGGCATCTCCATCGTGAATCTTATGGAGAGTGCACTTTGTGGTCAACCACAGTTGCTTCGTTGAACTTGTGACACAGTCGTGCCCAGCCTACCACCAAGATCAAGGTGCATCACCGTGAGTGCATAGTACTTAAGTGTCGTGTTGTGCATCAGTGGAAAAAAAAAAAGAGAAAAACTATTTTGGAAACTGAACTTGTTCATAAATGTCTGTGCAAGCAAACCTGGCGCACTGTTTTCATAAAACACTGGCCTGGCCGTACAACTGCTTTGCATTCATTGTACAAGCTAAACTGTTGCATGCAACTGTCCTGGCTCCGCACCAGACTGGGCACACACTGTTGGATAAATGCTAGCCCAACCAAACACTGACACCCTCTTCAGGCCTGGTTAGTGCTAATGCTGCCTGTCTGTGTTGCTTGATGTCGCATCATTCAGTGATGCTGTCTGCCTTGGCCCTCATGCAGTGGTGGCTCATATAAAGAGGTGGAGAGAGAGACAACCTTTATTAGAAAGGATGACCACTGGTCACGATTGGACGAAAGGAATGGGGAGGCAGGGCAAGAGAAAAATGCATTCTGGTCGTTCCCAGTAGAGTTAATAAGTGGGCCAGTTCTTGTAATCTGCAGTTAATGGGCCACTTCATGATCGCAGTCGCAACCAGGTGTTGCCAAATTGGAAGACGACTGGACACTGTATAGATGTGCTATATCGAGAACCGATGTGCAAAATTCTGCCAGTGCCAGCCCTAATGACAAACGCAGGCATGCCCCTGGTAATCTCTCGATACCGTTGTAAATTCAATAACAAAGCAAGATATAAAGAAAAAACAGCTGAGGTGATATACTAAACTCAACTTTTTAGCAGTCTTTGGCTCAGCTGCACATTGTGTTGACGCTTCCAGCGTGGTTTAACTTTTCATAGAAGGCAGCAGAATTCAGCCTGGCTGACCGATCAGCTACTCGGGCTAAAACGGCAACTGAAGAGGGCAAAACAGAACTTTAGCTGCCCATCCGGATTCATGGTAAAGGAAGCTTTTAGCACCCTGGTTGCACTGGATACTCCAGAAACAGTTTCTGAAAATTGTGTGCCTGGTTTGAATGGAACAGGTTTGAGGAAACTACGGGAACAAACAGAGTCGCTCAAGATAACAATGCAATTGCTTGCGAATTAGCATGTGGAGGTCCCTTTGTAAATCCACCTCAACAAACCTGTGCTGTTGTATTTTTAATGTGGAAGTTTTCTTAGTGGGACCGATGACGTCCCGTCGGAAAACTAATGCATTTCCCCATAGAACCGGTTGATTGATCAAAAAGCTCTGCTAAGATCTAATGCGTGCGTAAAACCGGGCTTCTCTTATGTCAAAACAGTGACTGGAAAATCGCAAAAAAAAGAACGGTTCTGATAAGACAATACACGCCTCGATCATGAAGAAGGAGTGCAATAATATACCCTTATCTCATAAATCACACATTGGTATACATTTCGATCATTCGTAGATACATTTACTTAGTGCTAAAAATCGTCGCATGAGTTGGTTCTTCGTTTGCGATTTAGTTCTTTGAAAGTTTGACGATCGGTTAGACACACTTTCAGTGCAGGTTTTGACACAGTTGTGATGTGAGGAAACTTTCACGCTTCTCTGAACGTTCTTCAGGAAGGGATAATAAAGTTCTTTTCTTCTATTACCAGCAAAGGTTACATTCACCAAAGCAGCTGCAATTTTCGAAGCCCTCCCTACCAATAATGTTGTTGGTGCACCGAGCTTTGCTGGCTTGAAGCTGTCCACATAGCAACACCCGTGTTTGAGAAGAGATTTCTGGGCAACAGGTACATTTTGTTGTTGTATTGAAGTTTGACAGACATCCAATGCTCCTGTACTCTCGCATGACATCTTCAATGGGATTTTCAAGCTGGTCGATACAAATAGATTGGATTTTTCTGTCTTTAAGGATCAACGCTGGCATCCACCAATTACAATATTGAAAATTTGGACTCGATACATGCGGAGTTCAGGGATCACAGTACGGATGACAGGCTGGCGCATTGAGTGTCACCGCACACAACACAAGCGCGGCCCGCACGCAGGGCCTCCTTCCAAATACGAACGCCAAGGCGAATGATGACATCTGCGTTCCCTGCTTGGCAAATAAGGGCAATAGAGCACAAACAAAGAGAAAAGGAACTTGATACCCATTCTACATCACTCCAAACCAAGCACAGCGCATCTCTTTTTGGCAAATATGCCAATCTGAACAGCTACGTCTCATGAAGGCAGCTGCGAAGTTGTTTTTTCTGTTGTGTAGTGTCAAATGTCGAGCGCCGCTTCTCAGAGACTTCACTAATTAGTGAAAAAAAAACGAAAACGGCCAGAACATCTGTGCTCTTACATGCCTGCAGTTCAGCCAGCCGAAATGCTAATTTGTTTTTCCGACGGCCGTCACGCCAATACATTTCATTTTTGCATTCCGGTTCGTTGCTCCACGCAATGCGTGCGAGAAATTTTTTCCTAACGTCGAAAGGAGGCAGGAATGCCAAAGGCGAGTGCTGCAAGGAAATACACCATTGCATGCCGAACTTAGAAAGCAAAAGCTGAAAAGTGCTCGCCACATTTCCACAATACTATACGACGGGAAGCCTAGCCCCTAGACGTAAGCGATTATCAGAAGTGTACGGCTCCAGCATAAAGTGGTTTGATTATATGCAGTGACTGTGACTCGGGACTTGTAAGGAGTTAAACAAGTTCAACAGTTAAGCAAGGTCACACTAGCCATGGCCGGCCACAAGGTGGAAACGACGGCAGCATTTAATTTACTTCACAAACATGTTTAATCTAATCGATGTTCCTGAAGCCATGGTCAATCACCGTGCAGGTTCCTTTGCACACTGATAATTTGCACAAGGTACGTCGTCGCGACATACTCTTGACATGAAGCCCTGCAAGAAGCCATGGGTAGGCTCAAGTAAGCACCTTGGGATAGAAAGAACTGAACCATTGCAGGGCACAAAATCGTGACATCGATGCGATGCAAAAACTTGAGAGAGGAACGGAATAAGAAACAGTGGTGTGGCCACTGAGGAAAACTTATAAAACTGCCAGTTGGGCGTGTTGGTATAGTTCATGAAGGGAAAAATGCTGGTCAAGGCAAACCTTGGCAAGAGCACAAAACAAAGTGGTACAAAACAATTGAAAATTTTATGTAGGAGAAACTACTCACATATACGTGAACAACAGCCTGCGTCGCCCCACATGCGTTGCAGCTATTTAATAAAAAAAATTCGAACGCGTTACATCAAGACTGGAACACTGCAAAACTATCATAAGGTACAATCAATAAAAAATCAGGGTAAAACAAGAGCTATCCAAAAGACAATAACTGTGCCAGATAGCACAACAGACAGCTATCTGACACAGCTATTGCCCGTCTCCTCAATGCGGAAGGCCTCCATAATCTCTCTTGGCGGCCGGTTTGTGCGTTTATCAATAATCACTGTTCTCACCAAGTTTCGGTCAGCACATGCATCTTTGCAGTACACTGGTAAATTTGAATACAGAGCTGCTCGCTTTGGTGCGCGTGGAGGCAAACGTTGAGACATTGGCCCATGAGGCCAATGTATTTCTTTCCCAATGTGAAAGGGACACTGCAGATAACATCTTTCCGGCAGTCCATAAACGTCATGCCATTTTAAAACACCACAGCTTTCTTTGTTTGCGCTTTTCTGCTCCACCACGTCCTTTGCTCTCCAGGGCTAATTTTCACGAGTGTGTTTTGAGCTGAAAACAATACACGGACTCCATATCGCAGCTTCCTTTGATGTGTTATGTGACGTGTACTGCAAGTAAGGCTTGCATACGTGTTATGCAAGTAAGAATTCTGTTATGTGACGTGTTATGCAAGTAAGACTTCTTCCACTCCTTGTGCACTGCTTCCTGACTGTTCTCAGTGATTCCTTTCACATGCCAAAAGAAGCACTCACCTGGATAACTGGATCCTCTTAGACGGTTTATCTGGCCGGCAATGCTTTGTTCCAGCAAATGTTCACATGACTTTGTCAGCACAGGTTTTATGCAGGGAGCGGCCATGCCATTCTATCTTAGAAAGCGCCAAGCTCAGCAGAGGCTTTGTTGATGTGGGGTGGTACATATCCAGCAGGTGTGAAACTTAATTACGAGATCTAAAGACTAAATTTGATGTTGCTTTGGCAGCTCAAAAGTATACTCAAGGCCGAATCATTTTTTTCCGATCATGTCTGTAGGCACACTGCTACTAAGATAGTGTTTCACCAAAAACTACTCCTATATAATAAACACTGTATGTTCTTTTTCTGTGAATTGAAGGTAGTCATCGACAAATGTGAACAGCCTGAGACTTGTTCCCTCCGGTTCTTGCTGAAACAGCTCTATCCACCTTGCGAAAATAAAACAATGTTGCAAGGGACCGGGGTAACGTGCGACCTAATACAGGTAAGTAGTGAGGTAGGCGAGGATATGGACTTTGTAGTTGTAGGAAAAGACCGGGTGGAAGTCATCGAGACAGTCCCTGCACACTGCAGCACACATACGGCAGCTGCTGACGACAGTATAAACCTACATCCACGTGAAGATCGGTGCATTGGGGTGTCCCCCCCTTATCGCAGTGAACCAAAAAGGCAGGGCTCAAAATTCAGCGGTGCCTTGCCTCACACTTAAACTACATTCCACATTAACGTACTATAACCAACAGCCGAAAGCAAGTAAAACTTGCACTGCCAACTTCACCGAGTCAGTTACGGTATGTTCCCCCGTGCTTGAGCAACTTGTAAAAATGGCGTTATTTTTGCTTGCCAAGAAGTTTTTGTTTTTCTACTGTTCTCACACTACCCACAATTAAAGGGAGCTTAAACAAGATGTGCAACAGCTAGACCACCTTGTTTCTGCAGCTTCAGCACATTTCAGCGCGATTCATGGCCTGGACATCACAGCCCATCCGTCATAATTTGGGAGGCATCCAAAAGGTGGGCTTATGAGGAAATGTGGGACTATTTGAAATTTAAGAGAATGTACGGTGTCATCCCTAAGTGGTCATAATACAGAGTTCAAGTTCAAGCTCATTGAAAAAGGACTGCTTCATCCCAATTACAAGGCTATAGCAATCGCAACCTTCCAACAAATAACCAAGATAGGCGAAGCAGCGGCAACTTTCAAGCCAGTTTCCGGCAATCTCTCTCTGACTTTGCATAATGTTGTTAGTGCAGTTGGCAGTTGCCTACTTAAGCCTGGGCGATCGCAGTGGGGCCTCTAGTTCAGTTGGGTCGTATCACTTGAACGATAGCGTGCATTTTACACATTGATAACCATGCCTTTAGTGCTGGCCCATATGATGTCACCCTTGCCCGTATTACGTCACTATAGCACGAAATTGAAAGTCCTTCAACATTTCTTGCATTCTTCAGCTTAAAAAATTTCTCTCTTGGAGCTTAGTAAGCGGAAGGCTAGTTTTTTCAAACTGGATAGTCTTTATTTTGTATTTTGTCTTCATAGGCCCTTTAAAGCTTTATTCAATTGCTGCAGACATGCTAGGCAAGTTTAACGTCGGGCTCATGCTGAAATTTTGAGCTAGTCTAGTACAAGCGACAGAGGGATCCTAAACGAACGCGTAAATATGGGAGTTGCCTTGAAAAGCGCGGTTTAACCTTGGCTTCTTTTTTGTGGAATGCTGTGTTGTCGTACTGAAGGAACAGACTGCTTGTACTGACAGGGCAATAAGAGTTGTTTATATTCAAGGAGACAGCAGCTGAGGAGGCATATGGCGACAGTGATGGCACTAACCTAGAAGAACTTGTCAATATCTGAGAGGGACAACAGTTATTTCTGAGCACGCTGGAATCGTAGGGCCCTTGACTGACTTCCATCTGGGTTGCTTACTGTCACCAAACTCTGATGAGTGGTACTCTTTGTACTTAGGTACTAACCTCAGGTACATCCGCAACAGTGGGGCATTAAACCTGCCACATTGTACGCGTCAGCAGCGTTCGCCAGCGCAAGTTCTTCGTACTAGGGGCTATCCTGCTTTCATCTCGCTTCAAAATCAACGTCATGCTCGCAGTGACGTGTGCTTCCTTGAGCTACAACAGGGTGTAGTTCAACAAGCAAGAGATTTGTACGTATGCAGGTTGTGCCATAATTGTCACCGTCATAAGACGTCACCATTGTGAGGTGGAGCACCGCCACCAATCCACAAGTTGCAATTCCATTGTGACATCGACAACCATCCCACAATGCTTACATGACCACTCAGGGGGATTGGCCAGTGAAAGCAGCTGTGAGAAGATCGTGGCCGGTTCACCAATTACCATTGGCAGCGACGTCGATGTAGCCACTCACACGCATGCTTTGTCTACTTAAAAAAAAGGTGATGCTCATACATTCCGACATCATGAGACAGCTTTGGTGCAAAGCACCCCTTACCCAATGCTATAAGGTGTTTCTGAATCAAGGCATAAATCCACAAACGCAGCAGTGCATCTCCTTTACAAGCAGAACCAACAAAAACGCCCCCAAAAATTTATGACGCAATAACATTTGGTTATGGCCAAGCAGCTAATGACTTGGAATATCATGCGAGCAGGCTCGGTGAGAACTTTGCGGGAAACGTCCGAGACATGTCCTGTTTTCATCCCCAGGACCAGGTTCAAGTGCCTGAGCATGCACATGGAGGGCATTTACCGAGACTTTTCGTTCAGAATCGCTGCATTGTGTCACGGGTATATTCTGGGGGCCAGGCAATGCAGTCGGAGCAAAGGTGCACCACTTCTGAGATTCAATGCCTAAACGCGAGAAATTTGAGATGAGATGTGAAAATGATGATCACCATATGAAAAAGTCTGCGCTCTTGAGTTTGTACTCTGGAGTTAGCCAACAAAGGTCACCCATCAGTGGTCAGATGTTTGTGCAGTACAGCTCAGGTCTATGCTCCAATTTAAGAAACACAGGCTGGCAGCTTGTGTGTCCATGCTCACAACAGTTAGAGAATGGCAATTTCTGGCAAAGGTCAGGACGCCAACAACGGTACCTTGTACTCAAATGATTTCAAGATAAGGAGGGGACAACTGAGTCACTTAACGCTATCGAAAGCTCCTGAAGCTCTTTCGTTTTGAAAAACGATTCTTTTCATTCTTTTATCCTCTGCACAAGTGCATTCCCTGTGTGCATACAAACACAAACCTGAAAATGCATCAACTATCCTCGGTGGTAAATCTTTCCCCTCTTTTTTCTTATCTTGAGGAAGAAGGCAAAGGAGAGTAGGGTACTCGCTTTTATTCATTGTTCGTGCAAATACATGAATATGCAAATGGGTTGGGGTTTCGTGGGGCCAGCGCGTGAAATCAAAGGTTGATGGAGACAAGGATGCGCACGGTTGATCAGTTGCTTCTTCTTTATTAAAATGTGGCTCTATTACATCATTTTTCGGCTCACAATGTGTGTCAAATTATTGGTTTGCCCCAACAAACCAAATGTCATAGCAAAGCTTTGCTCAACAAGCCTGCATACAGCACGATGTAAAATGTTCTCACAGAAAGACTCCTCCTTTCCGCCATTTCCACATGATCGTATCACACTTCACTGCGATTCTTCCGAGAAGTGCACAGAGCTCATGCTCGATAGCAAGAATGCATCGATTCCGCATTTTGGCACCACTTAGGTCCACAAGCGAGAGAGCATTGCCCACAAATCACACTCCCAAGTTGTTAGCAAAAGGTGTTGCTGCACTCAACTCCCTTTGAACAGGAGCTATTCTACGTGGGAGTGGAATCCCATTCGTGGTAAGTTGGGTCACAAAACTGCTCATTTTTTCCCTTATCTGTGTTCAACGTTACTCTGCATAATCTCCCCGCCAAATTCTGCCCATTGCAGTCCCTGTTATTGTTGCCTGCTGTGCAGTTTGCTCCAGTAATCAAATACAAAGTAGCCGATAGGCTCAATATTGCAGACTTCTCGCGGAAATAAAATATAGTGTGCATAATAAACCTGCATTGTAACTCCCATTAGCTAGTACGTCGAGTAAAGGCAGTTTATTCAGCCGTCTACAAGGCCATTCCACATTGGCCCCACAGAACATTTGCATACGACAGACATGGGTGTCAGTGTTTTTGCCCACGTGTGGCATAAATATGAAATGAGTGAACTCATCGCCTGGTGGAAAGAGGAGCTGACAGGCCACAGCACCTTAATTCGGGAGCCAAGTGCATGCAACCAACAGATGTGGCAAAGCCGTAAAGAACTGTATCACCTTATCAGCACTCAAAATTGTTCCGATAGACACCAGTGTCACTGCCTGTAATAGACTATAAACTGACTAAACTGACTGCAAACTATCGACTATAAACTATCTGTAGGAGACTTATAGCGAGCAAGCCCCATAACCACTGAGGTCAAAGTGCAGAGGAGCGAAATTCTGTATGCACATATAAGAATTGTTTTAAACGGGGTGCTCACTCGACAGTGAACATCCTGGAACACTGTAGTGCGCCTGGAGCTGCTCTAACACTCATGGTCATGCCCACTTAGTAGACCACTGCGTACCACAATGCGAGCAACAATTACTACACTAACTAGCTGATAACCAGACAGTCGTGCTGTCAAAACCAAAATTTCTGTATGGCAATATACAGACAGATGCAGCGCACACTTGGCACCTTGACGCGTAAATGGAGCAAAAAAAAATCTGCGTGTCTCAACAGTATTTTTTGCGAGCTTCACGCAGTCCACCTTCAGAGCTCAAACTATTTCATAAGCGCGCCAAACAGCACTACTCGATTTATGAACAGGCAGATGGTAGCATTCTCAGTTATCAGACGTGCAAACCCTCATTAGGACGCGTCACGCCCGAGATTACGGAAAATCATCGCTGTTACCGTTTTGTGGTGTGCGTCTGATTGCTTCGCTCGTTCGAGCCAATTCGTTCACGCAGCCAATTAGTAGGGCCTCCGTTTGTTTCTGCATGAACGCGCCGCGTTTGGCATTCGTCCCTGAACTTCGCGCTTGCACAAAGTAACAATAACAATACTTTATTTCAACCCAGGAGGGCTGGGTGTGCTGGAAAGGCCAAATGCCCATACCGAAAGGCCCAGGTATCGCAGTTCGATAGCTTTTCGCTCGCGGTTTCGCCTTGTTCAGCTACCAACAGCCGACGAGCGATCGCCGTGGTGAAACGGCAGTCGTGAGGCAACCAAGGCAACTGCGGATAGCCGGCCGGCGGCAGCGGCGCTTATCCTTTCCCTCTTCCCTTTTCCGGTGCCCTTTGGCGACCGAGTCGAGCCGGCGTTGGCAGCGTTGGCTTCTCCCAAAAGCGGAGATAAGCAGAACCCGTCCGACCACGCTCTCCGCTGGCCGCGGGCACCGACAAACGCCTTCCCCCGTCGTGATTGGGGAGCGGACTCGTATCGCCCGCTCGACCAGTCGCCGGCCGCTTCGCAGCGTTCGGCACTCATTCAACAACGGACGCCGTTCGCGTTGATGAATCGGCATTGCTGCGTCTCCGACGGCAGCGAGGCATGGCGCTTTCTTTTTTTTCCTTTCGGGAGAAAAATAAATAAAAACGTGCATGCGATTCCGTACCTCAACATTGCCCCGAAGGCTCCGCCGCGAAGACCGCGCAGGAGTGTGCTCATCTCGTAGCCGGCTGTGGGGCTCGTACAGGATCAAGCAGCACGCCGAGGCACGGTAGGCTCACGCTTTCAGTTAGTCCTCGGCTACCTCTTTCGGGCCAGGAATAAAGCACTTGCCGAGACAAATAACCAAACAAACAGCGCGAGAGAAAATGGTTTCCGAAACTACGGTCTGTTCGCATTGTGAATAACAGATGGCACTAGCTACCGCGCCGATTCAAGTCCGCAGTTTTGTCAAGCACTTGGCCCTTTAGTCACTCGTAGGTCAACTTGCGTTAATTAACTTTTTTCGTCATTCATGAGGAATAAAAGGCAATGTGCAAAAAAGCGTTTGTTAGTTGATGCACGCTAATGTGTTCTTTGCCCATGTTGGTTCTTATGTGACAAGTGCTGTGCCTCCGAATAAACGCGCGTTGTTTTTTCCCGCATGACACTAGTGCATGGCGTGCAAACGCCCGAAAGGAACAGTCTACCGAGTTCTAAAATTCTGTACTTACCGAGATCCCTCAGAATGCAGTTAGCGTGAACCAAATGAAGGTTATTTCTTTTATCGTTTCTTTTTTTCATATTGACAGTTAGCGGCCACGGAAGTGTATTCCTTACGAGGGCGGATCACGCTATTTCCGGAAGAGCTGTACATGGTGCACGCATGCATGCAGTGCGCGTGTAAGTACGTGTGTATTAGGGCAGATAGGGCTACTACGAAGGCTCGCACATATGTACCTACACAGTATTTTCTTCAAGCATGCGATCTTTGGCAATGACGCTCCATTCATTGTTTCTACATGACATCATTGGCTACTCCGTGCACCTTTCTTCCAGGTCCATACATGACATGAGGCAGGGTTAATAGGAGCTTAAGCTAAACAAACCAACGGTGGCAGCCCACCGATCCCTGACCATTTCCTGCTGTATTGCCGGCGGGGCTCCTCCTGAATTAAATCGGGCCGGGGCCCCTCCGGCGCCTCGGATTCTTGCTTGCGGCCGATTTTATCATTGCGGCTCAGTTTTTGCCACCCCGGATGTTCGTCACGAAGCTCACCTTTTTGTTCCGGGACAGGTCGTTTACCCTGTAGAAAAACTTATAACCCACAGAATTCCCCTGGGAACTATTGTTACGCAGGTTTATTCTCAAATTGTTACTTGCTTTCCCAAAATGTTCTCACTTGATGTTGTATTTTAATTCTAAACCTTTTCGCAATGGGATCCTAGCTGACTTGACCAGTCTCCAGAGTGGGTGCGAAGTGGATCTTGTCCAACAAACAACCAAAGTATGGTTTATGACAGTTCAAGCCTAACCCAAATAGGGGAAACAGTCCAAGGGGATGTCCGTAAGCTATCATTAGGCTTCAACGCGCAGGGGGGAAGCTTAATGCATCGTCCTGCAACCTACGAAACCTCAGTGCCCGGAGCCAAGTACAACAAGGATGCGCCGACTTACTCTGCCGGCTCCATTAAATGTCCATTTCATGCGAGAGCAATAAATGGCCGCAGCGTAAAAGGTACCTTAGCCCGGCAAACCGGCGCGGCGTTCCCCGTACGCCGGCGGGCGTTGCGGACGTCTTGACGCCGTCGGGCCTGCGTCTGTTCGTGCGCGGTAACACTTTACGTCGTCGGCACGTCCGAATGGCTGTATGGATGCTTCGCTGCCGTTCTTCGCAGTTCATGTACGACGCGCGCTCCATCGCAGGGCATTACTTGTCGACAGTGCACCTTCCGTTTCGGTCAACCCTTCGCCCGAAGAGAATTTGAGTGGGTAAGGCAAAGCTAGTTAAAAATTGGCTTATCATGAAATGCGGGATAAACTGAACCTAAAGCCAGCGTTGTTATGTACAAATCTTTAATTAAAAGGCTGCTTTTATTCTTTGCATTATGAGGTTCAGTACCTTTTGCCGTGGGCGGTGTCATTCGGCTTCGAAAACCGTCTGGATGTCCTGTAGTCCGAAGTACGTCAAAATGGCGTACAGTGGCCGTCCAAAAGGCCTACGGCATTTGGATCCCACGGCTGTGTTTTGAGATCAGGGTCTTAGCAACAAAATGGCCTAACCCTCGTAGGCTGGGAACATCGCATATCCCAAAAGGTTAGTGGCAGATTTACGCGGTTTCTCCAAACTCCTGTACCGACGCAATGGATTTTATTGGAGGCTTACTAACACAGCGCGGAGTGTACACGCAATATACCGACACGCAACAGACAGCATGGCGAAAGCGTCAGGGCCGCGAGGCTTTGCGCACCGACGTCAGTCCAACGTCCCTGCATTTCAAGTACCTAGACCCGAAGGTGACGTCTCACAGCGCCTTAGCGCCAGTTCCAAAATCGAAGTAGATGTAAGCGTCCCTTACCCCCGATCGTTTGGATGTTCTGCCTTGGGTTCCAAGTCGTTTTGATGTAGGAAGCAATATGACAATTCGACGCCTGGCTGCCGGGTACTGGCCTTGGACGCTCCATCGGTTAAATCGCAAGCAGGCTTTCCATGGAGACTTTCTCGAGACCGCGGTGCCGCGAGTAAGGCAAGCCGTAGCGGAGGCGGCTGAGAACATCGGGCGGTAAGAAAGGGCGTCGGGGCTCAGTTTCCAGAAGGGGAGTGCAGGGCGTGTTGTCACTCTTGGGGGGTTTTGGCCCCTTAAAGGCGCCAGTGCGCCTCTCTGTGGACTGAGAAGCAGGCAGCCTCCTCTTCAGCCATTGTGACCGAACCGCTCTCATCCGAAGTGCCGGCGTTTGACGATGGGGCAGATACCAAGCCTGGGTTAAACCCTCGCTAACGTTCGTTCGGCGCAGAAGTCAGCAGTTTGAAGCTTGAATCTGCAAGCTAGGGCCGCCGGGGTGCTGGGAACACAGAGATGGCAACCGCTGTTAGCGCCGAGCTTCCGATGTCCTCCTGCTAATGCTCCACTGCGGCGACCCAGTGTGTAAAGGCGGTCTCCTCCTTACGGTCGAGGCTTCCCGAGGTTTCCCATTTGGTGCTTCCACTGCAGGTGTCGTCGTCGTATTCGAGGAAGGTCGGCAGTGTGTTAGGGTTAGCCGCCACAAAGGTACCTTCGTTCAAGGGTCATATTCACCACAGGCTTGATTTGACAACACGTGTCGTCGAGTGTAATTTACAGCATCCGCCATTTGGTGCCCTCGCGAGCCTCCATGCTGTAAAGGGTGCAGTCGAGTAGGACTTTGACGCCGCAGGGTGTTCCTTCCGTGCCGGTCGTTTCTGGCGGACGGCCCAATGCCGTCACTGCTCAGTTGGGGCACAGGCCTCGACAGAAGCTCGCTGTCCGCAAGTACCGTATGAAAAGATTCTCCTCGAATTTGGGTGGAGGAGCGAATGGGATGGCCGATGTACAATTCACAGACGTCGGGAGGGCGCACACGAAGGTCGAGCTGGCAATGTGGAACTGGTGGCCGGGACAGCGTGCCTTGATCGGGCCCGATGGGGAGGATTTCTTCTTAGGCCCAGTCGGGCTCAATTGTTAAACTCTGTCACGTGACCCAGGCCCTGCACGGAATTGGACAGCCAGGCGCGCGGGGCCTCCGCCTGCTTGTGCCGCGCGGGTTCCACCGTTTGGGCGTCGTCCAGGCCTTCCTCCGAACACGTCTTCGTCTTCAGCTCACGTTCCGCGACCGTGAACCGCTCTGTAGAGCGCACGCCCCGGAGGCGTCGATGGAGAGGCTGGAGACCGCGGCGTTCAAGCAGGCCTATTCCGAACGAAATGGGGTCTCATTTTGCTGATGCCAGGGGCGCGAGAGCCTCCCACTGGGTGAGCGCGCTCGTTGTTCTACGTCACGCTGGTGCCGCTTACACTGTGGCTTGCTTCCACGGAACCCCCCCCCCCCCCCCTTCTACCCACGCACACAGACCCTGGACAGGAGCTTTTTTTTTTAATTGCGATAGTATGATCTTTGGCATAAAGTCCTAGAGGTACAAGTTTGCACCCGTTTCCCGGATGAAGTCCAGAAGACAGCGGTGGTGGGGACCCCACAGCCATCGTTGGAGATCGGGGGTCTCCCAGGATGCAGGCCTGTGCCGCGAAGGTGTCGGGATCTCGCTGCACTCAGTGAAGGGCACATCCATAGCAGGTGGTTGGTGTCGGCGTCTTCGGCAGGAGCCGTACAGAAGGGGCAGGTGTTGGTAAACGGGGCATGGTATCGTGGTGGCAACGCCCGGGTTACCGCAAGAGAGAGGGCCACCCCAACTCGAAGTCTACGCAGCAGGACCTCCTCCCAGCGAGCGAGCCCACTGGGAAGGTCTGTTCCACACGGTGGGATGAGCACGCGTGGGGCGCGACGCAGATCGATCTTCCTTTAGTTGGACAAATTGTTCGTGTGGGTCAGTTGTCAGCAAGGGCAGCGGTCGTGAAACCGACGTAAGGTGACAAACTATACGCCTCAATATGAGCGGTGATAGTATTACGCCGGATCCACGACAGTCGGAGAGGTCAGGGTACGTATCCCGTAGTTTATGACTAGAGAGTTTTAGCATAGCGGCTAGCCGAGGCTCACGCTACGGCGGCGGGTTAGCGGGGCCTGACTGCGCATGCACGCACGGGGAGTGCGAGGAGGTTGCCCCTCAGCGGAGGGAAAGAGCGGGCATGGCGAAGGCAGGCCGCGCGGAACTAATCCCCCCCACCGTAACGAATTTGCTCTCCAGCGTGAGCGGACGGTACCAGCTATGCTAAAACTCTCTAATCCTTTGAAACAGACGAGTTGAAGGCTACACGGTGCAAATCCCATATGGCCGCCGTTGAGCCCGTGCATTGGTACAGTAAAACTTTACTGTACCGTGTACATTGGTACAGTAAAACTTCCAGGGGCTTGAAGTGCCGGTAGTAGCGCTTGCAGTCCGTCCCGGATGGCTGTATACGCTCCGCCAGGATAGAAGGCCAGGTGCGGAGTGTTTCATAATTTTGGTTCGCTTCTGAATGAGAGGGACATTCGATCGCTGTAGTTAAAACGCCGTCTTGGGCCCCCGCGTCCACAAATGCCTCTACAACCTGGGGCTGGTTCACAGCCGCTGGTAATGATGCGCCCGCGGACTGCGCGTCTGCGTTTCCGGTCGGCCGACTGTGGAGTCTAGTTAGCGGCCGATTGTCGGTCACTTAATGGTATCCAGGGCGGCCTGGTTACAGGGTGGGCTGGTAAGCCGGTATGACGGCCCATGTAGATCGCCAACGCCGCTGCCTCCGCAACAAAATTAAGTTTGCGCTGGCGGACGGAGCGGCCTGATGTACAAGCTCATCTATAGTTCATATCACAAGCTAGCTGCAGCACGGGAACGAGCCCACTCGTCACAAGCCCACTCGTCACCGGAAAACTCGTCATAGGCCAACTCGTCACACCGGCCCTTTGGTACAGTGCCATCTCGAGATAGGAACTCTTGTACAAGGTGCCTTTTTGTCTCAGATTTCGTTACACCGCGGCCGTGTGAACAAAAGTCTGGAAGCCCTGACCGGAAATTGGCGTCGAAAGCCGGTCTGAGGCGGGTTTCTACAATGGTAAATTCGTTACGGCTGTTTAGGAGGGCGTGTGGAAGTCTGTGTGACTAGCAGGTGTGCATAAGGAGCTTTTTTTTTTCTTTGGAGGGAAGGGAGGGGGGGAGAGGTCAGCGCGACCTGCACTTCAAGTGCTGATCGTCAGGGGTGTTGAGGTGGTGTACGTCCGTATATTCGCGCGTATAACCTGCCCTTGCATACTACCCGAACCCCCCCTTTCAGTTTGCGAATAAAAAAATAAAAATTGGCGAAGCTTGCACTAACTCGCGCAAGGCTTGAACCATAGCTAAGCTGGAGAATTTCTTTCTATGTAAACATTGAAGGACACACCACCAAGCATTTCATTATGTTTGAAATTGTTTATTTGTTGATTTGTTTGATTGTGGGGGTTTAACGCGCCGACGCTACACAGGTGGTGAGGCACGCCGTAGTGGAGGGCTCGGAATTCATTTTGACCACCTGGGGATCTTTAATGTGCGAGCGCCGAAATCTCGAACACGCGGGCGTTTTCGCTTTTCGCCTCCATCAGAAAAGCGGCCGCCGCGGCCGGGAATCGAACCCGCTTCCTTGGGTTCAACAGCACAACGTCATATCCACTACGCCACCGCGGCGGGTAATTGTTTGTTAACATGTTCCGTTTTCCCCTTTTCACGGTGGTAGTAGTAGTCATCGTCGGACAGCACCCCCCACGGCTCGCACGCAAATACCAAGATGTCAACGATGGCATCGCAAGAATCCTGGCTGATCACGACAGCGAAGCCCCAGTCAACACGCTTCGGAATATTGCCCGCAACATCCGCTTTTGAACTCATGCAGTGAACAATGTCGGAACCGAGCGTTGATGACGCCTACACAACGAGACAGCGAGACAACAGTGCAATACTGCAAATAGTACAGCAGTACAAAGCGAGTACAATAAACTTTTTTTTTATTTCATGCACAAGCTGTTCACTGCGTCATTTATATCAATTGGTCTACTTTTTCTGCGTGCCCATTACTACAAATTTGCATGCAATTATCATTTTAATATAAATAACTGAATATGACGGCATATTCACCTAACTTCCTACGTCGAAACTTTGAAAGAACACTCGCTCGCCTACATCATTTTTAAATGGGCGACGTATAGCAGGCATAAACATTGCTTTAACGTTCCAAAACAAGCTCTTAATGCGAGTTTTCCGTGTGACGAATATTCCGGTGATACGAGAATTCCTCGTACGAAATGCCCTGTGACGAGTTGGCATTTCTGACCAGTTTACCTGTGACGAGTTGGCCTATGACGAGTGAACTTGTGACGAGTGGACCTAGACCCCTGCAGCACTGTGGAGGCTACATTGTTGTCCCCCTCAGGGCGCCTAACTCACCGCGAAGGAAGCGACAAAAGGCGCCGGGGCCGTGCGGTGCCACTTGCCGAGAGGGGAGAAGGGAGTGTCCTTTCACTACCCCCTTCACGGCGGATTAGGCGCCCTCAGTGGGCGCACTACAGTCAAACCCGGCTATAACGAACCCGGATAGAGCGAATTATGCTATATATCGAACAAAAATATTTCAGTTACGGAAATACATGGGAAACATATTCCTTATAACGAAGTTCACATCCGATATATCGAACTCCGCGCGCCTAGAATGGCCGCCGAAATGCATGTTCTCGGAGCGGCGATTGAGATGTGGATTGGACGCGACCACGGAGCAAGAGCCGCGACTGGGACATTGCGCCTTGCACGTAGCGACGTGACGGCCGACACGACGCGTGGGACTTACGACGGAACGCGCCCAGTCAGCGAGTCCGGACCAAGACAGCAGCATTGGTGAACTGTGGGAAGAGCTCGCCAACGTTGCCGATGATGTCGCGAGTAAAAGCCGTCCGATGCTTATAGTGAAGCGCTTTCGGCAGTCGATGTGCTCCGCCAATGCTTCTTCGATTTTGGAGAACGCAGACTCGTACTGCTGCGAACAATGCTAGTTGTAGCCGCCAAAACGAAAGTGAAAACAAAAATCACCGCTTTTTTTTTGCAAAGTAGGCAGTTAAGGGGGAAAGAAGCTTTATTAATTGCAATGAATGGATTATTTTGGGTATGGTTAATGGCTACTTTACTGTGTTCGTTTCTCCATGCGGGGATGGTGGAGTTGAGGAGAGAGAGAGAGGGGGGGGGGGGCTACCGCGCAATGGGAACTCGTAACAATAAGCTCGTTATAGGCGGGTTCGGCTATATCGAACTATTGGATATATCGAACAAATCGTGGTGCATATTGCAGTTCGCTATAAACGGGTTTGACTGTATTGATAACAATGTAGCCTCCACAGTGCTGCAGCTAGCTTGTCATATGAACTATAGGGTGTGTGGGGAGCGCCTTGGCACGACACCTTCTGGCCTAGGGGGTGTCGCCCGGAGCCCCTCGCCATGGGCTCCCTTCCCTCGCCCTCCTCGCCTTCCGTGCGGCCACCGGGCCGCGAGACTTGGGGACGTCGGGGTTCGAGGGATGGCGCGAGTGGACGTGTAGGAGCAACACCACCTAGTCTAGGTGGTGTTGCTCCCGCCTCAAGAAAGACTGTAGCTTTGACCCCTCGCTGCTTGAAAAACTGCTTTCCGCAGCGTAGCTGTTTTTGTTGTCGCGCCACGCGGGCGACGGGACTGAAGGGGGGCCTCATCCCTCTTCCACTGACGGAGAGAATTACGCGGGACAAACTTGGTGCCCGATATTTGTAACGTCGCAGGAGCCCTCTTGTTCGGCTCGAGAGACCAAGCTCTGTTCACGTGAACTAAGCGCCAGTGTGTTGAAACGTATTTCAGCATTTTTACGCAAGCGGTGTCCATGTGTGTGAACATAGGGCTGTCATTGGGAGCAAATACTGTTTCCGCGTTCATGTGTATGAATGAAGTGTTACTGATGCAAGCAAATACTGCTTTCGCATTTGTGTGGCAAAGCATCGCGCCGGGCGGTCGATGCGACCGTGTGTGTTCTTTGTGCCCTGTACCGTATAGGGTTAGAACAGGTTCTAGCTCTGTTGACATTTCCAGAGCGGTTGCACTGCTGACAAACTTAGCAGCTGAACCGTCAGATTGTGTCACGTTGTTGATGCAATCGAGTTGGTATTCTCCCTGCCCTGCACGCTGCAGCGTTAGGACACTTTGGCGTGCTTTGTTGACGTTAACAAGCAGGTAGTTATGCCGATGCCATGGCAATTGTGATATTCGACATCGAACCACGTGATGAATGGGATTAAAGGGCTACTGCAGCCTGTTTTTCCTGCCCTATACATTGTAGGGTTTAGACTATTTATTGGGCTTTGTTGACATTAACAGAGCGATGGCAATGCTGACAACTCGGCAGTTGTCGTTAGGATCGCGCCACAAAGGCGGTGCGATCGGAGAGCTATTTTTCTGCCGTACACTGAAGGTGCGGGGAGTTTCTTTGTGCAGCTAAGCCACCCCGGCTTGGACCACATGACGGAGCGTGTTTATGCTGCTGTGTACTGTTCCGGGAGAGCTGCCGAGCCTGCTGAAGCACGGCCTCCGCGATCGGCGTCCGGCGGCGCGCCGTTGCTCCGGCCGTCCCATTCGGCGCGTCCCCCAGCAAAACATGTAATGCGGCTAACGCCGGAATGCGCCGCGAGATGGCGGTGTTAGCCGATGGTTGGGAAGCTTGCACCGGCTCCCCTGGACGGCTTTGCGGAGCCTTTCTTGCTGCGTTTTTCTTCGCTGCCGGGATCACGCCGAACTGTGTTGCAGCTTTATTTTTGTTAAGCTGACCAACCGAACGACCAGGTCATGAAGTCCGCTTGTCTAGGAGCTTCGAGGAACAGCACTGAAACCCAGGTATGTCACTGTGCCGTGAAAAGTTAATCGCGCTGTGATTGTTGCGCTGTGATGAGTGCATGACATTTCGGTGCGGGACATTTGGGGACGAGAACTTTTCGGCGAGCGAATTATCAGGTGCCTGCCTGCTGGAACAGCCGTGAAATTTTTATTTCCGCGTAGGGTGGGTTATGGACAACAATCAAGCGCAGTGATTGCATTTTTATACAGGTGCGGTGTTTGATTTTCGGCAGTTATTTTTAGAAATTTAATTTCTGTATATTTCGGGTTTGAAGCCTCGTTCACGGAACACGTGTTATGCAGCCTATTGATTATATGATTTTGCCCATGCTTTTTTTTTTATTTACGACAAGATATTTATATTCGTTGATTGCGGCATGCAGCTATTTGCGGCGCGTTGTAAGTCACTTGAAGAACCCGCGCATGTAAGTAGCTGTAAAGGCTGGCCTGAATATTACACTGCTGAAATGGCGTGCAAAATATTGTGAAGCTTTCGGAGCTCCAGCCTGCGAGCACTCGTTGCTCGCAGGCTGGAGCGTGATCTAGATTTATGTGATCGAGAAAAACGACAGGGATGGGCTGAGAAAAAGCTTCGAATAGCTTTCGAATGTCCCGAATAGCATTCATTGAAGCGCCGCATCCGACTTTAATTAAAGGATTCAATGCAACTGGCGTTTGTGCAAAATATGATTTTTTTTTTGCCGAAATCTCGGCATAAACCATCGTTTGACTTCTACACTTTTTTTTCAGCCACTGCTTGCCAATGTTGGTGCAACTGTCACGGACAAAGCCGCGTACCGCAAAAAACTGGTGCCCAAGCCCCTGCATCGCAAAGTGCTTCGTGTGTGAACTGTTCCGTTTTTGAAGACATGCAGATGCCTTGAAAGTGTAGATTTGTGAATGTAAGTGCAATATAGTTTGTAAATAACTGTTTAATAAACTATGCAGCTCTTGAACGAGTGTGCAGCACACATTTGGTTTCCAACTTTTAGTGTGTACATAAGTGGCTAATGTCCAAAACAAACATGAAAGCTGTCATCATTGCTTAGCACATAGACGTGCTTTGAAATCAGTAATTGAAAATCTAAATGTGCCGGGTATTCATTCCAAAATAGGAAAAAAAGGGCTTGCCTGTGGCCACCGAAATACGTTTAAGAATACAATGAAATCAGAGTGCACCTGACTAAGTTTTTTTTAAAATTTTTTGCGACTGAAATTGAAACCATTACGTGCTTAACGCGCATGTGTAGAGCAGATTGCCGCATCCTTGAGGCTATCGCTCAACGTAATCTCCTTAAACGCGTTAATTCTAAAAATAAGACGGGTGCTTTTCTGCCAAACAGGCATTAATTCGAAGGCTAGATAAGAGCACAGACATCTGTCGTGGGTACGACGCGATCGCGCCTCACGCTCTACTGAACTGCATTATCCATGTAGACTATATAAAATACATAAGCCGGCATAAGAAATACCCGAAAAAATAATGACATTTTAGCGAACCGAACGTTATTTCGGCGCCAGAAATTTCCCATCGGTGGTAGCGAATATTGTCCGTGCGTCGAGGGCATAAAGCGGCACAGCCCATGTTAAATAAGTCGCATTGCTGCAATCGCAGCTAAAATAAATGCATTTCAGGTTCTATGAGCCGCTTTGCACCCATAAAATCAGCTATGCTTTCTTTGTATTGCGATAGGAAGCGCGAAAGTTGACGAAAAGCCATTTCGATTAGCGTTCCAGCATACATGGCTTTCGTTCCAACCATCGGCTGCGCGCGCCGCGGTGCGGCCGCATACGCGACCACGCCCCCTTTTCAACTTACGCTCTCTCCGGGCGATTGGGACGGCCGGAGCAACGGCGCGCCGCCGGACGCCGATCGCGGAGGCCGTGGCTGAAGCGGTGCGGTGCGGCATGCCGCCACCAGGGGCGGATCCAGGCTTTTTCTGAGAGGGGGGTCAGCTCCTATCAGTGATGATGATGATGAGCAGGAGAAGGAGGAGGAGGAGCCTTATTTATTCACTGAAATTTCAGGAAAGCAAAAACACAAGGAATACAACAAGGCATCAGTTCACCTTTTTCTGCGACCTGAGTGGTCATCTTCTTGGAGGTTTAAATTCAAAAATTAAGGGAGGGGTCAGGACATCCGGACCCCCCCTCTGGATCCGCCAATGGCCGCCACCAGCCTGGCTGAGAGATTCGGCAGTCTCTGGTCGCTCGGCGGCCACGGGCCATCACGGATGTGCCGCTGTGCTTGCTTGCTTATAGGTTGGCTGGTGCGATTCTTCCCGGAGCTACCTGCCTGCAGACATCAGCGGGCGACGACCGGGCCTGCTGGTACACTACCAGCGGTGGCATTGGACGAGTGGAAGCCGGCGTAGGCAACACGATGCAGTGACTAACGATTTAATCGACGAACGAACTTTCCGTCGCTTCTAGTCCTGTAGTCAGCTCTCACCGGCGTACGCAAGGAATTTAGGTGGAGGCGTTCACCCTTTTCCCCTCTGCCTTACCCGAGAACCAGTTCTTCCTCGATACTAGCGCCACCAAAAGGCCAGGTCTGGTGGGTTGTCGGATGACGTGAGGACGCTCTCTTGTCTTGGGGATCCGGCAGCGCGCGGACGTTTCGGCGCGCTGGTCCTGACCTGAGCCCCGTTTACATTGACCCGACGAGGGCGCGTTGAGTCGAAATAAACAGGTTTTTTGGACTCGACACGCCCATGTATAAGCTGACGGGGTGGGTCAGAGAGCCGTCGCGGCGAGTCCAGTCAACTCGGAGGCAGGGGGTGGGTTAGCTCGCTCGTCGGGCTGAGTCGGCGGGCCGGGGGGAGCAGAATACCGTATTTGCGCGGTTCTCACGCGCCCCCAATCGTAACGCGCGGGTAACTTCGCGCAGGAAAATTCGAAAAAAAAATTACACTGACGGTACTGCGCAGATGGAAAAGACATGACACCACGTACCTGGAAGAGGGAGATTTTGTTTGGCGTATGCAGCTCTGGAAGCCAAAAATGAAGTGTGCTTCACAAGGTTGCTTATCCAGCTGCTGCTGGAAATAAAGTTATAGCGGGGAACACTGAAGGTGCTTGCGGTTTCAAGTGCCTTGATCTTCATAATTCTAAGCGTTAGGGGCTAAGCAGAAGCACAAAAAGATGTGCAACAGCTGACCAGGGTATGCGGCATGCCATTGAGGAATCAGTGTGCCGAAATTCACTCACGTGGTGTTGACGG
Source organism: Haemaphysalis longicornis (assembly GCA_013339765.2). Taxonomy (NCBI): domain Eukaryota; kingdom Metazoa; phylum Arthropoda; class Arachnida; order Ixodida; family Ixodidae; genus Haemaphysalis; species Haemaphysalis longicornis. Next base: position 124,066,289 of record CM023456.1, read on the forward strand.
ATTGTTTTTATTGGATTGAGTTGGATTTTGCGGGTACTTCGTGTCCGTTGCGCATGGCAATGCTGCTGGCCGATTTAAAGCCTATTTCGGTTTTGAGCCCGATTGTAACGCGCACACAATTATTGGGCTACTTTTTAGAAAAGAGGGTGAGCGTTAGAATCGTGAAAATACGGTAGCCCTTTTTCCGTGAACCCCGCCGCTCCCCTCACCTCGATTCTTTGGACGGGGTTCATATAAACTCGGACGCGTCGAGGTAAGCTGAACCCGGCACCCCCGCCCCCGTCGCGTCCATGTACACGGGGCTCTGGGGAACGCGCCACAAAGGATGCGTCCGGACGAGCTGGGAGTCTGCACCCGCGCTCGCACGCGCGACGCCTCGCTGCTCCGGTATGCCATCAGTGAGTCGAACCATCTCGATCTCTAGCGTTGTTTAATGCCTCGCTCACAGTGTTACCGTTATGGCCTACGATCAGTCTGTATGCAGTGTATTTGATTCGCACTTTGCAATAAATGCTGCCATTGGTGTTTTGCCCTCGCCGCCTCATGCCTTTGTCTGTCTCCGCAAGCAACGGACCCGTCCGCAGCCGGCGCTCGCAAGGCATGTTTGCTGAGCGCGGATGGCTGCGGGGTGGGAAATAACTAGTGTGTGAAATGTAGACTCCCACACCGCACAGAAGCGCAACCACTATAAACGCTGGGCACCTGTTGATCAGAGGTGTGCAGCAGCTCCTGTCTAGGGTGTGTGCATACGTTGCGTGCGTGCGTGTGCGTGTGTGTAGGCAAGTGGGTGGGTTGGGGTGGGGGGGGAAGGGGTTCTGTGGAAGCAAGTCACAGTGTCAGCGGCAGCAGTATGACGTAGAACAACGAGCGCGCTCACCCGGCGGGAGGCTCGCGCGCCCCTGGCATCAGCAGAGTGAGACCCCACTGCATTCGGAATCGGCCTGCTTGGACACCGCGGTCTGCAGCCTCTCCTTCGGCGTCTCCGGGGCATGGGCTCTACAGAACGGTTCACTGTCGTAGAACGTGAGCTGAAGACGAAGACGTGTTCGAAGGAAGGCCTGGGCGACGCCCGAACGGTGGACCCCTCGCCGCACAAGCAGGAGCAGGCCCCGACGGCCTGACTATCCAACTTCGTACAGGCCCCGGGTATTCGGTTGGCTTAGTTTGAGGGCGAGATTGAGTCACTCGCCTTGGGACCTAAAAAAAGAACAACCACCCCCACCGGGCGGCTAGAGCTCAAGGCGCTGCTGTCCCGTCACCAGTTCCACATATTGCGCAGATCGAGATGCCAATGAGTATGCTCGACAGCGGCACCGTCTCCCAGACCAAGCGACATCAAGAAGGACGTCCAGTACTACGAGATTCGTGACGAAGGCCGGCGGCGTGTGCCCCAACGGTGAGCACGTGAAAAACGGCACTGAGGACGCCGCCGCCACAAACGGCCCCACCGGCGCGGAAGGAGACAGGCCTGCGGCGTCCACAAGTCCTACTTCACCTGCTGCCCACCCCTGTCCTCACCAGCCATGGAGGCCTCGTCGAGGGCACCCAAGGAAACAAAGAAGCTCGGAGGACGGTAAAACCAAGGGGATCGTCAAAGCAAGACCGTGGCGCCTATATACCGCTTGGAATGAGGTACAGGGCGGCAGTAAAAGCTGGGCAGCCGTTTACCCCAACCGAAGTTACGCAGTGAAGTCACGGCCGCTGACTTTTCGTGCCGTCGCAGTGGCGGCTAACTCATGTTGTTGACGGCGTCGTGCACCAGTGAAACCACGGACAATTGGGGAAGCCTCCAGGAGTGCCCGACTGTTCAGCAGGCGGGAAAATGCACCGCCTACCATGTCTCCGAAACTGCACGGCGGACCAGGGATGAACCACGGAAGCTCGGCGCCAACGTAGGTGGATTCCATCCTCTGTGCTTCGCCAGCCATCCCCGAAGACTGGCCCAGCTTGCAAGCGGCGCTGTCGTCACGAAGCTTTCACGGTCCACCGTGCAACAGGAGTGGTGATCGGGACGCCGCCGTCGATGTCGCTAGCGCAGCAAGTCGGTTCCAAACCCGGGCCTTGATGGGCACGTGTGCCCGTCGTCACCACAACGGCAGAGCCTGCAACAAGCGCCAGACCGGCAGACAAGTCGGCAGGAGCGACCGCCGCAGCAAAAGCAAGTGCAGGCATGGTGTGAAATTTAGGGCGCGTTTGTGTCCGGGCTCGAAGGAAGAAGTGCTGCGGCTGCCTTTTTTAGCAACAGATGCGACGGCCAGATGACCCGCCTCCCTCCTTTCCCAAGGAGTGCCACAACCAGTGGCGTTTGCTCGAGGCGACGTCCATGCATGTGCCCCCGCCGGGATAGACTGAGCTCCCGATACCCTGTTTTAAGGAAACGCCCCATCTTGCCTGGCTGCTGCACCGCGGGTTTCTTCAAGAAAATCCCCATCCAAAGCGTCTTGCATTTTACCGCATGGAGGGGTCCAAGGCACAGTACCTGGCAGCCAAGGCACTGAAGATATTAGTTCCATATCAAGAACAGTACATCCAAGGCACGAGGACCCCAAGGTGATCACGGAAGTGTACGAACACGGGACGTACACCTATATATGTCGATTTTGAGAACTGCCGACAGGGTCGCGTGAATAGCTTTAGGTACTTGAAATACAGGGACCTGGACTGAGAGGTGCGCGAAGCCGCTTCTTCGGCCTTCGCGTTCTCGCCTGTCATGGTTATAACTTCGCAATAATGGTTGTTTCGCTTTATCGCGTGTGGCCGCTGAGCAACGTACTATTGTGCATTAAGTTTCCCCAATAAAAAGGCAAATGTGGTTGCTGCATTGTGTAGGAGGAGGAGGAATAAACGTTTATTGTGCACACCACGATGTGCTCAGCCTCCCAAGTCCAGGAGGCCGCGAGTCCGAGCTGCGTCCAGAGCTCGTTGCACCAGGGCTTGCTGTCGCTCTGGTGCTGAGCTGGTCAGCTCGGACTCCCACTGCTCAGGGTTGGGGGATGGGATGGGGTTAGGGTGGTGAGGACAAGAGAAAACAAGGTGGTAAGTCGTGAGAGGTATGTGACAGTGCGGGCAGTTGTAGGGGAAAAGGGACGGCGAGATGTGGTGTAGGATGGGGTGATTATAGAAGGTTTCAGTTTGCAGGCGGCGGTAAAGGGTGGCGTGGTGTGTTGGGAGGGAGGGGTGGGGCGGGGGGTATATTCTTCGTGTGTGCCTGTAGTGGGACAGTATGGCACTGAAGGTGGAATCAAGGGCAGGGAGCGTGTCTTCAGTGGTGGGAGGGTAGCACCCAGTGTCGGTCCTTGAAGTTGGGAGTGCCCGGTAGTGCAGATCGCGGGCTGCGGCATGAGCCGCTTCATTCCCAACCAGGCCGGCATGGCCAGGAGTCCATACAATGGTCACTTCTAGGTCCGGAGGTAGGCAGCGTAGCATGGGTAAGGCTTGCTGTGGGGCGAGACCGGCCTGGTAAAGGCGGCAGGCTTGCTGTGAATCGCTAATGATGGTGAGATAAGGCTGATTTCGATGTGTAGTAATGGCATGGGCGATGGCCAGGGCTTCGGCTTCGGGTGTATACGCATATTTCGGTAAGTTGCCGCAGTAAGGGTGTTGCCAGAAGTGTCCAGGGTGACAAGCGTAGCCGGAGAATTGGGGGAGGGATGCGCAACATCCGTGTAGCGGGTCTGCGGGTCATTGCCGTAACGTTTCTTGAGATGGCGTACTCGAGCTTCTCTTCGCGCCCGGTTGTAAATGGGGTGCATGTGCCTGGGTATGGGCGCTGTTCTGAGTTGTTGCCGAATGGAAAGGGGGATGCGCTGTAGGTTAAGACGAGCAGGGGGCGGGGTTCGGCCTATATAATGAAGAACCTGACGGCCTGTGGGGGTGAGGGCAAGTCTTTGCAGCTGTGAGACGCGCTGGGCTTCGATGAGTTCATTCAGGGTGTTGTGGAGGCCAAGTTTCATGAGACGTTCGTTCGCGGTGTAAGTAGGCAGGCTGAGGGCTGATTTGTACGTCTTTCTTATGAGGGCGTCCAACTTGTTAGTCTCTTGGGGTTTCAGATTGACGAAGGGGGTCCCATAAGTGATACGGCTGGTGAGCAAGGCTTGTACGAGGCGACATGTGTCTGACTCTCGCAGTCCATATGAGGAGCCCCGGATACGGCGAATGAGATGCGTCAGCTGGGAGACTGTCTTGTCTAGCTGTGGTAGGAGAGCTGACCCGGATCAGTCTTGATGGAATGGAACTCCCAAGATGTGAAGCGTGGGAACTTGTGGGATGGAAGCACCGGATATGCTGACCTGGGGATCGGGAGTTGTGTTAGCTTCTCTTCCCCTAGTACGAGCACGAAGAACGAGAAGGCCAGATTTAGTAGGTTCGCATGTTAGTCCTCTAGGTTGGAGATATTCCATTGTTGTGTCAATAGCTTGCTGTAGGCTGTCTTGCTGCTCACCGCTAGAGCCCCGGGTTGTCCAAATGGTGAGATCATCAGCATAGAACGCGTGGTGAATTCCAGGAATTTCTTGCAGCTTGGCCGGGAGGTTAAAGAGTGAGGTGAGGGGTCCCAGGCGGAGAGTTGCTGTTCTGTCTCGCAAGAAGGCACTGACGAATTGAAAAGTTCGCAGGAACTTTCATTCTGAGCAAGCCTATGGGCACCACCACCCTGGCGGCGCAAAAGGTCAGTAATAGAGGTTTAATTTCGGTGAGCAGCCCCCCAGGTTCCATTTCGGAGAGTGTTGAGAAGATTGCCCATAAAATCTCTTTCGAAGTTGAGCACCTCTTCTGCAAATGCTTCTTTACTGGTTAACGCAGAGTAAAAGGCCGTGCGGCGGAGAGTCTGGATAGACAAAGGCGGGATTTTATACGATTGAAAAACACCTAAGGCCTTTCGCCAAACGGCCACAGAATGCGGTATGATCACAGGTCTGAAAGTGAACTAGCGAGTGCGTGGTTTGGCAGAGCTGTTTAGGGTCTTGGTTGCCGTCAGTGAACAGAAACAATATCAAGAAAATGCCGAGCGCACGTGAGTGCGTCTCGTAAGAACGCCCGGCGGAACCCGCCCACGTGGGGGATAGGGCGTAAGGAGGGGTAATGCGCCCGCTGAATAAAACTGCAAATTAGAAACTTAAGCGTTCGGATGTCTGTCTGTCTGTCTGCCTGAAAAACTTTAATGCTGATATATACAGGGAAGATGTTTGAGGTGGCCCGGGGGGCGCCACCTCTCACAATCACTAGGTGGGCTCCTCATTACAGAAGCCCATTGGCGTTCGGATGAAAAAAGAGCATATATAATCACAAGCGAGAATTGGTAGGGCTTGCGTCACGTGGGTGGCTCGCAAAAAGAAAAGAAAAAATACAGAGCGCACGTGGCAGCCAGCGTTTGAGCAAACCAATGCCCGTCTAACTGGACCAATTACAAATTTGTGGCCGCCATATTCAAACGGATAGTGTCTAAAGCGAAAGAAGACCATAACACCCAAAAGTTTGCCGCTCTCTCAAAGCCAAAGAATAGGCGATTGCTATATAAGTTTTTTCGCTCCAGAAAGGTGCTACAAGAGCACTACAATGAAAATTCAGTGGTTCAGTCAACTCAGGAGTCTACTGAAGCTCTCGAACAAATTGCACAAGACCTTAAATCCTGATTTTCTTCTGTTTTTTCCGCTCCTTTTATCAGTCAACTTTCTAATGTTGGTTTCAACCCAGTGACAATGTCGGAATTGGCTGAAGTTGTTTCACAGCTGTCTGTGGCTGCTCCGGGGCCAGATGGCATTACTGTGCCAATGTTACAGTTTTTATTTGAGGAAACCCCTAACGATTTACTCAACATAGTAAACACGTCGCTGAAAAATAGCTGGATACCTCCAGAATGGAAACTCTTTAAGATAGTGCCATTGCTAAAAAATGAAGGTTTAGGTTATGTCCCAGATAACATCGGGCCGATTATTTTAACTAGCAACTTGGTAAAGCTCGTCGAGAGGATACTGCATGGGCGCCTTATGCGGTTTCTTGAAAGCAATAGGATGTTAAGCCCCACCAAAATTGGCTTCAGACCCGGGAATTCTATTTGGAACGCTCATGTTGACATTGCAGAGCCGCGTTAAACTAGCCCGTAGCCTAAAACACGTAAGCGCACTTGTTACTCTGGATATAACAAAGGCCTATGACAGCGTAGAGTATACTCTTATTAAACATGTTGCTGCTAAAGGAGAAAGAGCTGCAGGCTTGCTCCGCAGGCTATGTAACCACAAATTCGGGTTGCGTAGAGACACATTGTCAATGGTATATCGGAGCTATGTTCGCCCGGTATTAGAGTTTGGCTGCGTCCTATTTTCCGTTTGTGCGGCGTACAAATTACATCCCTATTTATCGTTGAGAGAATGGCTTTGCGACTCTGCTTGGGATTGCCACAATATGTCGCTAACCCTATTTTACACCTTAAGGCTCAATTTCCTCCACTGAAGTATAGATTTTAATTATTGACCGTATTAACCTTTATCAAATTGTTTGACTCCCCACTGCATGACGCTCAGTTCATTTTCCGCCTGAGGCCGGATCTTTTTCAAGACATTCGGTGGCCGCGGTTCCAGGGCCCCCAGATGGATCTAGTACAGTCATGGCTTCAGCCACTTAACGCAGACTTTTTCGGCTCCCCGCTCCTTGTATTAGTGTGTCATCTGTGGAAACAAACATTGATAGTGGCTCTATTCGTTTCACCTGCACCACGTGAACCAGTTCAGGCGGTGCAGCACTTCGCCGTTCGTTTCAGTGGTGCAGCTCGCGGCACCTGAACCGCGCCGTTCGATTCACCGGTGGTGCCGACGGGTGCAGGACGAGTTCACGGCTTTGCCTGCACTCCCTGCCGAGGAGGTGCAGAAGCAGACGACAAAAGTGCAGGGCTGGTTCCGCCAATGGCGGAACCCACTTTGCACCCATGTGAACTGGTTCAAGAGGTGCAGGCTGAATCGAATAGACCCAGTATCTTCCCACAGAATGCAAAGATGTTGCCGGCCGGCCCACGTCCTCAATGGATTGCTGGAGGATCATTTGTCAACCCTTCGCGCGATGCCTCGCAAAGTGATGAGAAGGCTTGAGTCGGGATATTCTCCCAGTCGCTCGATTGGTCCTTTTCAATTAGATTACCTGATTACACACCTATTTTCCAGGCGGAATTATTGGCGATAATTCTGGCTCTTCAAAAACTTCAGCATAGATTTTCGCATGTGGCTATTCCTTCTGACTCCCTCTCTGTGTGTTCCGCATTAACATCTGAAAAAGATTCTTCAATTATCCGCACATTCCGGTCACTTATTCCTCATCAGCTTTGTGAGGTTAGGCTAGTGTGGGTTCCAGGACATGCAGGAATCTCATACAATGAAGTGGCTGATCAATTAGCCAGTATGTCTTTGGTGGCCCTGTGGTCGTTCAATGTCCAAATGATAGATTTTCTTTTTTTTTTTTTTTTGGGGGGGGGGGGGGGGGGGACCGATTTAGACGTTTTACAACTACTCCAGACTTATCGGCAAGACGCCCTTCTCTCTTCGAGGGATTATAGCCACCTTCATCATGCATGGAAGCCGATGTTTTGTGAATCAAGGATATACGAGGTAGCAATAACTAAACTTTGGTGCAAAATTCCCCTATTAAATTTTCATCTTTATAAATCTGGTCTGGCTCCATCTCCGCAATGCCCTTCCTGCGAAGAACTGGAAAATATATAGAACATTTCCTGTTTAACTGCCGCAGCTTCTCCCTAATCTGGAGTCAACCTTTAGACGCCTCCACCTTCCGCCATCTACTTCCGAGGCGCTGTCATTAGGCGCTTCCGCCCTAGGAGTCTACCACAGGGATGTTGTGTCCGCCCTTCACTCTTATGTTGCGGCGACAGGCCGGTTTTCCTGCTAGCCAGCTAAGCATTTCACATTTATTTAGTTTTTAGATGCGGCGCATCTCTTGCTCTGAGACATGTCCCTCCTGCGTCGTCGTCGGCGGCGGCGGCGTCCGTCCGCAGCCCTCCTCCGTTCGCCTCTCCCACAGTTGTGTGCAACACTCTCACTCCGGCGCATTAGCATAACGACAGCTGGCGCGCTTCGCTGCATTAACGCTGCGTTAACAGCTGCTCCGGTGCGCATGTGCGCGCATGCGCGACTCTCCTCCGCGGTCTCCTCTCCTTCAAGCGCTGTGAATATAAAGCGGGTATCGCGCTGGGTGGTGGCCGCTAAAACACGTGTACTCTCTCATTTCGCGTATGCATGTGCATGAAAATGTAAGATTGCCTCCATCGTCCCGTGTATGAGAACATCCGTGTGTGATGGCAGGCATCCTACGCGTTCACAATACGTTTCACGCGATGTAGAGAATCAACCCAATGGAAACGCCAATTGAACCCCCAGATGCGCCGCATCACACCAGGGTAAATGGTTTTCAGTAACTTATATGGCGCTTGTCGGGTTCAGCTTTCGTTCCTCCATGGGTTCAGCTTATTGAGAACAGCTCTTATGTGACATCAGGCTTGCACCCTTGTGTAGGCTGGCTTCGATTTTGTCTTCTCGGGTGTTGTGTCTGCACGCCAATGGCTGTTGCACTCCCAGGTGATGTGGTATAGCGGGAGAGGAGAACAGCTCTTATGTGACATCAGGCTTGCACCCTTGTGTAGGCTGGCTTCGATTTTGTCTTCTCGGGTGTTGTGTCTGCACGCCAATGGCTGTTGCACTCCCAGGTGATGTGGTATAGCGGGAGAGGGGCAGATGGCTGCTGCAGGTTTGACAATCGGAGCGACATTTTCCTGGGTACATGAGGCTATACATGTGGAAGTTTGGATAAGTAATTGTTTGTATCTGTCTCCAGGAGGTGACTTCAATTGCGTTTTTAGCTATTTAATTGTGAGGGGGCTGGCAAAGTGTTCTGGCTGCCCTGAGTGCTTCCAGTCTTTTTCCCATAGCCGTTGGGAAGTGGGGTGAAAAGCGGCGTGTTGTCACCCGCCCGGTTCGTCAATTCACGGGCAGTGGGGTTAGACACTTATTTATTCCGCACCAATCCCTCGTGGCCGGGGCTCCAGGTCATTCTAGTGTGTTCCATGGGGTCTTTTTATCTTGTTAAGCACGTTTGCTACGGCAGACAGCAAATGGGCTCCTGGACTGAGGAACCACTCTCGCATTATTGGCTAATAAAGTTCTCTCTCTCTCTCTCTGTCTCTCTTCCTTTAACGAAGTCGTAGCCTGCTTGCTAGGAGTTCGTAATTACGTGGATGCTCCGTCGGTGAAAGCAAGGGCTAGCTATTGCTCTGGACCACCGCTTCCTCGGGATTTGTGTTCTTGATAAATGCAGACTTGAAATGAAATGATAGCAAATGGTCTATATAGGTCGTGCACGTTGTCACCGCATTGCGGTTGTTTTTCTACATTGCTGCATCGATGTAGACTGCGTAAGGGTGTCCGTGAAGTTTTCTTTCTAGATATGGCTTTTCCTCTTTCTTGGTGGGCGGTCTTGCCCGTGTGTCAGTGGTATTTTGGATATAAATAATTTTCTGCGTATCCCTACTCTTTCGAGCATGGCTCGGCCTGTTCCAGTGCATTGCAGCCTTTGTTTTCGAGTGATCGGGGTGGCAATTCTTTGATCTCCTCGAAGGTGTTTGTTTTGCCCAGTTTTTGAAGCTTACTCGTGGATGTGCATTGGGGGACTCCGATTTCGATTTTGTAAGCTCCTCTTAATATTGTTTCTCTCGTTTGTTTAGCCGGTCATGTGGTAGGCTGTACGCCTCTCTGTTAATCACTAAGGGCTGAACCAGACGGTAGTGTCTTCTTCTCTCATTCCTGTTCCGTTCCTTGTTATTTTTCTGATCATTCGTGTTATTTCCTGTGCGGTCTTATAGTGCATTTATAAGCGTAGCGGCATTTGGGTTGCTCTAAGTTCAGAGTCTGATTATCCGGATTAATGGAACTTCTTGAATTTTTTGTCCTTCGTTTTGCAAAGTTGTATTTAGGCTTGGCTAAGTTATGCGTGGCTGCTATGGGTGTGGAGGTCCGCTTCTTTGTCCTTCCGGACTATCTTCGGTCTTCCATGGCAGCAGCACGTACTGCACGGAGTAGACGAGCGGTTCGCCACGGCCAAGCTCCGCGTTCAGTTGCTCGGATAGACGAGAGTAGAGAGAGCAGAGGAAGAGTTGGAGAGAGCAGTGGCTCGGAGAGGGCTAGTGGAGGGCACACAATTCCGCGGACTCCGCCCTTCGTGCGTGGGGTGCGAGGAGGTTACGCGGCTCAGTGCTCTCGCTGGTGGTTGCTAGGCCAGCGCGAGGAGGCGCACAAGCTGTGCAGAGTTCCCACGTAATGCTGTTAAAAGACCGCAGGCTTATCGCGTTCCGTCTGCTCGTTGTGGATAGCGCAGTCCGCCACAGAACGGGCGCGCAGGCGCGTTTTCCGTTTCAAGTATCGCCTCCCAAGTGTGTGGCCTTGCTCTGCGGCTGATGCATGGACATCGACGATATGTCCAGCATCAGGCGAGAAACTTTGTGACGAACACTTCAGCAGAGTCTGTGAAGAGAGGAAAGCGACTTTGAAGCCAGGACCGAAGTGCAACACTGGGTGGGGGGGAGGGGTGAAGGGGGGTGTTAGAGCTTTTTTTGTATCAAAGTTGCACCACAGATGTCAGATGTGCCGAAGACACCGAGAGCTGCCACCTCTGCGAAGGTGTGCGATACCTCTGCACAACCAAATGGGCTGCCCGATCCCCCAGCAACGAAATCTCATGTCGAAGCCAATCTATGCCAGTGTGGATGTCATTACGGAGGAAGAAGACATGAGCGTGGGGGGCCATCCATTTAAAGTTTAATGGCCCACGTGCTTTCGCAGCCGACCTTGCTAGAGAGATCAGGAACTTCCCCACTACTTCCACAGCAAGTTCTTCCACCACTCAAGCTAGGTTCAGATCCATATTTTGAGGGTTTTAACGCGCTGAAGCTACCCACGGGCTAAGAGGCGGCCACAGTGGAGGGTGCCCGAATCCCGATTACTCTCGACCACCTGGGCATCTTTAAAGTGTACCGAAATCTCGACACACCCGCCTCCATCAGAAAAGCAGCCACCGCGGCCCTGCAGGGTTGAACCTGCGTCCTTGGGCTCAGCAGCACAACGCATTAGCCGCTGCTCAAAGGAGGAAAAAGGAGGTGGAGAGTTTGTTCGGAACAGAGCAGTACAAGGTAGGGGTGTGGTGTTAGGGGTATCGGGCCGCCAGCCAGCGAGGATAGTGTAGTGGGTTTGCCGTCGGCACCAGATGCGCGCGTCCATTGTGGAAAGGGAGGGAGAAAGTAAGGCGGGAGTCTGGGTGAAGGGTCGAAAGCCACAGACCGGTGCGTCATCCTCCCCCTTTTAGAAATTCCCGGCGGATGAGGTTGCAGGGCGGTGGCCGGTGGCGCCTCATTCCTCAGGAAGGGTCCGAGGGGACGTATGGGTATAGCCGGCATTCAATGGCGTGGAATGCATGCAGGCCACCACTTGGCCGCCATATCTGTGGCCACACGTCTGTTGCTAGGCGACGTTGTGCGCCCGGCCCGCAGATCAGGCACCCCTCTTCTCCTCCATGCAACAGTGCGAGTGCACCGTCACTGGTTACGTCGGGCTCCGTAAGTATGGCGGTGCTTGTCCATGCTAAGCACGACTGTGAAACCACGACTGTGTTTCACGTTACAAACTACCTCACCGAACGCAAAGTGTTATCTCGAATTCAATGTGAGTGCGATTAATAACATCTCTGTTGACGCCACCGTTTTAGAAATCGGATTGGAACGGAGGCAGATGACGCGCTTCGTGGTTTTTTTTTTCTCTCGGTGTGCGGCCGCAGTGGGCCAAGCATACCCAAGACGCGCCGTGTCCGCAGCGCATGGCCATGTCTGTGGCCGTTTCCAGTGTTGCCAAGCGAAGATATTGACCGCTGAAGTTTCCAACGAATACCACCTATAGTGCCTAGAACCATGCGATGCGTGAATGGCCTACTTAAGGCCGTTGGAGAGTGTGGTGGCCACAAGAGTTTTGGTACATCTAGACAGGCCGCTTGCGAGTTTGTGAGCAGGGCAATGCAAATCAAGGAAAGAGTGAGCCTAGTCCTTTACATTGCGGGTAACTTTGAGTCCCGCGCTTTCCCCAGTCCTCGCAGCCCGCTGCCGGGGTGAGAGGGGAAGGTTCCCTCTCTCTCTCTTCGGCGGCAGCGCGCCTGTCGCTGCTGGGGCGCGGCGCGGCGGTGGTGCGGTGGACCCCCCTCATGTGACCGGTTTGTCGGGACCCCGGGAAGCACAGGCCCCGACAAACCGGTCAAAAATGTAGCCTGGTTGAACCTTCCACTGCCTGTGCACTAAAGAAGGCAACTGAGTAGCACTTCCTCAGTGCCAAGCTTCCAAAAAAAAAAAAAAAAAAAAGGGAGAGAAGACAAACATAGGCAGGTGCTGGAACTCCTGCAGGTAAGTATTTCTGGATAGCTTTGCTCTGTGCTCTTTGTTCTCTCGGGTCCTGTGGCCAAGTGAGGGTGGAGCATTGGGCCTCTCTTGTGTGTACGGTGCCGCTCAATAAGAGAGTTCACACTCCTCAGGGCGGCCATGCACAAAGTCCCCACAACCACTGAAGCCACACCACGACGCCAGCCTACAGGTGACTGCACAAATGGTAGTTTATTTCGTGAAGCGTGTGTGTACACAAGTGAAAAGGGCGGTGGGGGAAGAAAGGCCTGCTCTTATTCCCGCGTGTCGTCGGCTTCTTCAGTAGCGCTTGAGGATGCCGGCCGGCCGCATCTGACCGCTGAGGGTCGAGGCGCGGCCAAAGGTGGTCGGGATGGGTGCCGTGGGGCCGAGGCTGCTCTTGCGGTACTCGTTGGTGCGCGCAAGGCCGGCACTGCCGCCCAGCGAGCCGCCACTGCCCAGGGTACCGCTGGCCCCGTAAGTACCGGTCGACCCAAAGGAACCGGTCACTTGGCTGCTGCCGGCTGGTGAGTATGAGCCCTGCAGAGAAGACGGACACGGACACGATCACCGCACATCATCCACACTAAGGTGCAATCATTGTTCAGCAATCTTTTTTCACATAGAAATCTGTTTTGTTTTTTTGCCAACCTTATCAGTCAGCAGGGTACGTATGGTGAAAAAAATTTTTTTTGGTGCGACAAAAATTGTGGAAATTTCCAGGTCACAAAGAATTCATTGATTGATTGATTGTAACGTTTAATGCAGCGCAGGCAACGAGGTGCGCCGTAGTGGAGGGCTCCGGATTAATTTTGACCACCTGGGGATGTTTAACGTGCGCCGAAATCTCGTACACAGCACGTATTTGCTTTTCGTCTCCATCAGAAAAGCGGCTGGAAATCGAACCCGCGTCCTCGTGCTCAGCAGCACAACGCCTTAGCCCGAGCCACCACAGCGGGTCGGTCAAAAAGAATTGCTCACTATATGAGCTAAATTTTGGCTCCAATGAAAGCATTCTCAAGTAACGATGAATGATGTGAATTGGCAAGGCCACTTGGGGCAACAACGCGGTCTCACAAATTAGCTCTAACCTGCGTTCTTATGCATGTATTTAGGAACAAGTCACACCGCACTTGTCAGTTAAAAAGACCTCATCACCATGCCCAATTTTGTTTTATTCCCTGCTGTGGGCAATTAGCAATCGCTGCCTTAAAATAAACAACGTGATCCCACTGCTTCCACAGATACTCAGAAGCTGCAAAAGTTAAAGAAAAGTGCCGCAAAACAAGCTGTAATGTGGATTTCCTGAAACACACAGCGCATGGTTGCATGGAAGGACAAAAAAGACAGACAACATCTACACTTGTGTGGCTTTTAAGATGCGACTGAGGAGGCATACAGATACAGGGTGACGCAGAGTCTGTGCGAAAAACAACGCGGTAGTTTCAGTGTTTCAACATCTGCGCTTTCTGTCAGCATCAGATCAGAGGTGTCAGATCTGTCAGAGGCGGTGGCAGTGAAATGAGTCGTGGAAATTGGAAAAGTAATTTGCACATCCTTGTAACTGGGCGCTCTTTCGTAGGTGTCATTTCTTCTTAGAACAGAGCCCATTTCATTTCTTTCACATTCTAGGCCTGCCTACGTCTTGAGCGTCTAGCATACTTTTTGGCTGCCTTTTGTAGTCACTGACGGGGAGAATGAACTTCGCTGCGTAAGCCCGCGCTTCCTTAAACCGCGTATTCTTTGCGTCACTGCTGTAACATTTGGTCAGAGAGCCTATCAGAACGTCTCCTTTTTTGCATCATTCCAGTTGCCATTAAGCCTTACTCCAATTTCTGGCTGCTGCGCTCTTTTCTAGTTGGTAATGACGACGTCCATCAGCCAATGGCTGATAGTGGACGGATAGCGCCCATGCAAAACTGCACAACGAGCCTAGTAATGCTCCTGCGTTAAAACTTAACTGCAAAGTAGGCTAAATGGAAATTTAAAAAGGCTCATAACTTAGTGGTGCCCATTGTGCCACGAGTCATTTCAGCTGTTTTGCCCTCATAACCAGAAAATTGCAAGCACTCTCTAAAAACTTTTTAATGGGCACACCATCACATTCATTGCCATAAATAACGTCTCCAATCATCCATCCGACAACATTCGCACACATAATACCGTCATCCATGTCATGTTAATTCTGTTAACATGGCAGAGCTGCCACTTCTCCCTCACTGAACTGATGACAATGTTTAACGGCATCCAGGCTAAAAAGTGCCAAATACATCATACTCCGTGTGAAATTGAAAGCATTAAAATTTACAGGTGCAGAGGGCTTTAAAAAGAGAGGTAAAACAAAGTAAAAAAAAAAAAGGCTAGTTGATTAATACTAAAGTAAAAATAAAAATTTGGGGTGTTTAATGCGCCGAAGCTACACCTGGTATGTGAGAGACTGCATTGTGGAGGGCTATGGATGAACTTTGACCAACTGGGGATCTCTAACGTGCACCAAAATTTCCACACGTGAGTGATTTCGCTTTTTGAGTGTATCAGAAAAGCAGCCACTGTGGCCAGGATTGAACCTAAGTCCTTGCACGCAGTAGCAGAATGCCTTTGCAACTGAGCCACTGTAGCGGGTCTTGATTAATACAGTAGAACCCCGACCATGTGACTTTGCCGGAACCGTGAAAAAGCGCCGTAAAATCCGAACAATAATAATGCCTACAAGTGAAGTTTTGCATGACAGCTTCACAAGAAGCTCTAATGTAATTCAAAGCTGGCGCTTTGCAGGGCTGGGAAACCCAATTCAGTAAAAAGGATAAATGCGAAAATAATGCAGTGCAGGGAGCAATGACGTTAAATTAAAGCAAGCCATGTAACACAGTCGAATGCTGCAATTCCTGCCAGCCAGTGCAAAGCATGACCCACAAGTTCACAAAAAAACACATGCAGGAGCCTAAGCCTGTCAGCATAACCTCATTGGCGGTTCACTGCCGAGTGGTAAAATGAACACCTGCAGCACACTGCCCCTGTGACCAGGAGACGGCAGCGAGGAGAGGGGGAAAGCGACTGTGCAGAGGAGTGGGTTGCTGCTTGAGGACAGAGAAACGAAGGATGAGACGGAGATGAAAGCTATATAGGGCAGAACCGATTGAGCGGGCTCAAGGTGCGTGGAACAGGCCCGTGGCACTCACAATTTGCCCACTGGTCGGTGGTGTGATGCGCGTGGATAGTCGGATAACTGAAGTTTTTTCGACTACAGTAAAACCCTATTACAAGGGAGACTTACCATAGACACTTAATTATAAAGAGACATTTGAATAAAGATGGTTTGGTTGATTTCCCTATGTGTTTACTATGTTAGCAACATTGCATACAAGAGACCTTGGTTACACGAGACGTGTTTCTTGGGTCCCTTGAGTGTCTCTTGCAACGAGGTTTTACTATAGTCCATCGTAAAACCAGGATTGTCATAAAACCCGGGGACATATAACTGGGGTTCCATTGTACTGCAAATACAATAGGCAAAATAAGCACACCTCAACATAAAGCCCACCTTGAGGCAAGAGCGGGGAGCATTTTTGTAGTAACGGTTACAGTGCTGCCCTCATGTCTTATTTGCCTTAACTGGAACGTCCCCCGGGGACACTCACGGGCACAATGGGTGCAGTGACAAAGGGGGCCTTCTTGGCCGAGTAGGTGCCCACGGTGCTGCTCTGGTAGCAGCTCGCGCCGCCAGAGTCCCGGAGGCTGCCCGCTGAGCTACCCAGGTAGCCACCCTGCTGGTGCGAGAGGCCCACCGACGCACCAGCACCGGCATATGATGTGGCACCACCCACCTGTCACAGTTACGAAGGGGGCGGAGGGGACACATCTCTGAGCACAAGTTTCGACACTGAGAAGAAGGGAGCAGTGTTATATCCGTGCAGTCAGTGATGGTCCGACATATAGGCACACTTCATTAAAGGGCACATGGGTCTTTCAAACCACAAAATTGCCCAGAAAAGCTTGGTATCACTTTCCTCTTGATCTCCACAGTTTTTCCTCCAAAACAAAAATTCTGTGCATGGAACAGTACCAGGCACTTATAAAAGCCATAGAGGCCCGATTTCCACAAAGATATAATTATTTCCCCATAATTCCCCACTTTTTCACTACAAGTGGTATTGCAGTGATACAAAATTCTCAAGAGGTACACCCCAGCATGTAGTGCAGCTAGGAAGATAATTTCTTTTGCACTGTGAAGATGAATGTCTAAACCATGTAATATGGGAAGCAGAATTTGCATTTTGTGTTTCAGTAGTTGTTTAATTAGTGTTATTTTTAATTGGTTAGCAGGAGTACTTCAAACCTAGAAGTTAGAATTGATGTAATGTGTATGTGATTGCACAACAAAAAAACTGCTTCCCACATTTCATTCTCCACAACTTCTGGTACCTATTCATGCCTTGCTGGTAATCTTCTGTTGAATAGTATTTTTCCTATTGTTCTCAACAACAATCAAGAATGTTTAAAAAATAACTCTAAAACTAGTTACCTCACATCAAAACTAATTAGATATTTGAAATCGGCTAAAAAAGCTGAACAAGTCCATAAAGTTTCGTCAAAATTGGTAGGATGGAAAGCAAAAAAGTTTCTATGACAAAACACAGGACTGGTTCATTCAAAAGACTGCTCTGTATTGATTCCAATAATAAAAAAACGATTCCAATGATGATTCCAATGATGAAGGCTGAAGAACCCCTGCGCTTCCAAGAAACTACTTTGAGAAACCCTGGCCTAATGGGTGTAACATTATTGCAATTAAAGAGCATCCAGCAAATGCTGAACGCAACGGAATTATCAATTCCACTTAATGACTGAAAAGGGACCTCACCTTTATGTGCACAAGTTAAAGGTCCAACGAGAACTCAATCCATGCATCAAGGCAATGCCCTTTGTGAGGGAAATAGAGGGGGTGTTTGTGCATTACTTGTGGTGGCAATCACCAAAGCCTGCCACAGATTCTTTGTAGAACTCGGTCGGTCAACAAAAATGACACCCAATAAAGAGAGCGGTGCTGTGATGAGCGAACTGGGTGCTGCATTAACAACCAGTTTAGTGAGCCCACAAAATTAATATGCACTACTATCACAGTGGATGGGTCCCTGCCTTTGAACATTGTGCGACCGTTAAACGGCATCAGGTGACAAGACTATAAAGAGGCCTACGGTACGTTAACAACACAGCAATAATGTCCTATTGAGCATCAGCCCACTGATCCCAAACACACATTATGCATACAGGAGCTATGCTTTCTTAGCAATAGATTGGCGACACCTGTGTCTGTGTGTCTCGGTCTTCCGCGGTCCTGTTTTTGCATTGCTTATTTGCCTTGCAAGATCACAGGCAGTCATTGTGGTGACAGCACAGACAGTGGCCACAGGCTTCCCAGACCAGCCAACAAAAGAACAAGACAATCTCAAAGAAACACATTTGCACACCCCTGCGGCTACATGCCATCCACCCCACAGATACAACACCCTATGCAGGCACACTGTGGCAACCCAGCTGCCCACATGGTCTGAGTGTGCCAGACAAACCCCCACCTCAATCCTATCCCCAATCGTACACATAATCAGTGGGAATGTGAGCTCGCCAGCTGGGAACCGAGTAAAAAGCTTTGGCTCAGTGAAAGGGCAAAGACAGTAGCCTGCACCAATGGAGTCCTGGGCCCGTTTGCCCGAACGCAATAAGTGTGGGAATAAGTTCTCA
Source organism: Haemaphysalis longicornis (assembly GCA_013339765.2). Classification (NCBI taxonomy): domain Eukaryota; kingdom Metazoa; phylum Arthropoda; class Arachnida; order Ixodida; family Ixodidae; genus Haemaphysalis; species Haemaphysalis longicornis. Next base: position 124,084,455 of record CM023456.1, read on the forward strand.
ACTACGGCTTTAGCGCTGTATAGGTAATAAGTCATTTGCCCGAAACGGATGCAAATGCTCGGTAAAGGTAGCGTTTCCGTCGGGTTTTCGGGCTACCGGCTTATTTGCCGTGGCCGACTTCGACTTATTGGCGTCTTATTCGTAAGCGGGCACTTAATCGGGAACTTATGCGTACGGGCAAACGGGCCCTGGACTACGGGTTCCGCCCACTAACCAGCTCGACTTCACTGCTGAATACACTGCTCCTCCTCCTCCACCACTGAAAGGCACGAAGGAGGCAAGAAGAGCACTCACGTTGTAGCGCTGGCTCTGCCTGAGCTGCTGAAGGCTCTTCTGCAGGTCCACGTCTGGCAGGCCCCGGGCCGAGGTCCCAAAGTCGTCCGCCCCCCCGTAGCCACTGCTCCCCACACCTGCCGCCGGCTGCTGCGCTAGAGGTCCTCCCCCGACCCCCCCCACAGCTGGAAGGCCCATGTTCGCCGCCTGCTGCTGCTGGGCCGCCGTCAGGGAGAGCAGCCGCTGCTGCAGCTGGATCATCGTCTCCAGGGTGGCCGCCACCGAGCTCGCTGTCGGAGCGGCAGCGGCCGCTGACGCACCCACACGGCGCTCCGTGTAGTCCTCCAGGAGCCCCGACTGCACAGAAGGGGCAACAGGGTGGGGCCTTGAGGAATACCTCTCGTAGGGGGCACCCCTCACACTTGCTTCCTACATCCCGGTTACTCTAATGCAAGTGCAACAAGGGCACGGTTACCATGTACTGGGCACGAATTGCCCTGGCAGCTGACTTCTCTTTTTGACCGACTTAGCGTAACAGTTTCGCATTCACACTGTGAGACACCGTTTCAAGTTCGCCAAGTACCACTGCCATAGTGATGTCACAGAAGAAACGTTATTTGTCATAGCCACTGTAGGCTGAGGCTAGCGCACACAGGTGGTGATGAGTGGTAAACTATGTTGTAGCCCTACGTTGCAAGGTATCAGCTTTGCTAATGCAATTTCATTTTACCCCTTGGTTCTCCCTTCCCAGGCCACAGTCCAGCATTATGCCCACCTTCGCATTGTCAATATTATCCAGTCACCTTTCTTTTTCAATATCCCGCAGCCACCACTCCTCACCACTCAGCATAGGCAGCACACCAAGTTAATTGTGTTGCTGTGCCCTCAAACTTGAACACCAAACCTGCACTTATTTTATTTGTGATTTCAACAATAGGCGGGTCGGAATATAGAACGAGGAATACTGCAATGACGGCTGGTGACAATGCATCCCTATGCAGCCCACATGGTGGTGAAGCTGAATTTTTCGGGCAAAATTCAGTTATTACCCGCACCTGTGGGGAAGAAATGCAGTTGCAAAACATACTGCTGTACAACAAGGCATACCTACCGAGCTGATTACTTGCAGATAGCTGCTAGGCCGTCGGAAGCCCCCCTCTTGCTTGTGGCAGCAGCAGCGTCCATTATCTTATTCTCTCAGTGGGCATGGTGGCATCTCACCTTGTCAGGCAAGCCGCGTGCGCTTGAATTTATCGCGACCACGCGCTCACGATTATAGGATGGTGCGGGTTCAAGACTAAATATGAAAACATTATTTTTGCTTTTGAGTTTGAACGGTAGAAGAAAAACTGCAATTACAGCTGCTCACAATGCATACATGACGGCACAGCGCGATTTCAACTGGATATGAATTGGCTGTAGGCCCGGCTTAGCGTGCTGGGCCGACACCTCATGTAAAGACGGCCAGCCACATCACTATCACCAGCAAACAACGGCATCCATTTATGACTGTTTTTGTTTATGGGCAGCGGTGTGGGCCTACGGCGCACGTTTTCAGTGAAACAAAGCGCCTTGAATGTATAAAAAGTTACAGGTGGCTGGTGTTATGCTTATTTCATCGTAAAATAAATTTATGTTCAACCCCACCCCCCCTTGAGCGAAAATTTCGTTGAAGCGAAAGCAAGCCAGACAAATTGTTCGTTGTCGTGGGGACTTCGTGGCATTGACTCCTATGCCTAACTGAGGGGGAATAGTCACTACAGTCTAATCCCGCTACAACGAAGTCCACTTCAACGAAATTTCCGCTTCAACGAAATATTTCCAATTCCCCGTCAGCTAGCCATAGAAGTCAATGCAACAAAGTCCTCGCCACAACGAACCATTTGTCTGGCTTGCTTTCGCTTCAACGAAATTTTCGATGAATTGGGCTGGGTTTGAACAATTATTTTACAATAAAATAAGCATAGCGCCAGCTATCTGTAACTTTTTAAACATTGTTTCACCGAAAACATGCGCGGTGCGCCCACACCGCCACCCAAAACTAAACAAAAAAAAACTCATAGGCGGACGCCATTGTTTGATGGTGATAACGATGTGGCTGGCCGTCTTTACATGAGGTGCAGGCCCGGTTCGCCAAGCCGGAGCTGCAGCCCATCTGCATCCAATTGAAATCGCACGAATGTGCTCCGCTGCTGGCGCGGCGCCGTCATGTATGCGTTGTGACTCGTGAGCAGCTGTCCTTGCCGTTTTCCTTCTACCATTCTTCATAGCCAAGAGCAAAAATCATGTTTGCGTGTTTGGTCCTGAAGCCAAGTCATGCTATCTTAGTCGCGAGCGCGCAGTCATGTTTAATGCAAGCGCGCGCGTCTTGCCTGCCAAGGTCAGTAGCTGCCGTGCCCTGTCAGAGGATAAGATAACGGCACTGCTCCTGCCACAAGCGAGAGGGGGCTTCCGACGGCCTAGCAGCTATCTGCAAGTAATCAGCTCGGTGGGCACGCCTTGTTGTGCAGCAATACGTTTTGCGCCTGCATTTCTTCACCCCCCTCCGTAACGCGTTCTTTGCGTGCAGTGAACACAGATAACCATTGGTATGTTTGTTATCCGAATAAACATGACGTTATTGCGCGTCACTCCTTTTTCTAAACATTGTTTTTTTGCTGCCAATGATGCGGAAACATACCGGGCTATTTTTCGGGCCTTTCCGTGGTGTGTTGGAGCGGATTTCGCCTCAACGAATTTTCGCTTCAACGAAATTTTTCGTGCGTCCCGTCAATTTCTTTGTAGCGGGATTCGACTGTATTTTGTTGAAGCTAGTTGAAGTTGTAAAGCCACTTGTAAATAGTGTGTATGAGAAGGCGAAATCAGCGCCACACACTGCTGCAGTGCCCAAAACCAGCAGGCCGAGACGTACTTGGGACATCCCGCCGAGGCTGCCCGCGAGTATGCTGGCGGCTGCCTGCTGCTGGGCGTACAGGTCGCGCACCGTATCCCCGTAGGGACCGGGCGACCGCTTGCGTAGGGGTGCCCCGGGCCACCGGTCGCCCCTCAGGGGGGACCGTGAACGGTGCGGGGAACGCCGGGGAGACCGGCGCGGTGACCGCCGAGGTGATCGACGCGGCGACCGGCGCGGCGACCGGTGCCCCAGGCGGTGGGGCGATCGCCGCGGTGACAGCCGCCGGGGCAGCCGCGAGAGTGGCGATGGTGAACGTGACCGCCTGCGGCCATCTGTGGGACCCTGCAAAGCATTTGAACAACCCCGTGAGCCCCTTACTACCCAGAACACACCCAATTTCAGCTTTCCTCCCATTCCACAAGAGCCAGGAAGCAAAGGAGTGCTGACGTTACAGCACACAAAGCGAAGCGGCTACTGAATCTCCGCTCTCAGCTGAGGAGACCTAATCTGCTCCAAAAGATGTGAAACCACTGCCTGTAACGATTTGCATGCTTCGAGGTAGAAATCGTTGCACGGAGCCGCCAGGACAATGCTCAACAACACATGCCAGGCGCTTTGATGTCTGTCTAAAAGCATCCTATGTGGCCTTTCGCCACCACACCCTCTGGGAACTGACCACTTTCATTGCATTGCACTGATTTGTTCCCGTTGTATTTGCATATTTACAGTGCTGTTTCACGCATGATTTGTAGGCCGTTAAGATCCCACCAAAGCAATAAAAAGAACAGAGAAATTTGGTGTCCAAACTGGCTCGATAAAACACCAGTATGACCGATGAAATAACTCGCTTGTTAGCATGCCATTTCTTTAAGGGGTAACCACATGCAGTGACAGCGACGAGCAACGCAAAACGCATAACTCAACAGGCACCGCAAACAGATGGTGTGGGCGACAGCGACTAGCAAAAAAACTGCCATTGCAGGCCTTCATCGCAGTTGCTCGCTTGTAAGCTGCTTCTGGTTGACCAAAATCGAGTGATTGTGTCGGCCCATCGCTGCCGTTGCCTTAGGCCGCCTGTGTGCAATTTTTTTCGCTTGTCGCTGCCACCCTCACTACTTGTTTGCTGTGCCCATTGGGTTACGTTTCTCGCACCGCTCGTTGCCGTCACTGCACGTGGTTACCCCTTTTGCTAGCACTTTCCAAGACACAGACAATGCATGAACTGTTGTGCCACCACTTCTCTGACTTTGTTACACTTGCAATTACTGAATACCGTAAACTGCCTTACTCACTCCACAATATGCCATACCCCACCCCTTCCCCCCATAACATTACCACAGCTTTGCATCCCAGGCACTACAATGAATCGAAAATTGCTCAGGACGTTTTCCTAAGGACGCTTTCCTAACAACAATTATTTTTTATAAAATAGAGGAATTAGACCACGAGGGGTGAAATTGAATCAAGTCAGCGGCCTGAGTTTCAGACTAAACTAGCTGTTTACATAATTGTGCTTTTCTAAGTTGGGAAGCCTGCCTCAACATTCACGTGCATTCTTTTTTTCTTGACCCTCAAAGGGTGGAAGCTGTGAACAGCTTATGCTTGCAGGTGTGCCACTAGACAAGGGAAAAAAATTACACCATCTTCCCGTGGGGAACCCTGATGAGGATGCGAAGCATCGTGGCGGTTCCGTGTGGTTCCATTGTGTTGCCGTTATGTTGAGTGATCTGGTTTTTACTAGCACCAGAGGGAATTCCGCAACCGGGTCCACACCGGTGGCAAAGGCACGCAAGTGCTGTTGTGTTACGGTGAGTGGGCGGTGGTTCTCGAGGCGCCGAAACTCGTCCATCATGTTCTTGTCGATGTTGTCTCTGTGGTAGAATCGGTAGTCTCAGTAAGCTTTGGTGAGGTAAAGGTTGTCGACATTGGTGCACCGGCTGAGATCAATGTACACGCCCTCCTCTTCGCAGCTTTGTCTTCTCATTCTTCTTCTTCTTCGGCGGTTCCCCTACGGGAAGATGACGACGGTGGTTGAACGCGAACCTATCTCGTGATGGATTCTTTGGTTGGCCAATCCCTAGGGGCATCCTGCCACAATCAGCATCAGAGGCGCTGCGGACGGGGCTGGTTGAGCTGCAAGGCACGTGGCGCTTCCCGCCACAGCTTTCCTACGGGAAATTCAGCATCCCCCTCTAAAGTTTTCAGTTCGTCGTTTCCGTTGACGTTCAGCTTCGCGTGCCTTCGTTGTATCAGTAGCTCCTTGGCGTAGTTTGAATGAGTCAAGGACATAAGGCACGTTCGTAGCACTTGCTCCTGTCCCGGATTTGTAGCGCAGTGGGAAGAGCACCGCGTACCTCCCGTTGCAGCCAGAGAGTCGTGGGATCGAAACCGGGCGCCGCTAACTATATCTTTTTTTTATGGTGTAGTATCGCGGAGCTGTGGGTGTAAGGAGGAGAGTTGCGCATGCGCAGTGAGCGTGTGGACGGCGCCGCCATCAACGACGCAGGACCAGGCGAGCCTAAGAAATGCTCCGCATTTAAAAAGAGAGAGAGGGAGAGAGAGGGGGGGAGGGGGAGCAACACTGAACCTAGGAGGGGACCCTGCCCAGAGGCTGCAGAGGCTGTAGAGGTGTACAGTAGGACAATGCCATAAAGAAAATAAGCCGCAATCAGCAGCTACACACTTGTCCTGCTGACCTGTCCTGGGACGTTGCAGTCAACTCTTTATGATCCGATGTGGCACCACATTAACACACCAGCACAGGGAGTGAACTTGCAAAGTAACTACTGACAGGGCCATGAAAATACTATGCTTTAACTCCACCGATGCTACAAATATAACGTCCAGTTTCTCCATCGTTTGAAAAATGCAGGTGGTGGATACACCGAGCTTCATACTAAGCACGAGAAACGGAGAATGCTGAGTCATATTAAGGAGAAAACTTACCACGTGGTCACCCACAGCCAGGCGATGCGAACGAGTGTTGAAGTGCTGAAATAAGAAAACAACAATAATGAAAAAAAAAAAAAAAGCCACGGTAAGATTGTGTAAGCAATCATGTACTGCCCCATACATTTGCCTTCCCACACGGAAGTTCAACAAGGACTGATAAATATCTTTAGAGGTTAAAATGAGCTCTCAGAGAGCCAGCAATCTCATACCCTACGCACTGCAGACCCTTTACTGGCAAATCTCGCTTTGGACCGGCCTCCCTATTCCCATCGTGCGGAGTTTTCAATGCCCTAGGAAAAATGTTCCCTGAGAATGGCTGCTGACCACACCAGTGACTTCCCCCTATGTTCTAATCCAGCCTTGAAACCTAATCCGGACACAAGAATAACGCGGTGCCTTCAGTCACGCATCGAATGTATGATGCCAAGGCTTAATTGCAATTAGTTTGACTACTTTAGAAAATAAATAAAATGGACAACCACCCTAAAATGAAAAGTCAAATTATTGCAATTGCAATTAAGCCTTGGCACGGCAGTCTTCTTCACAAGTCAGCAAAATGCACAGAAGTCACAATGACTCCGACCACATATTCATGACAAAATTTCCCATTCTGTGCGCACTGCTATCACAGGTGGTGAAAGCGTTCCTCTGTTAATACTTCTCAAATACTTCTCTCTACTGCTGTCGTTGTGTTTTCTCCGCTTCCATTTCTTAATCGTTGGCGAAATTACTTGTACAGGCAGACTAGCTGCACATCTCACCCCAAATTCCCCAGAATCAAAATTCCCGTGGCTGGGATGCACCTGTTTTCCTCACGTGCCAGCGACTCTCATGTGTTGAGGCATGCACTGGGCCAACTCTTGTCTTGCTGCTGGCAACACAGTGAGGTACCACAGTGGTAACACACTCGGCGCCTACTCTGGAGACCCCAGTTCAAACTCAAACGCGTTTTTATGTGTCTTTACTGCAGTGGCCACTTTCTGTGACAACCAACAATGCCAGTTCATTGACCAAAGGAGGCACTTTAGGCCTTGAAATCAGTGCATACATAGGCAGTGCATCCAGAGAAAGGGCTACTGTGTCACCCCCCCCCCCCTTTCCGAGAGTGTCTCGCCTTCAGGGCTCCAAGTCTCCGCCCAACACCGGTGTAACACTGGGGTGCGGTAGGAGGAGAGGAGGGAGGAAGAGATGCTCACATCACGGTACTCCCTGGCCGAGTGCAGGAGAACGTTGCAGGCGTAGCACGAGTACGTGGTGGGCGAAGAGCCCCGAGGACCCTGCGAGGTGGTGAAGCAATGCAGTCACGTCAGGCTTGGGGGCCAACCATGAGCAGCCTCCTATCAGCATGGCCAAGCAGAGCAGCCACAGCCAACACAAATGCCGGGCAGGGGAAAGAGGGAGTTTTTCAAAAGCAGGCCACACAGTTTGACAGGAACAATCAATAGCACAACCCCTCGCACTGCCATGATGATAATGGTTTGGGTTTGATGGCGCAAGGCCAACAAGGGCAAAGAGTGACAAAGACAAAGTTATTTGATGATGACACAGACGTACAATTAAATACTAAATTGTCGCAGTAAAAACAAAAGTGAAGCGACTTAAAATCCATGAAAATGGCTGGTGTATAGGGCCACGATGATTATGCATTATATGAAAGAAGCTGTAAAAACTTGACATCTGATAAAATCTGCAACACACGCTTAATAGGAAACATTGGGTTGTCGGCCAAGAAGTGTGGTGGGTATAGCAGGATGTGTTGTCGGTACAGTTCAGGAAAATGTTTGCGTCGTGTGGTCGTCGAGTGCCTTGCACTGAATGAGTATGTGAACTATGGATAGGGCCTCTCCGCACCTGCTGCACACGGGCCTTGAAGATCCCGTGACCAGATATGAGTGCGTTGCATGGGTGTGCCCCATTTTAGCGTAGCCAAGGTGGCGTCTGTGTATCTGTTGCGTTTGTCGGTGCTGTTTGGTCCCAAGTGTGGTTATATTATGTGTGAATTTGTCACCTTCCTGTTCACTCCACTCCTTTTGCCAAGTCTTACAAAGGTGTTGTCTTATGTGTGGCTTGAGGTCAGTGTAGGGTACTGTTGTTAAGTGTACTGTATTCGTGAGTGTAGCAGCAGCAGTCATTTAATCAGCGGTCTCGTTTCTGGGAATCCCAGAGTGCCCTGGAACACAACAGAAAGCCATTTCAAGGTTTGAGGCATATGCAGGCACATGCAGAACTTGACCGCATGTGCTAGACCTTTTCCAAGTGCCGGTGCTGATCTTCAAAAACAGCGCTAGGCCGTACTTTTCCCCCGCATGAATGTTGCGCAGAGATGCTGCAGGCGTGTAGAAAGAACAAATTGTGTGTAGCATGTATATGCAATACTGGTCAAAGTTCCCACTTTACGCTCGTAACTGTCCTCCTCGCCTTGCAGACCCGCGCAGTGAGCCCTACCTGGCCTGTCCTGGAGCGTCGACCGCCTGGACGGCCGGGCCCCTCGCCTTCGGGCCTCCTGCGTGGCGGTGGCGACAGGTCCCGTGTGGACACCCTCCGCGGGGGCAGGTCCCTCCGACCGCCTGCGCCTCTAGGCACCCGAGCCCCCTCGCGCACGCCCACGTGAACTGCTGCGGCTCCGCGATGACCGCCGTGCTTCGCCCTGGAACGCCCCTTGAGGTCGTCGTCCGTGCCCCGTCCCCCTGGAGCATGCTCCCCCTCGAGGCGGCCTTGTCGTCTCTCTTTGCAGCCTGCCACCCTTGGGCTCATCCTTAGAACGTTCCTTGGAGCCATCTTTTGTGGTGTCTGGGGCGGCAGCGTCGTCAGCGGCCTTGTCCGTGGCCATGGCTTCTTCTGTACCAGCAGCCTCTTCAGTAATATCGGCACCTGCAGCAGCAGCTGCTTCTTCAGCGGCACCAGCCTCTTCAGCAGCAGCCTGCTCAGCCGCCGCTTCTTCCTCAGCAGCATCAGCAGCAGCTTGCTCAGCCGCCGCTTCCTCTTCTGCGGCATCAGCAGCAGCTTGTCAGCTGCCCGCTGCTTCCCTCTTCATCAGCGGCAGCCTCCTCAGCTGCTGCTGCTTCCTCTTCAGCGGCATCAGCAGCAGCCTGCTCAGCTGCCGCTTCCTCTTCAGCAGCAGTCTCCTCCTCAGAGACAGCTTCCTGCTCAGCAGGGGCTTCGACCGTCGTCATCATCAGCAGCAGCAGTCTCACCTGCGTCGGCAGCTTCATCGGCTCCAGTGACCTCCTCTGTGGCAGCAGCATCATCAATCTCGGCAACCTCGTCCGTAACAGCAGCTTCATCTGTGACAGCAGCTTCGCTCGCAACAGGCCCCTCATCCGCAGCAGCAGCCTCCCCAGGAGCTGCTTTTCCTTTTCTTTAGGAGCGTCTTGGAGCTGCCTGCTTTGGCGCCGTCTTTGGCTGGCGCTTGTGCTGGAGCCCTTGCTGCGGCCTGCCGACGCATCCGCCTTGTCCTTGCCCCCACTGCCCCGCTGGTCCTTCGAACGGTCTTGGGAGTCCCTCTTCGTGCGGTGCTTGCTGCCGTCACGGTCCTCGCCCCGCGAGCGCGGCCGATGCCCCGAGTCCTTCCGGTGGTGGTGGTCGCTCCGATAACTGCGGCCGCTGCTCCGCCCTCTCCTGCCAGTTGCTGCGGGAGCGGTCCCTCGACCGGCTGCGACGGTGCCGGGTCCCTCGAGCGACTGCGGTGCAACCGGGAGGATGTGCCGCTTCCGGGAGTGGCCGTGGCCGTGGTGGTCCCGGCCGGCGTCCCTGGAAGAGCTTCGGCTCCTCCGACTGCCCTTGTGGCCACGGTCCTTCGAGTGCTGGTCTGCGGCATGCGCGTGCTTGTCCTGGCCGCTTGTTCTGGCCTCCCCTTCTGGTCCTGCAAGAGAAGCCACAGAACCACTGTGAGGGCACATCTCCTCTCAAGACCAAGTAGCGCTTAAACACAGGGCACTGAAGGCAGAACTACTTGATAATGAAGTGACTTTAAGAGGATTGATTCATTGATTGTGGGGTTTATCGCGCCGAAGCCATACCTGGGCCATGGGGGCGCGCCATACTGGAGGGCTCTGGATTAATTTCCACCCCCTGGAGATCTTTAACAAACGCCAAAATCTCGACACACAAGTGTTTGCGCTTTTCGCCTCCATCAGAACAGCAGCCACCACGGCCAGAATCCAACCCGCGTCCTTGCGCTCAGCAGCACGGCACCTTAGCCACTGAGCCACTGCGGCAAGTTAAGTGACTTTACACGGAGTGGCTCATCCCCCAGTATTTACTCACTTTGGGCCTCTCAGGAGGAGTACGGCCGTTTTAAATTGCACTCAACACTAGAAGAAACCACCAGTGTGCTTTATGCCCCTAGAAAGTTCCTTTGCAGTGATGCTGGAGCAAGTGAAAGTGCGCACCCAGTGCAGTCGCATTAACTCAGTGCATGCAACAGCAAAAATGCATCTCACACCTTATTAACCGAACTGTTGTAGGCACCTCTTTTCGTTTGTAATTGCCGTATACCGTTGCACATAAGTCAACCTTTTTTTTAAGAATGACTTTCCAAAATTAGGGGGGGTTGACTTATACGCGGTTGACTTATACGATCAATCAGGTAATAGAGAAGTGCGCTGAGTACACTGAACCCCTATATATAGCCTTCATAGATTATGAGAAAGCATTTGACTCGGTCAAAACCCTAGCAGTCATTCAGGCATTACGGAACAAGGGGGCAGATGAGCATTATGTAAGATTACTAGAGGATATCTACAATGGGTCCACAGCTACCATCATCCTCCATAAGGAGAGTAGTAAAATACCTATAAGGAAGGGTGCCAGACAAGGAGACACAATCTCTACAATGTTATTCACAGCATGTTTACAAGAAGTATTCAGAACGTTGGATTGGGAACAGGTGGGAGTAAGGGTTAATGGAGAATACCTCAGTAACCTCAGATTTGCTGATGACGTTACCTTGCTAAGTAACTCGGGGGACGAATTGCAAAGCATGCTTTCCGCACTGGGCGAACAGAGTAGAACCGTGGGCCTGAAAATTAATATGCAGAAAACTAAAGTAATGATCAATAACCTCGGGATAGCAAAGCGGTTTGAGATAGGTGGCAAGGCGGTGGAAGTGGTAAGCGAATATATCTACTTAGGCCAAGTTGTGACCCCAGATCCCAACCATGAGGCAGAGGTAATTAGAAGGATAACAATGGGGTGGGGTGCATATGGCAGACATTCTCAGATAATGAATAGCAGCCTACCATTGTCGCTGAAGAAGAAAGTGTATGACAGCTGCATCTTACCGGTACTCACCTACAGGGCAGAAACCTGGAGGCTCACTAAGAGGGCTCAACTTAAACTGGGAATGACTCAGCGGGCAAGGGAGCGGAAAATGATAGGTGTAACATTAAGGGACAAGAAGAGAGCGGAGTGGGTCGGGGAACAAACACGTGTTAAGGACATATTAGTAGAGATTAAGAAAAAGAAATGGACGTGGGCAGGGCATGTAATGCGAAGGCAAGATAACCGCTGGTCATTAAGGGTAACAGAGTTGGATCCCTAGAGAAGGCAAGCGCTGCAGGGGGCGGCAGAAAGTTAGATGGGCAGATGAGATCAAGAAGTTTGCGGGGATAAATTGGTCACAGTTGGCACAGGACCGAGGTAATTGGAGAATAATGGGAGAGGCATTTGCCCTGCAGTGGGCAGTAGATAGGCCGATGATGATGATGATGATGACGACTTATACGCAGAGTCCACCTACACGTGGAATCGTCTCTGCCATCCGCTAAAAATTTTTTTGTCGCCAGCTCAAAAGTTGTTTCTGGAGTCGACTAGAGCCACTACAAAGCGTTTAATTTTAATTTCAAAGCCTTTAAAAAGTGTTTACTTTGAGTGAGTAAGCACAACACAAGACAAAACACAAACAAGCAATTTTAGAACCAACAATTTAGAATTCTGCTCCAACTTGTGGCACCAAGTTTGCATTTGCAGTGATGGTGAAAACGTTATCAATAATGAACGCAGGCAAGGCACGCCATCCGCTAAAAAAATGTTTAGGGAATAAGTACTAATCCATCTCTCGATTCTCTCATTCCACTAACATCAAACCAATTTCAACCGACTTCAGCACTACAATAAACAATGCACACGCACTTTTACTGGCAGCTCGGAGCTACTCTTGTTCTTACTAACACCCTTTCCTGCCCTCCCCCTCAGTTTAAGCGTTGACGCGTATTGTAACCTTACTGGAAGCTTCCTTCGTTGTTCACAGGTGAGACAGCTGAATCAGATTTGGGAGCAGTTTCTGGAGCAGCGAAATCTAGATTTTGGAGCAGAAGAACCTTGATTTGGAGCAGAAGAACGACATTTATTATGTCACCTTGGGAGCCTAAAAAAAAAATCAAATTTTTGGCAACTCGGCGGGAAGTGCACTATTTTATCGTTTTGAATGTACATAACAATGAAACAGCCTTTCAATAAAGTTTCTTCTATCAGAGTATCACAAGGTACGAACTGCACTACCTTTTTACAAGCCATTTATAAATTCCTATGCTCAATGCACAGATAGTGTGGAGTTCCGTTGAAAACATTGAATTGAAAAACTAAGCAATCGTAAGGCATTTTTATTATCATTTGAATGCCGAAAGTACTATTTTTGCAATCCAAGACTTGGCTTTACGCACAACTATAGAGCCACGGCAAAAGCTGCGCAAAGCAAGGTGACAGTCATCACACACCACCAGCCCTCCCATTTCAATCCCCAAGGTGCACGTTCACTACGATCGTAATTTGAGTAACGTTAGTATGTTCAGTTGGCATTAAATGTCGCTTCAGACAGATGAACCATTATGACGAGCGCGCAATAATAGCCCATCCCGCTATCGGACCCTGCTTGAACATTTTGCGGCGATGTAGCCTGCAGTGTCGACCGTCCCATTTCAGCCGCTCGCAAGCTCACTGTCAAAGGCAGCAATAACTTGGTGTCTTATAACACCGCATTGAGCCTGAAATTTCACTTCACGCACGCACCGCGCCTCATCCTCATGGCCGAAACACGGCGAATTCGCGGGCATCAGCGTTGTTTTTGATGAACTCCCATCTTTCGGGTCACGCAACCTTCCGCAACAGATGGAATGACTAAATGTAAACCCAGCCACCCCCATCACAAAGGCCCCGGTAGAAATCAGCAAAGGGCACTCTGCCTGAACAATGAGCAACTGTTTCCCCAACGGCCATGTTTTACAATCTTCACCACACCAAGATGGCAGCGCCCAGTAATGTCATTCCAGAAATACGGAGCTCCCATAATTGCCGTTTTTTCATCAACTTGCAGAAATAGTTTGTCACCTCAAAACACATAAGTGTTTTTTCTAGAGGACTTTGCAATGGTTTTCGATGGGAAAACTTTAAAAACTCACAGAATATAACATGTGCAACCCAACATTTGCGACTTTCAAAAAAACTATCTTGAGGACAATTTTATGCGGGTTTTTCATTGAATGATGAATCAATTGAACTTTTAAAAACAGCATCAGCTTGGTGATGCAAGAAAGGTATGCCATCAGTAAGCATTTTTCCCCAATGAAACTGACGGGAGTGTTCAACTGCTTGGCTCTCAGACTGTTTTGGAGCAGTTTGGCGCAGTTTTTGCAATTTTCTAGCTTTTGGAGCAGCCTAGCGCAGAAAAATTTGCATCAAAACCGCGCAATATGCGCAGCTGTCTCACCCCTGCGCATGGGAACACTGACAACTCTCTAAATCCACTCTCAAACACTCCATGCCGTTATCATCTATGTTAGAACACCCCTCGTTTGGAGCCACAACGAAGCTGCTTTAGGAGCACGCACATGACATCCTTCCAGAATGACTGGTCTGCACTGTCTTCGCGTTTTGTCAGCTTTGCTGCGCAGTATCATCATACCAAGAAGTGCTGCAAGGAATTTCAAACTTCGAATGCCTCTCCAAACGATGACTTCTTTTCACTAACCTCCACTGATCAAATGACATCCGCGGTCATTGCTAAATCTAAATTTTTGTTTTTTCGCAACCACAGCTCCGAAGACAAGCCGGTCTCCCTGCGCCGGCTTTTCCTTTCCCCCTTTGCCTTTCACGCCCTATCACTCCCTGCGTTCTTGCTGCCATGCAGCTATCACTACTCCAGTGATGTGATTGGGTCGAGTAATTTAGGAGCAGCTTTTGGAGCAGCCAAAAGTAGGTTTTGGAGCAGCAAAATCGGCTTTTGGAGCAGCCAGAACGAGCATTAAGATTTGAGAAATATTGCTAGAAGGGGAGCAAAACAACCGAGAGGAGCCCCAAAAGCAGCATCCTGGTCACACAGAAATGTTTAAACAAGTAAAATGCCTTCGGTACAGACTAGTTTCTGCTGCACAGATGTCTTTTAGCAGTGACTATGAAATGCCTCAAGACAAGCACCGAAAGAGTTCGTGCGACTGTGTACATGCATTCACTGCATGAGCCAACAGATGATCAAAGAACTTGAAATTTTATTTTAAAAATGACTATCGGTATAGCATTCCAATCGGTAGGCTACAGAATGTTTCGTAAAACCATAATGAACAGAACACAGTGACACGCGACAGAATGTACAGAGTGCATTTTATGTAAAAGCTTCTAGCGCCCAGCCTAAATGTCTGTTTCTCTCCGGGTTCCCAAGACGAAAACGCATGCTACATGTCCTCTCCGACTTCTACACTCGCTTTCCAATTTGCAGGGGACTAGGTTTGCAACAACGGCAACTCTCTGGCTTTTTTGAGTGGTAAGACTGTCTTCATGAAGCACCCACCCAGCTTGTGAAAGAGGGTCACCTATGATGATCATTGAGTAGGTGGACCAACGGCTAACTCATTTGAAATGAAGACAAAAAAATCAGGGAAAACGTCAGCCACATTCTTCACGAAGAGTAGCTTTGCAAATAAAGTTTTATCATAAATTGCTTTCCTGACGCGCTCCTGGGGCGGTATTCTCGAGTTTTGTCCCTTTTGCGTCCCTTTCAAAAGTGTCCCTTTTGGCGAGCCCTGATTGGCTAAAAGCAAACAACCGGAAGTGACGTAACGCAAGTGCAACAAACCTACTGCCAACGCCCACTGCTTAACCGGAAGTACGTCGTGATGAAAGGGACTCAAAAGGGACGTTTTCAAAAGAGACAGTCACGGGAATACCGCACCTGTAGTGTTCCTCCTGAATGACATGTTGAGTCAGGCAAGATCACTTTCTTCGAAGCTCAAAACTGTTCAATGAACCGGCTTACAGCCGGTCCCAAATTAAGCCATCTTGAATTTTCCCCCTATTCCGCTAGCTACCCTTACAATGCCCTCTCCATCTCAACCGCTCAGGAGTTAGTCCCGTGAACTCCTGCCAAGCTTTCATCATCATCATCATCTCCACCATCATCATCACCAGCCTATCTACGCCCACTGCAGGGCAAAGGCCTCTCCCATTAATCTCCAATTATCCCGGTCCTGTGCTAACTCGCCAAGCTTTACTGCAAAGCAGATAGCAAAGCGTGAACCCCATGGCGCGTTTTTGCACACGATTCGTGCGTGTCGGCGTTGCGAGCGCGATATTTTCACGCCCGCATCGACGATATTGCACCCGCGGCACCTTCTACCTCGGTCAGAAACTGACGCGCGACGCGCGTGACAGCGGGAGGAGCTTCCCGACTTGCCCCCATGGGGAGGCGCGTGCCTCATGGCGGAAGTTTCGAAGCTCGAACAGCCAGCTGGCTCAGACAGAGATGTTTAGGCTTACTACCCCGGCAGATATTCCATGGGCGCTTTCACTAGCGGCGTGGATGACGGTTTATAGTACCGTTTTCGCCCCCATTATAAGCTCATTTACCGCACAAGCAACTTTGTGTGTGCCTTGAGCAGCATTTTAGAGAGCCGTTGGACGCAGTCGCTCGAGATCCCCACACCACTTCGCGGCCGAAGCGGCCGCCATGTTGCCGCCGCTGGCCGCGCCACGCTCAGCGTCCGGGTGTTCCGCGGAAGCGTCAGCACGACTGTGGCGTGTGCGGCGTGTTTTCGCGAGCAGAAAACACTCCAAGATTCCCTCCTCTTCAATGCTCGTGGCGTTAAGAGCATGCCACATCGAGGAAGCCCAGCGAAATGAAGCTTCGGCGCAAGTTTGGCGCAGATTGCTTGAAATCAGAGTCCTTGTAGCAGGATGTAGCAGGGTTTACCTCTCGGCGCATTTAGGCGCAATTGGCGCAGCTATCCCATCACTGCTACTCTAGCACAGCGAGCAGGTTGAGCAGGCATGGAGTAGGTGTCCGAGGCCCCTAAGCAATGTGATGTGTGAGAAGTAGGGCTGTGCGAATATTCGAAATTTCGAATACGAATCCG
Organism: Haemaphysalis longicornis; assembly: GCA_013339765.2. Classification (NCBI taxonomy): domain Eukaryota; kingdom Metazoa; phylum Arthropoda; class Arachnida; order Ixodida; family Ixodidae; genus Haemaphysalis; species Haemaphysalis longicornis. The sequence continues at coordinate 124,100,916 of CM023456.1, forward strand.
AATATTTTTCTTATTCGAAAGTTATTCGATTCGAAAAATCTATATTCGAAAATTCTCGAATATTCGGACCAGGCCAAATATTTGGTAAGATTGTCGAATATTCGAACAAGACACGGAATATTTGTGTTAATTACAGTAGAACGCCGCTGTTACGTTCCCGGGTGCTGCATTTTCCTGGCTGTTACGTTGTTTTTGGCCGGTCCCGGCATACCTCCCATTGAATCCAATGTATGGAGAACCCCGCCGTTATGCCGCAAGTGTAGGACCGTTCCCGCGTGTTACGTTGCGAATTGGCAGTCGGAGCTGCCCATGGAGAGCGGCCATGTTGGCTTTTTCCGCTGCTTGGCCTGGCTTGGCTATAGGCTTAGCCGCAAATGTCGCCGGGGACTTGTTTTCGGTTGTCGCCTGCCTGTTTTCTTGGCTTAGACTCATTGTCATCGTCATTGTTGTCATCGTCATCGTCAATCGCCATCGCCATCGCCAACCAGTGCAACTCGTGTGCTTTTTGCGAACTTCTCGCATGTGTTTTTCTTTGTGTACCTGTCGCGCCGGCCGTGGAAGCGTGCGTCTGCCAAGTGCTTCCTTTTACTCGTTTAACACAGGGTGGCATCAAGAAAGCGGAAAGCGCTTTTGCTTCAAGAGAAGTTGGACATTATCCGCGTCGTGAAAGAAAACCCTACGCGGAAAAGGGTAGACATAGCGAAGGAGCTAGGACTGACACCCTCCACATTGAATTCCATTGTAGCAAAGAGAGGCGAAATTGAAGAGAACACCCGCTGTAAAGTGCAAGCTTTAAATGCAAGTCTTCGACTGTAAAGTGCAAGCAAGCCCGGAGTTCAGAGTACACTCATCTTGATGAGGCCGTATTCACTTGGTTTAAGCAAGCCATGGCAGGAGCAGTAAACTTCGACGGCACCATCCTGCGAGAAACGGCTTTGGAGATCGCCGACAAGCTCGGCATCGATGGTTTTACTGCATCTAACGGCTGGATCAACCGTTTCAAAAATGGGCACGGCATAACTTACCGTACTGTGAACGGCGAGGCTGCAAGCGTCGACATAGCAACCGTCGACACCTGGAAAAATCACGTGGCGTCTCTGATTGAAGGTTATGAACCAAGGGACGTGTTCAACGCCGACGAAGCGGGGCTTTTTTTCAGGGTACAGCCGGCCAAAACACTGAGCCTTAAGGGCGAGGCTTGCCACGGCGGAAAGTGCAGTAAAGATAAGACTGACAGTTTTGCTGTGCTGCAACTCGGTTGGTTCCGAGATGATGAAACCGTGGGTCATTGGAAAGTTCAAAAACCCGCGCTGTTTGAAGAACATCCGCCACCTGCCCTGCCATTATAGAAATACTAATATCAAGGCATGGATGACATGCTCGCTTTTTCAAGAGTTCTTGAGCTACATGGACTCAAAGATGGGCTGTCGAAACAGGAAAGTCATTCTCTTCCTCGATAACTGCTCAGCAAATCCCAAGGAGACAACGTCGCTGCGCAACGTCAAGGTTGTGTTTCTTCCGGCGAATACCACTTGTCATCTTCAGCCCTTGGACGCCGGAATAATTAAGAACGTTAAACACTTCTACCGGAAGTGTATTGTGAAGCGATCTTTGGCGAGCGTGGAGCGTGGGCAGCAGCCGACTGGTGTCACAATTTTGGATGCTATGCATTATTGAGCATCGGCACGGAGCGCTGTTACCGCCGTCACTGTTAAAAACTGTTTCACGAAGTGTTTCGGAGTGCGCAGTGGTGATGCAGCAGAAGCTGGTGAAGTGTGTGCCTTCACGGACTGCGACGAACTGAACTCCGCCATGGAGACTGTTGGCGCTAACGGAATCGCGTACAGTGATTACGCTAGTGTGGATGACGCAGTTGTTACCGCCGCAATGTTGTCCATCGACGACATCGTGGCAGAGTGTGCCGGTGCGTGCTCCAGTGACGACGAAGTGGAGGAGGAGCAGCCGCCAGAGCCGGAGCCAACCTCGTCATCGGCCGTAGCGACACTGGATTTATTAAGAAGGTACGCGCGGAGTGACGATGCCGAGACCCACATGGCGCTGCAGGTGCTTGAGAAGCGCCTTGTGCTGCTCGGACGTGACAAAATGCGGCAAGCAACGCTGCACGATTTTTTCGAGCGCAGGTAATGAAATAAAATTCTGCACACGCTTATTTCTTTCATTTTCCCGTTTCTCGGCTCTTGCGTTTCCTGGTTGTTACGTTTTTTTTCTGCGGTCCCGTGAAAAACGTATCAGCAGGGTTCTACTGTATCAAGGAAAAAGGATGAAACACCGATGTGTATTTTTTCACCCCAGACGAATACCCATACTGCAGGCAAGACATTACATATTACAGCAACGCCGAGGCGCATGCACAGCACTAGGACAGAAACAAAAAAAAGAAAAAATGATGCGACCGTGAGGGAATATCTTTTCCGTGGCTGGGTCGGTTATCTGCAAGACGCACGGGTGCCATGCGCTGATATGACAGGCTCCGCGAAGCCTGTATCCTGTCTTACTGCCCGCCGAAGTAAGAAGCACAGCCCCATCGTGCTGCCGCTGTTGCCGCGCTGCCAGCGCAGCTGCGCCGTCTGCTCCGCGACAGACTCGCGCTCAACAGTTTTTACTGTTTTGCAGCAGTATTTATTTCTGCGACTCTTGTACAGCGATATACCGAAATTTCGCGTTCTATAAAAATACCTAATATAATAAACTTATCTTGACTGTTACCTGGAATACTTTTAAATATAGAGAAAAATTGCTGCGAGCAGACCCTCAGAACATAGCGTGATAGCATCGCCATCGGCATCGACAAAATGGTCGCCGACGTGTTTTTATAATTCTTTGTGCGACGTTCTCTTTTCGTACGATTCCGACGCTACGAGCGAAGCAAACGAAAACCGAGAATGTCGTCGACCTCGGATGATGAGCCACCTTGCAAGCGGGACAAGAAAGCCGGACGCAGTACCATTTGGCAGCACTACACAAAACTCTCGTCGTCGAAAGCGCGGTGCAACTCGTGTGAACGTGTACTTCAGACGCCGACGGGGACAACGACCACACTCCAAAATCACTTAAGGGGGGACGTGGGGATCGGAGTGAACTTTTTTGTTTTTTGGCGTAGAGTGATGAAATTCGGCAAGTACATTGGAAAGCACTCCAAATGGTGAAATTTAAAATTTCATGATGATACCTTCAGTAGTTCTTGTGTTACAGAGGTTTACATGTTGCCCGCTCGTGAAAAGCCTAGCAAGGTATTGACACATGCTAGGAAGTTCTGAATACTTTCAATTATAGTCAAAAGAACACTACAGGGCAAGACAGTCTTCAAATTTTTTTTACACCCTTCATTTTTTTTACAGAAAAGAATAATTTCACTTGTAACCTATAGGACATAATTGACCTAGCCATAAATTCCACATTAAAAAATAACGAGGCCCTAAAATGAAAATCCAAGACTGTCTCGCCCTGCAGAACTCTTCAAGGATCGAAATAAAACAGACAGGGTCAAAATCAGGCCCAGTGATTGCCATGCTATCCTTTCCACGAGCAACGAAGAACTCGTAAAATGCACTTTTGAGAAAACGGCTCTTAAAGTTTACGATGATGTCACAATTTCAAACGCAACCAGCAGCATAGTCTTGCTGTCGTTGCTTGGGGACAACCTCGCATACTTTTGCCCTTTGATTTGGTGCATCTGGGAGCCTTCCTGGCTCATTGGAGGTTTATGTGTAGGCCTTTAGATGGCAGAAGCATCAGTTTTACGCAGGTGTACCAAAAAGTTTACTATGGGCTACTAGGGTACCTATATTTTACTTCATGTATGCCTAATGATAGCTGTCTCCAAATGAAGAGTAAGGCATGGTTTTTTTTAATTAATGTGCAGCAGACTTCAGCTATTTCTGGATGTCATACCTTGATGAAGCTACAGCTTAGTACTGAGGCTGTTCAGTGTCAAAAATTATATCAGGGCATCACACGCATAAGATGAGCTATTTGAAGGCAGAATATACATTTGTTTGACATATTACAACATTAATATGAAGAATCCCAGCCTCTTCTTCCGGAGGCACAAAAGCATTGCAAAATGGAATTATAATTGAAGCATTGCAAAAATAGAAAAAAATAGTGACATTAAATTTTTTTAAACGCTTGTAACATTACGGCATCTCTCTAATTAATTAATACTGAAAATTAATTGTGTAATCCCGAGACTTGGTTGTACGAAATAGTTTGAGCCACGGAAAAGTTCTTTCAAATAAGCCGGGTAACGTGGTTCTTGCACCCCCCCCCCCCCTTCCCTTCCTACAATCCCCGACGCGCACGTTCACCACGATCGTAATTTAGGTAACCTTACTATGTTTAGCACTTACTTTTTCCCATTAAATACACTTTGGTACATCAATTACTATTACTCGCGGCAAAGCAACCGATCCCGCTATCGGCCGCTGCCCGAACACGTCGCGCCAATGCAGCGCGCGCCGCAACTTGTGGCGAGCCGGTCATTCCATTCCTGAAGCTCGCGAGCTCGCTGTAAACACAGCAATAACTAAGCGTTTTATAACACGGCAATGCGTCCAAAAGTTCACTTCACAACACCAATTTACACGGACGCACCGAGTTCCCACTCAAGGACGCACCACGGCGATGTCGCGGCAGTTTTCGATGCGTCTTTAAAGCAGCGCACTTCCCTATCTGGCGCACGATCTCAAGCATTATCCCGCCGATAACGATAGCGTCACTTACAAATCGCAAAGCATGAAACCACTGAACGGGAACCGAGCCGACCGCGAAACCGAGCGACACGGACTGCGTGCGAACTGCGCGTCAGCCGAAACGCCCGGCGGCCATCTTGTTGTGGCCATGAATGGCACCCAATCCGGAGAGCCGTTTTAGCTAACGCGGCCGGAGAGCCAATCGCGTGTTAGATTCTATCGGTTGCTTCGTTTCACCGTCTCTCATTTTCCGCCGTTTGTGCGTTTGGAATGAGCGACATGAAAGCAGCGACAGGAAATCGGAAGTTGAAGACTCTGCCAATCTAACGCGACCAAGATGGCGCCCGGTGCCGTCGTTCCGGAGATACAGCGCTGCGAAAATTGCAGTTTTTTCGTCATTTTGCCGGAAATAATTTGTCACCTCAGCTGACGTAAATATTTTCTTTGGCACTTCGCGATCGTTTTCGACGGGGAAACTTTGCGAGCGCATAGAATATAAAACGTGCAATCCGAAAATGTGATTTCCCGAAAAATTGATTTTCGGTCACTTTTCGCCACCTGATCCCAAGCGTCCCCTTAAAGCAGCATCCGTCATTAATGGCAACATACAAAAAAGACGCCGCAAACATGCCTGCGTAGAGTCAACCAACTCTACTTGCTGTGATTCAGGAAAGCAGCCCGTGTCTCAGAAGTGGGAGAGCGCGTTAAACCCAGAAAGTTGCAGAGATGGTCGCTTTGGACCTTCAACCGTACAGCTTTGTTGAAGACCGTGGCTTTAAAGCCCTTATGAGTGAAGCTGTACCGGGCTACAATCTGCCATCTCGAACGACATTGTCGCGCGTGCTGATCCCGCGCCTGTATGACGACACGAGGGCTAAAGTGAGGGCCGAGCTGCGAAAAGCATTTGAAGACAGCACAACAACCCTCGCTTTTACGAGCGATATCTGGACGTCGCGTGCCAACGAGAGCTTCATAAGCCTCACGTGTCATTTTCTGACTGTGAGGTTTGAAATGAAGCGGTTTACGTTGAACACGCGACATATGCCTGAAAGCCACACGGCTTTGAACATTGCTGCTTCGTTAGAGCAGCTATGCGCCGAATGGGAAATACCGACCGACTGCGTGAAGTACGTGGTAACGGACAACGGCCGCAATATCCGAGCAGCTGCCAGGACCCTGCCATGGCGACAGCGAGCTTGTTTCGCGCACACTCTGCAACTGGCAATCAGTGATGCTAAGTCAACAACTCCGGCGATCAACAAGCTTTGCAAGAAGGTGAGGGGGATTGTGGGGCACTATAAGCATAGCCCTGTTGCGCAAAAAAGGCTGCACGACGTGCAGAGGCAGCTAAATAAGAACGTACTCCATGTTGTGCAGGATGCCGAGACAAGGTGGAACAGCCAATACCTGATGTTCTCCAGGCTCCTCGAACTGAAAGAGGCCATAACTCTCGAGCTTGCCACTTCAGACACACACATGGATGGCTTTAATTCTTCGGAGTGGAGAGACGTGGCAGAGTATGTGGAGGCACTGAAGCCTTTATTTGATGCCACTGTCATCTCAAGTGTGGAAAAGTACCCCTCACTTTCATGCCAAATTCCAATTATTTTTGGAATGCTACATTGTCTGAAAGGCGGCAGAGGCAATACAGAATTTGCTAGCAACCTTGCAAAAAGCCTCAAGACTCGCTTTGCAAGCTACGAGTTTGATGAAGTGGCCAGCCTGGCCATGTTTCTTGACCCACGCTTTAAGGCCACTGTTCATCAAGCATCTCACCAGATGATTTGGCTGAAAGATCTTATGTCAAGGCAGCTCCAGTCAGCTGACATGGAACACGGTACGGACACTGCCGTGCCAGCAACAACTTCACGTCCTCTGGTGGCATCCAGTGTATGGAACACTTTTGACCACCTTGTGATGAACAAGGAGAAGACACAGACTGAGTCCACCCCTGAGAGAGAAATAATGGAATATGCGGAACAGCCTCTTTTGGATAGGGGAAATGATCCTTGTGAATGGTGGCGGTCCATAGGCCACTTGAAGTATCCGTACGTGAGCACACTCGCCTAGAAGTACTTGGCCATCCCTGCCACCTCAGTTCCCAGTGAAAGAGCCTTTTCCACGGGTGGAAATGTCACACCACATAGGGAGCGCCTCCTTTCTGAGCACGTGGAACAGTTAATTTTTCTGCACGATAATCTGTGAAGAGTGCACTACAACCTGTCGAGTGCAGCTTGAAAATCTGTGAAGAGTGCACTACAACCTGTTGAGTGCAGCTTGAAAGAGTTCTTGTAAAGGTGTAATAAAAACTATCGTTACCTCTTGTTTTGTGTTTTTTTTTAAAGCTACACAATATTCGATTCGATATTCGAAGACACTTTTCTGCCTTATTCGTATTCTATTCGTATTCGAAAATTTCAATATTCACACACCCCTAGTGAGAAGACATCAACATCACCTCAACTCCATCAGGACAAGCACACTTACAGGGGCATTTAGCACTGCATCCAATATATCAAATGTGCCAGTGAACGGGCGTTCGACACATGTGTACAAAAGCACTATACAGTGTAGACCATTTATAACGTAACCGCTTATAGTGCGGGACCGGATATAACGCGAGTTTTTGTGACCACCGGTTTGCCTCTCATAGAACTCAATGCATAAGCATACCGCTTAAGATGCGGTTGGCCGAAGCACAATTGGCGGTGAGCGCGACCACGGGCGGCGCTGCGGAGCGCGCCTCCGTGACGTCGGCTTAGGGATTCTCGCATTTGTCGTCTGCTTCACTCGGGCTCGCTCTCTATGCTGTTTCTTTGCGCGCGGTTGAGATTTTGTGCTTGTCCACAGCAGATCTCGCGAATGCGCAAATTTTTTTTCGTAACAAAAGACTTAAAATAGCGTAAACTAGCTCAAGGCGTGATTTTAAGTATAGCTTTTTGATACCGCTCCGGAAAAAAACATTGCCGGCGTCGGCCCCATGCATTGCCTGCGAAGCTGGTCCTGTGGCGGAGCGTCGAGAAAGAGTCGGACCTAGGCGTCAGCCTGTGTGTTCAGCAGTCTTTCGAACAAAGGTAACAGCCGCAGGCTGACAACCGACAACAGCGAAATGGAAGACATCGGGGCTGTCGGCTTTGGCAGACGGCATTACGATTCCAGCTAATCGTATGTAAGGTAAAACAGATTTGGCAACTGTGCTTAACACTCGAAACTATTGTATCAAGTCACTTTACGTTGTCACGGCATGAAAGTGTGCCGACATGCACTATGGGGCACAAATAATGAGGTTGATTTCCAAATAACCTGCTGTGTGTATAGGCGCGTGCTGGTTTTATACCAGGCTTCTAACCAGTATGCAGGCTTATTGAGCAAAACGAGTAACCTGTAAGGCAAACATACAGTAAGACTATGTTTGTTCAGATTTAGAGGGATATTTCGGTACATTTTCCACAGCCATATCATCCCAATATTCAGATAGGCGTTATAGTAAAACTGCACTCAAGAGGGGGAGGACCAGGAGGAGGAGAAAAATTTAACAGTAAAATCGAGCTGGTTAGTGGGCAGGCTCCTCAGTCCAAGGCTAAAGAGTAAGATTCATTCTTCAATTCACCGAACTTCATCCCGAGTAGGCCAGGATTTGTTTCTTTGCGACTGAAGGGGTCGGAAAACAATAAAGAGCTGTCTGGACATATCATTGTTTTTGAATTGTGTTATACTGAAAATGGCATGTATACTATTTATTGCGTTAGTTAGCAAGTATGTCAAGTTTCAACACCGTAATCATGTCATAACTTTTGCGGTTGAGATTGAGTGCGTTACGATATCGATGGTTCGATATAGATTAGGTGCACAAAAGCCGCCTTCGAGTACTGTGACAACGTTATCTGCGCCGTAGCACATCTCTTATTGCATTGATATTCACACGAACTTTGTGAGCCTCGCAAACATCCCCAAACCTCCTAGGACGTTTAGGACGGTGCAGAAAAAATGAATGCGTTGGGGCACAGAAAAAAAAAACGTTCATCTAACAACAACGAAAGAAAGAAAACACCGTCTTTTATGTCCTGCGGTGCGACCCGCTGCTTGATGCGTAGCATTAGACTGTTGAGTCTTCATAAGAGCCCTCAGATATGGTTAAGGGAAGCTTACGCCATTTGAATACTTATCGAGGAGCTCTGAGCGCTGAAACTCGCAAATACGCTAGATAGGACGAGGCGAGTTACACACGATTGCTGAGCGATGCTCTCTGAAAGTCGTTCTCTCTCTCCTCGTGTGTTGTAAAATTGTGCGGGACAAAGCTTGAAATTATTAAGAGCCGTCAGAATCTGATTGAAAACACGCTTTTTAAGGCACCAAAGCATCAAAGCGGGCGATTTCTAGCAAAGGCACTGCAGCCAGTCAGAACCGGACGACCGCGGCGAGGGTGTAGCAGCGGGGCGAAAGTAGCAGACGACAGCGGAGCGGGTCCCTAAGCTGACGTCAGATCCAGGGGGCGCCACTCAAACATCTCATCGCCAATACCGTTTATAGTGCGGTTTTTCGGCGGGTATGCTCATCGACCTGCGCAGCTGGGGCATCGTTTTAGGGTAGCAAAAGAAAAAAAGAAATGATGAAATCAGCCATCTGACGCAGCGCGCACCCCTTGCTCTCCTCTAACTTCGACACAGAAGCAAAAAATGGGCACCCTTTAGTTCGCGCGTACGTGATAACCACAGCTGTCCTTGCTTGATGCACCTCGGAAGATAGCGACCGACTCCCCGTCCGCGCGTGGCAAGTTGTTTCAATTAATCGTGAACCGCATGGCCCGCACATCGCCGTTGCGCGTGCATTTTTTTCATGCTCGCGTCTACGATTCCGCGCTCGCGGTGGCTTCTTCGCGTGACTGTGGGAGGAGCCTGATGACTTGCACCAATGGAAAGACGCGCACCTAATGGCGGGAGATTCGAAGCGCCCCGAGCCGGCTAGCCGCGCCAGAGGTGTTTAGGCTAAAGTCCCTCGATCATATGAAGGGACTTTAGTTTAGGCTCACCATGGCGGTATTTTTTGATGGGCAGCTTTCACAAGCAGCGTGGATGGCAGTTTATATTTCACTTTGCGGTCACGTTATCAGCTCTTTTCTTGCATGAGCATCTTCGCTTGCGCCTCGAGCGGCATTTCAGCGAGCAGTTAGAAAGTTGTTGCTGGAGCTGCCTGCACCGCTTCACGGCCAGTGCCGACGCCATGTTGCCGCCTCTTACTGCGCCGCACACATGACGCCAGTTGTATCCGCGCCGGCGTCGCCGAGCCGGCGGCGTGCGCTGCACGTTTTCGCGAGAAATCGCATCCATGCGGTTCACGCTTTAGAACATTGTGCAGATAAGCCACCGCTCTTTCCGAACAAGCGAGCCACGCGGAACGTTTCCACCACCAGTACGTTGCGCTGATAAGCAGCCGCCTTCGGCATCGTGAACACAAGGTGGGGTAAAAAAAAAAAAAAATCTCGCTAGCCTTTCTTATCATGTCCTGCGGCATCTTCATAGACGCAAAAAGCGCAGCCATGGTCTTTCAAAATACAAACACAACGGAAGTTAAAGCCGCACTCGCCGTTTGTAAGACCGCACTTTTGCAATGTGAGACCCTGCAGCAGCGGCTGACTGTTAAAAATAATACGAAATAAAGACCCTGCCTTCGTTTTTAGGTGCTGTGCGTTTGGGTGATAAAAAATTTAGGATGACTTGAGAGGTAGGTGGCGATTTGGTTGAATTCACGCACGTTCTGGTTATAGTGCGGTACCGCTTATAGTGCGGATTTTTGCGACTCCCGCGACATACGTTATAAGCGGTCTACACTGTACTTTCATGCAGGATTTCCAAGGGATGTTTATGTTCGATACATGCAATAATCCAATATATTTGGGTTTGATATATTGTTCGCCTGTGTAGCCATCAAGACTGTGCACAAGGTGGTCAGTATACTGGAGCAATAGCAGTGGAACCCCACTGATAGGTCCCCCGGACTTACGACGACCTGCATCTTATGATGAATCACCACAGACCCAGTAAACTTCCCACAGAAACAATGCATTTTTTAAAAACCCTGATTACACAACGACCGGATGCACGCAGTCCACTCCTTACGATGGACCCTGGCGGAGATAAACTTGCGTTTTCTCCATCTTTTAACCAGCTTCACCTCCTCATCTCGACCTTACTTTATTTTTACCCCCATTCAACGCTCCTTGATGTGCAAAGGTCCGCAGGCGGGCCAGACTACTTGCTGAACCGACAAAATCAAGCAGCCGAACGCCTTCAACAGCCAAAGGCAGCAGCAGAACGCAGGAGCAGAACGCCAACGGGACAACCACGAATTTGAAGCTCCTATAGAGCCGACGAACGCGACAACACATACGACACAACCTTAAGGCAATGGCTGAACACCCGTTTTTCTTGCCCGCTCCATCCAAGTTTGTTCTTTTCACAACACTCTCTCCCACCTCTCTCTGCTCTCTGCTTATCACTTGTCTTCCAAAGCCGCATTGTCTCCCCGCTCCTTTCTTTGCCACCTTTGTTCCACAGCTGTCTTGTACTACCGTTTGTTTCACTTGGCTGTGGCAGTTTCACACTCCCTTCTTTTCTCCTCTTAATTTGCTCAAACACTTCGGCTTCATCTCACGCACACGAGACGCAGGGCTGGCAGGCTATAAATAGCAACAGACGGCACGGAGGTCACGTAGCACGCGGTGCGTGGCTGGCAGGCTAGCGCAGACGCCACGGAGGAGAGGGGGGCACAAAATAGGCGTTTCGATTTTAGAAACTACCGTATTCACTCGAATCTAACGCGCACCTTTTTTCCGGAAAAATAGGTCCCAAATCGCATGCACATTACAGTCGAGTACGACTCAAAACTGCGCGCGTATCACCATTAATGTTTCAAGATGGCCGCTTTATTGCTGAACGCGTAGGCAGCGCTACATAGTCGCCGCATGTTTGCCTTTGTTTTCTGCGTAGTCGTTTTTGCATTCCTCTTTTCTTTCCGCCATGGAATTTCAAGACACGGCGGGTTCACCCCGATGCTGCGTTTAAGAAGGAAGTGATGTTGTGCGTGGAAAGCGATGGAAATCAGGCCGCGTCACGTGCGTTTCGTGTTCCGCAGACTTGCGTGCAGGACTGGCGCAAACGGGAAGAGAAAATTTTCGCAAGTAAGGCGACACGGAGAGCCTTCAGTGGACCAAGGAGGGGGCGATATCCCCAAATAGAAGATCCGCTGGTGGAGTACGTGCACAGCAGCGAGCGGCTCAAGACCCGTAACAACAAAGCTGCCGGGGCGGCGTTGCCCCAGACCGTCGTCATGGTGACTGTCTTGCAAGCAATAACTGGCACATTTTCTTTTGTGCCACCTTTGGAATAAACCTTGCTTGTCCCCAGTGAGAAAAAGATGCATTCTTGTATAAAATAATGAAAGTCTAGTGGGCGTTACAATCGAGGGAATAGCGTTTTTTTCTTCTTCGGACCGCGAAAAACGGATGCGCATCACAATCGAGGGCGCGTTAGATTCGAGTAAATACGATACGTTTCAGTTAAAAGTTAGCAAATATCACGAGAACACACTAAATATACGCCTCGAGCGCGGCCTGTAGGGGTGCCACTGAAATCCCCCTAGCGGCCCGTTTCGAAAGCAGGCGCGGGAGTCCGCGTCCGGCTCCCCAGTGCCGCCCGCTGCTTTTGCGGGGCACGTTCACGCCTGAGATTGACCGTTTGCGGGCGTTTGAAATCAGAGTTTATGTGGAGCAGTCACTCTGTTCGCAAATGGGGTGTTACTGTTTACGAGAGTATAAATGTTTTGGCGCGACCTTAGTGTGGTAGTATATCCTCGATCTGTATAAGCGCAGGTGTGTGTCACAGGCGAGTGTCGCGGAACCGGCGTATGATGGAAGCCGATTGTAGTTGGCACTGACCTGAATTACTAGCAGTGTCTCCGTAACCACCGGGTCTCAGACGTTCATGATACGGCTATTACACTACGATTTAAATCGGTTTTTGTTCGCAATCAGCGGAGCACTCATACCTGATAGCACGCCAGTTACGTTTGCCAATAATATACCTCAGATATTGATCACCACCATTTACAAGCCAGTCTGTGTTAATTTCGGGAATACAGTTGAACCTCGATATAACGAACCTCGATTTTAACGAAATTCGCGATTATAACGAATTTTTCAAGTTTTCTAACAAAATTTTGCTAAATGCATTGATTTTGTCGCGATTTACGAAGTAATTTTGTGCGGCGCTTTTCGATTTAACGAAGTCACGGCAAGAAAGGAAGAACGAAATCCCGGTCGAGGCACGTTTTATTTTGCCTCTCAGGCCCTACATTGAAAAAATTCAGTACTCAAATTGACTCTTGAAGGCTAAAATGAAAGAAAAGCGGTGAAATCTACGGTTAACAACAATTAAAAGCGAAGAAACGAAGCTGCACAAACCGCTAGCGGTCATAGACGGTTTAATAGTGCACCCACTATTTTGACGTCTCCATCGTTGCCTACGCCAGCGCCCTCTATGCTTAGGCTACCGAAGCCTACTTCAAGCTTTTTTTTTTCTACGCGTCATTGCTCACGGTGCTGCTGCGCTAGGTTGTGCTCGCTGATAACCAAATTAATATTTTGTTCGTGCATCGTTAGGTGAGTCTTGTAAGCAGCATGAGCACTCCAAGAGAAAGAAAAGTGTTCCGAACAAGAGCCTGAGGAAGCTCGGCGAAACTGACAGCCACCGAAGTGTGATGGATGCCATCGATGTTCTGCGGAGGCACGCAGGTGCACACGAATGTTTAAGACCTTGTTAGCGCTGTCAGCATACGAGCGTCACGTAAAGCCCGCCCTGGTCAAGAAACGCCAAGCACTGCTTACGGACTTCTTCACTACGGCTTGAACATCGAGTGCTGGTGGCAATAAATTGCTCTCTTTGAACGTGGTCATCTTCGTTTCACCAGCGTTCATTAGACAGCTGCGGTGCGGAGAAATCAGTTTCGTAAGGGCTCAGTGGGCATAAAAGTAATTGCTTAATCGAATTTGGCCGGAAGATTTTTAATGTAAGCTTTCCGCTTTCCGGATCACGTAAGCGCTGCTCCACACAGTGAAGCGGTCCGCGTGTACTCCGCTCAACTCGCAATCATGGCTTTATCTCGAGTGTTGTGGTTGAATCACGCGCCCATACTGCGGAGCCCTTGTACATGAAAAAAGTCTTTCGAAAGTTTCATAGCGGCCTTCCGCTATTGGCCCGCCGCGCCTAAGCCTACCACTGAATGGACGAAAAGAGGCGTAACTTCGACACGAGCACCTCGGCGGGGTGTGAAGTTCACGGGACATGGACGCGGGATTCAATGACTAACAGCGGCATTTAGTAGTGACCGAAATGAAAAAAGAAAAAGTGGAACCTAGTCTGCTATCATATTTAATGAGGCGTTGCGGAAAAAGCACCGGTTTTACGATGACACATAAACTACCGTCGGCTATCCGAATTCCATTGCCCAAGTGTTGAAACTCTTAATTCACACAATTTTTCGCGGCAGTTTTAGTACAAATTCGCTTTAATTGGAGAGGTGGTAACTACATAGCAGTTGTTGCCCTGGCGAGGGCCAAAGTGTTTAAAACCCCAATAACTGGTTAAATGAGCTGTATAAATCGAAACCTCGATTTTACAAATTCTCGATTTTAACGAAATTTGCGGCCCCCAAGTACGACTTCGTTTATATCGAGGTTTAAAAGTACGATGGAAAATGCATAATTATACTCGGGGATCAGCACATGACAGAGCCGCCTTTTCTTGAGGTGAGCGCCCGCAAACATTCATCTGCTATAGATATATCCTCTGCGAGCAGCACGGAGATGGGCTTAGAATATAATCTGCGTCCGCGACTAATCATTCTTCGAAATATCGTCATATGGCACTGGGAGCCTGCAGAATAAAGCAGAAACTGAAATCAGAGGGCCTCATCACATACCACATATGCACTCTTCCAACGACACCTTTCATCGCTTGTTAAACAGCCTACCCTGTATACTTCCAAAATGCGTCCGCCGTACGATCAGCTGTTCGTTGAAGTAGAAAAACAAAAGGAAAGTGAACGCGAGATTTGTGTGTGATCACTAAAACGTTCATTGCTTGATTCCGCTCCGCATTTGTACACAGCGTCCCCCTCCTCCCCCCCCCCCCCCCGATGTCTCACAAAATAGCGGTGCATTTCGCGTATAGTTGGTCTAGTGAACCCTACCTGGATTAAGTTTCGACGAACGTCTTTAGCATGTCAGAAGCTGCACTGTGTTTTTTTCCTTTCATTTTTCGTTTATTTTAATTTCCGCACTTGCACAGCATTTATTTTCCGTGCTTTCATTAACTGCACTTCGTTCTTGCTATATGGCGTGTGTGCGCACATATTTAACGACGCACAGGCTCTGGAATATACTTAACATTTCGCAGGTTTATATCTTATAAATGGCATAAGTTATTGTCTGGATTGGGTAATCACATCCACGAAACATATTTTTTCTGCGACGTATATATTCGAAACAAAGGCAGGCGCGCATTCGTTGTCCACGCAGCAAAATAAGCCAACCTCTCATTGTGGCCAGTATCAGGTCTAAACGATGGCGACAGTAGAATTAATTTGTGCCTGATGTTTTGGAGGTGACAGGGGTGATACGGTGCTCTTGGCCGTCGCCGACGCCCGCGAAGAGCGGCGACGAAGCGCGCAGAACCGTGTCCCCGGGTTGCTCTTGCAGGCGATCGCGTACTCTACGAAGACGCAGCTGCTTTTTAAGTGACCTAAACGTCCTCTTTGCCTATAGACGTCACCATTACAAGTTTTTTTAGGGCGCGGAAAGGCGAAAAGAAGCGAAACAGAACCAAAACACGGCACGAGCCCCTTCAGCCACGCAGCGCAAATCCCGTCAACACCGCGGAGAAGCGGCGGCAGGCGGCGCAGCGATCGCGAAGCTCGAGGCGTATAGTACCGTATAAACCGGATTATAGGTCGACCCGGTATATAGGTCGACCCCCTACCTTGAGGTGGGAAAAGTTGACAAAAAAAAATAATTCGGCACAGAAGCGCACTCACAATGTCTATATTTATTTTCGACGCCCGTCCGTCACTGCCGCTCACTATGCCTGCCGAAGTCACTCGTCCGAGCTCTCAGAGTCGTCCGATGATGACTGCTTCGCACTGTCATCTTCCATGCCATCAGGCGCGTTGCTGATGGAGCACTTCCTGAACGCTCGTGTAACCATGTCGTCGGGCAGCGACTGCCCAGAGAAGGACACCCAGCTTGACACGGTCGCAACCGGCCCGTATAGGTCTTTTTGTTGTCGCCGGCTATCCACTCATTGTACAGTTCGCGGAGCCGGTCCGCGCATGGCCTCCGGAGCGATCGTAAGTGAAGTTCCCGGACAAAGTTCCCGGACGAAGTTCGCCACTTTGTTCTCCAACTCGGGGTGCACCGCTTGACGTCCACAGAACGATCGGTTTCGGGGGTTGCACGCGCACAGCTTAGCTTTCTGGCTCCGCCAGTACCGCACACTTTTCTCTGAAACGCCTAACTGGCGTTACGCCGCCATATTCCCATTCTGCTCGGTGACTCAATCGCCGTCAGCTTAAACGCCGCGGTAAACTGGCGTCGACTGCCGCCACTTATCTCGGAACAGAGACGTACAGAAATGTACGCACGCACGCGTAATAGACGAGTAAAAGATGAAAAATTAGAGAAAAGCGAAATCAAATAAAGGCCTGATAGAGCGAGAGAGCAGTTCGACACGAATGGCGATGGAGATTGGCGACGGACTACGCTTGCACATTGTTGCCAGAAAACGATTTACATTCTGCCAATGACCGCTATATAAGACGGGGTGACTTTGTGCGGATTTTTTTGGAAAAAAAACTCGACCTATATTCCGGTTTATACGGTAGTTTAAATCAGTTCTTTTCCCACCTGTCATGTGAGGCTGTCTACTAGGCTGGCATTTACTCATACCCCTAACATACGACACCCCGTCCATACGACGCTTTCACGTGGTTCCTTGAAACTCGTATTATTAGGTCTTCACTGTACCACGTACCGTGCACCACCTCTTGCTTAATTCTAAGGGCTCCTGAATGGCCAGGAACCTACCAACACTGGCCACGAGTGCAATCGACGAGCGCTGCAAAGAGCCACTGCCCTCTCACCACTATCACTTTGCGCTGTCTTCCCACTCACGGCAGAGGTGGCAAACACAAAAAGCCGCTCACAGAACCATCCTGTAATCAGTCTTCTGCTTTGCAAACCTGCCGTTTCAGTCAGACACCTCTACAACAAGCTCCATGGAAGGCTGACACACTGGTGATGAGACAGAATTGCACTGGGCCCATGACACGAGTGGTTACCACCACCCCTTGCTGTTCAGAGAAGTGCAACAGTCTTCAGGCGCACAGTTCCACGAGCAGAGTGACGAGGCGTCACCAGCCCTTCCTTCAAAAGGAAGCGGCCCCGCGAGGAACCGACAGCGGAGAAGAGCAGCTAACTCATAAAACAGCGCTAGAAACAGGACTACAGAAAGGGCACACAGACAGGGCGCTGTGTGCCCTTGTCTGTGTGCCCTTTCTGTAGTCCTGTTTCTAGCGCTGTTTTATAAGTTAGTTATGTACCAACTGGCCCGCCTTCAATCTGTGAAGAGCAGCTAGTTTGCGCTGCGGGGAATTTCGAGGGAAGCCCCAACTCACCGTCTTTGGCCTGAGCCTGGTGTGTGGACTCCTTGCCACTGAGGACGGCTCCGGCCGGCGAAGCCTCGTGGACTAGTCGCAGCACCCGTTTCTGCAAAGGGGGCAGCATGAAAAGAGAGAGAGAAACGTTTATTAGGTCCCCGTTGTCCGCACGTCCCTGTCCCTGTTGTCCGCACGTCTCAAGAGGGCCCGACCCGACCCCGAGTGCCTTTCAAACCAGGAAGCATGTGATCACGCTTTAACTTCTCCCACACACTGCTGGAAATGAACAAAATGAAGTAGTCGAGTCATCCACCAGGCACTGCAGGTCTGAATTTCACCCAGACTGCCAAGATTCAGTGCTACTGGGACTTCAAGGCCCAAGCCAGTGAAGCAGCAAAACTGCCTCAACTGAGCTCAAACTATTTTTAGAGTGATTCGTAGGGCCGTTTCCTTCTTTCTCTTTCGCTATTTTGTTTTTACTATGCACCCTTGTTCAGTTTGTGCACCGATTTGAAACATGCCATTACTTTTAGCGAAAATCAATGAGCCCCAAAGACAGCCATTTTTGAAGGCCCCAATCTCAATAGCTCCGTTCACTACAAAATGTTGACACACACTGTTGTAGCCTGACAGTGCAAATTTGTAGGCTTTGTTATCACGTCATTGACCCATGACGTAAGGTTTTCCTTTCCCCGAGCTGCCACAACCAAAAGGCCAGGATCTCAAAATGAAGTGTTCAGTATTATAATTCGCGCACGTTGTTACCACCTGGCCGCCATTGGCGCTCACACTGGCATACGCTAGATATCACATATGAATAGAGAGCCAAAACAATGTGGGACAAAATGATGGAACAATTTTCTGAATTTACTGCTATTACACAGTGCTAACCTGACAGCGACCTTCAGAACACACGGATTACAATCGTAGCAACGCGGGCCGACCCACTGCGGCATGCTTGTCAGCGCAATGATCTTCCATTCCTTACTTCACCACTCTCACCAACATGTCCACCACCTGCAGTTTCCTTTTTCGTGCAGCTTAACCTTTTTTTCTTCTTCTAATTCGCACTGCTGCGAATGCAAGAAAAGCCTAGTCTTTGGGAAGCTTCAAACAACCACACCTACTACTTAAATCGCTGGGCGCACTAGGCCTACTTTCCCCTCAGTGGGTTCCTCACCAATATTGTCAGGTTACGCCCCGTGCAAAGTACTTTCGCACTGTTTCATACTAAAGCAAGCGTTCCCGTTATCACAAATTACCACTAGTTTTGCTGCTGCACAAAGCTCCCACAAAGGCACTGCTGGCATCTGTTCATCCTCTTGTGCTTTGTTATGAGGGCACCACAGACTACTTGTGCCGCACCGCCAATCAGGTCTTGCTTCATCATCACATGTGTGGAATAGCCGATCCCACTGTGTGCTCCGACATTTTTTTTCACTCCTGTTTCATACTTAATCCATCAGGGTTCGTACAGGCTTCAAAAGCAAAAATTCAAGGGTTTTTAAGAACTTTCAAGGACCAGAAAACACATTTTCAAGGTCCCCATCTAACATTTTATCTGGGATTATTTATAACCTTCCCAACGCAATGCAAAAGTTTTTTATTGCACAATACCTAAGCACATTAGTGCACATTTAGATAGGTGCTAACGGGTTCCTAAATGCTCCCCCAGCTTTATTTTTTTTATTTCATGGTTGGTATTTACAGGTTTTTCTTTTTTCTTGTGTTTTTCTGAGGCTGTTTGATTTCAAAACTTCGTTCATGTTGCCTGCATATCCTGTTTTGTCAGCAAGAGCATCAGCTGGAGCAAGTGTTGCTTCAAGGCAGGATGAACTATGTGCACGTCCACCATTTGCACGTAAAAGCAAACGTAGATGGAGCGTATGAGGCACAGACTAGATGGAAGATGCAAGATAGAGAACAGAAGCTGGCTTTCACTGGATTGTACCATGATATGGATTGGATTGACAAGTGCCTGCTCCCAATGTTGCCTTGTAATAATGAAAATCCACCAAACTTGTAATTTCACGCAATACAGTGAAACTTGATTGTTACAATGTTTCTTTACATTTGTTAACACCTAAAATCCATGAAAAATACTTTAAATTCTTGTGAAAAGGCAGGGCCATTGATTCTCTCCGGAAAAATCAAGGGTATTCAAGGACCATTTAAAAATTCTAGGACTTTCCAGGCCTTGAAATTGACACTTCTAAATTCAAGGGTTTTCAAGGTTTTCAAGGACCTGTGTGAACCCTGCAAATGAACAAAATGAACAAACTGAAACAGCAAACTGAAAGCGAAAAAATGTGCGCTTTTCGGTGACACAAAAATAGTCACAATTGCACATGTTGAACGAGAGCTACGTCGCCGAAGAACTTGGATTTATTCTACAAATTTCCGACTCAAATACGCACTTGTAAGCCTGGAAACTTGGGAGGCCAGAAGAGAAGCAGCTATACTTTCCAAAAATGCCGTGTCACAAGTACAGTTGAACCCCTTCATAAGAGACACGTACCGAGGAGCGGTTTCTGTTTCTTATACCAGATGTCTCTTATAAGCAGGTAACCATGTTTTCGTTAAATGATCAACTCCTAGTTCAATGTGGGCACCGCACGACTAAAATAAGCTCAAAAGAACGCTACAGCATGTTGCAAAAGATTCATTCTAATTTTTTGTTTGGCCCCCAGAACTTATGAAATAGTTCTGAATCTTTGTTTGCTGCATGACTGTATTTACACTGTTTTTTACAACAGCTTCTACAAGCTTTCTCTCCTTTCAACTGCTCGCGGAAGATGAAGAATCGTAGATGTCAAATTTACAATCCTGGTGAATAACCAGAGCGCACAGCTCCGTCGGCTGTGAGCTCCGGCTATTTATCACACTTGCAGGACTCAACATCTGCGATGGTTCTTGCTTGGGAGCTACGCGAGTGGGGCAGCCAGCATGCGCAGTCGCGCTCCAATGCATGGCAGTAAGCTTCAACCACTTCTGTAAGTTGCATTTCCATTGGCAGGGCTTCTCGTCGTCATCGTTTCATAGCTGAGTGAAGCACTGCATGTTTTCTGAAGTTATAATAAATAGCGACTGCGGGCATCTGCCGTCCCTCTGTGTTTCCACAATGGACACAACAGTACTTAGTGACTGGTGGCACTGCATCTGAAATCAGAACGTCTGTTACAAGCGAGATTGTTGACCAAAATTCAAGGACAACTCGTCCTTTATGACCAACCACTTTCTACCTCCGATGTCTGTTACAGAAGAGGCAAATTTAGTGGGAAAGGTGGAGTGGCCAACCATGTGGGTGGACAGTGTCTCTTACACCAATTAGTCTCTTACATCCATGTCTCTCATAACGAGGTACAACTGTGCTAATAGCTGAGCCATCTTTCAGCCCCAAAGTCCCATGTGCCCTGTAAAGAGAGTCGGCTGTACTGCAGTGAAAGACTCTGACAATGACAAACCCCGTCACAAGCATTTCAAATAACACTTCCTATAGACATTCGGGCTCATTCCTTCTCAAGCAGAGTGTTGGTACAAATGATGCTCTCTCAAAAGGTGCTCTACACTTCCCCTCTGCCTGACAGGCTGCACGGCACATCAGAGGTGCCTGACTTATTGGCAATCAAGAGGCATCCTGAATGCAGCGACCACGGAGCGATGCGCATTTGGCCAATGTTTGTGGCGAGACTGCTTGCCTTTCTGGCTCCCAGAGAATTTCGTGAGCCATGCGCCGAGAAGTCAGCCAATCGCGCGACAAGCTATCCAGCGGTCCAGGTGAGGACGCTGCTGCATCTAGGGCCATTAAGGTTGTCACTGCACTAGACTGGAGACTACAGTCAAATCCTGCCCCAACAAAATTTGTCTCGGTGAAAATTAGTCATCTTCTTCAGACTCACCTGCTTCTCACGCTCCTCCCTCTGCTGCTGCCTTCTTGGCCGAGCGCAGCTCTTCCAGCCGGTTCAGATGCATGCTGCCCTGGTAGTGCTGCGAGAGAGAGAGGGAGAGGTTGCGTCTGACACCGCTATGACATTCTGTGGCCCTGAGTGAACCTCGTTCCCATAGTCGGCGCACTGCCACCGCACACTGCCACAGAGTTTTTTTACTAAAATACCGAAAAGTTCTGAAAGAATGCGCACCAAAGGTACAGAGATATCAAGTGAAAAAACGTGGTTGAGCCCTCTTTCACAGGAATCGGTAAAACACGAACGTAAACTGTGCCTTCACAGGATCAGTTGAATGTTTATTCTGCATCGATATGAACTTGCACATCGCTATTTATATTTCGTTGGTATGGCACCGTTAGACGCACCAGCATAAGACCCTGGTTTGCACGTGCCGGAGCACTCCGTAAACCCGAATAAAACCACACACGCTCGCAAACCATGCAAACGAAACCAAACGGGCTGCCAGCGAATTGTTTGGTGAACTCACGGTCCACTGCAGCGAAAGAGCATGATTAGTGGGGCTGTCTTGTGGGTGTGCTTGGCAAGCGACGACTGGCGCGTCGCTTTGGCAAATGCGCGACCACTGCGTTCCTGCTCTGTGGAGTGTACGGCAGACGGTTGCGTTGTGACGAGCTCAGCTGGCGCCAACTGTTGGCACTCATTAGCATCGTGATGCACTACTTTGCTTCACCTCTCTTAGACGGCAGCACCATCTAAATGGAGGAGGTTATAGGAAGGATATATGGCGCGTTCATACAACTGTCTGCGCTTCAGCTCACAGGGCTGTCGGTAAAGTGCCAGACACTTCCCGTTGCAACGACGGAGTTCCCGGCTCAAACCCTAACACAGCTGTGTCAATGGAACTTTTTCTGGCGATGACATTTCCGTGAGGGATATGACGTTAGTCAGATCTTGGTGGATCCCGGCATAAAACACTTTGTATTAAAATACGGGATGGGCGATCTTTCGGGTCAGGTGCAAAAAACTAGAAAAAAGTGGCCGCACCGGCAACCAAAACTGCGGAGATAGCACTAAAAAAAAACAAGATGGGCAAACTTTCGGCTCAAGTGCGGAAAGGACAAATAAGTGTCTTCATCAACACATGAATAGATGATTCACGTTTATTTTGTTCACTCATCAGCGCTAAAGCCATCGATTTTAAGGGGTGGGCGATGTTTGGGGTCTTTTAGTAGATCGAATATTTCGCCCCTAAAGGGGGGTGGACGATGTTTCTGGGGTGGGCGTTCACTTGGAACTTTATTGTATACCAGAGGGAGATCTGGCAGTAGTGTCAAGGCAAGTTGCACTTCAACGAGCACGCCGTCATGTGCTGGGTAGGAATGTTCCACCTCTCCCTGGCACGCCTCATGAAAACGCTGGAAAGCTACTTGCGACTACCAAAAAAGAAAAACTGTAAAAAATCATCTAAGGTTGCTTCATTATTATAAAAAGTGGGGCCCCAAAAGATTTATTTGCCAGGTTCATTCAGAAGCTACATGCAAAATGAACAAGAAAAAAAAGTTGCCATTCTTTGTTGATGTTGGTTTCAAGAGAAAAAAGAACTCATGTGGCTATACTCGGTTACAACTCAAGAACGGCACCACCTCATGTAGTGTATCACTCCGCCAAAGCGCCGGACCCGTGACGTCAGTGCGCGCGCGTTTTGAAAGGGGTTTGCTATGAATGCGTGATATCGTCTGCCTTGTCTCACGCAGTTTGTTTGTCATCACTGGAGTCGTTTAGGAGCCCACTAAGTCCAAAAAATCACGGGAACGGCTCCCGCCATGTTCAAAATATTCCCAGTAATGCCCTAATTGTGCCACGTGGAGAAACATCCGGCTACGGTGATAAGGCACAGCGGCAACTTCCGGTGCCGTTCTTAAGTTGTCAACGAGTATAACAAAGCCAAGTAAGAGAGGAATGCTGCTAGCTGCCATGGCAGTAGTGCCCACATGTTAGTATGAAACTCTATGCACAGGCAATCGCCATTGCGCAATGGGGCATGCTAAGGAACAGCCAAGAGTGGCGGCTTCACCTGTGGCCCCACCTGCCTGGAAGTCGCAAAAGACATGGCCCTATTCAAAACGACATTTTGGAAGGAAGCAGGGATGGTGCTTGACGCTGCGACACCCAAAGCTCGGCACACTGAATGTTGTCGGAGCAACAAACAAGTCCCCGTACTGTGCTCAACAGAGGTACAGGAACAGGTGTAGTTTCAAAGCACGGATGCCAGGTGATAAAGTTTCGTCCAAACACACACAACGCCGCTACAAGGTGCTATGTGTAACGCACAAAAAGGAAGATGACAAACCCAAGGGGAGGACAGAAATGACACATACCCACAATGACTTTCCAATCTGTTTCTGTGAAAGAGGGCCAGAAGTGACCAATAGGAGTTAACGTTCTGAAGCAATGGCCCCATCAGCTAGCTTAACAGACAACTGCATGGCAGAAACAGAAACAAGGCCGAGCAGAAGATGACAAGATGGACAGTGTCTACCTCAGGTACAGCTCGCTCTCGTTACAGCGGGTCCGGCAGCAACGAACTTCCGTATGCACAGGGGGGGGGGGCCCCCTAATCATCTGAAGGGGGGCGCAAAAAGGCCTTCAGTGGGAAGAGGTCGAGAGTTCATGTAAGAAGGGGGGGGCAGCGCTAAGACTTTGCCCCCCCTGCGCATACTCTGCGCACTCTGCGCACGCCTCTGGTTACAACAGACCATTTCTGTTGGTTTCTTTCCACACCGCTCATAACGGACCTGGTTATAGCAGGCTATCAGCTACAACAGACTAAATTTTGGGCAAAAATTGTTTTGACTAAATGCCAATACAGTAAAATCCCTGTGATCACAGCTGGTACGAATTTCAGTGTGAGACGAATTCGTATTTCCTAGCTGAAATGTATTGCTTACAATACGAAAAATGTTGGCTGTTCCAAATGCATTTCTGCACTGCTGCGGACCATACGAATGAATGATTAACTGCGAGCAGTCAAGCCAGTGGAGACAGCATGATCTGGGTGGGATCCAACTTTGCCAAGCCCAACCTGCTACATCATGGGGCCACGTAATCGCTCACTAGTCCCTCTGTCAAGAGGACCAGACCATGCTCGGCACGTTGAGGGGAGGAAGGTACAAAGTATCCTTGAGACCACTCGAGCCAGCGTGCATTCAACAGCCGTGGGGTAAGGGCAGCATGCCCGCCACCCCCACCCCATGTCACCTTGACCTGACCCTCGCTTTTTTTTTTAATACGGGACGCTCGTTGCCATTCTGTGTCTGTGTGCCTGTTGTCGACCCGTGCTTGCTTGCTCTTTTCGCCTCGGGGAGGTGCACACAATCGCACACTTGCACTGCTTGCCCAGCTTTTGCTCGTCTCAGGAGCATGGTTCATCCCCAACATGTCGCAAAAGCGAAAGCCCCCATAATTTAAGGAAAATCTGGATATCCTTCATGAGGCGGACCAAGAAAGACCCAAGAAAGAAACGCACTGACCACTGCTGCCCACGATGGCTGAAACACACCTGGCACTCAACGTGCTGGGGTGTCCAGTGGCAGGCAAAAACATTCGTGAAATCACCTGCACACAATTTTATGCCTTCTTCAAGTTGATTGTTAAAGACCTTAGTAAAACGAAAATGCAGACGGATATAAGAAATTTTTTCTCCAAACAATAAATTTATTTATCTTTCTTTTGCGTATGTTTGAACGATGCAAATTTTGGATGATACGAATATTTCACGTGACGTGAAATCTGTGCCACCAACATTTTACTGTAGCGGACTTTGGTGGTGCCGGCACCCGATATGCTTTTTCTTTGTTTATCTTGGTAAAGAAACTACTATGTCTGGCAACATTGTCACCATAGATGCAAGAGGGAGTGGCCTTCTCCTTGAAGTGTGGGCTGGGACACTGTGTATCAGGCGGTGGCAGGTGGCGTGTGGGATGGCAGAGAGTGCCATCTGTGAACTGTGCGGTGAAAAAGAGGTGTTGGTGCAACACGCGCTGCCATGACCGCGGCCGGAGCCCCAAGCCATCATGGGACACGGCGACCACTAGCGATGAACGTGATCGAGAAGCAGTGGCATCCATCAATGGCCGGACTAAGCGTAGACTGGAGGTGCGGAGGAGCTGGACGATAGCAGAGTCCTTCAATGTTTCTCTGGTCATGAAATTCCCGGCCAAGCTTCGTACGGGGACAAAGGCTACCGCAAGTGGCGCCACCGCAGATCGGAGGGCATCGGGTGGCCGCTGCTGCTCTGTAGCCAGACCGGCAGGCAGGAACGCAGTAGCAGCATGCCCGTTCGCACCAAATGTTTTCGCCACTCACAGAATGATAAGGCGGCGAGCGTCTGTTTTATCTTACTCCGTGGTCCGTTCCCTGCCAAGCGCGCTCTGACCCCGCCCCCGGCTGCCCTTCGATCAACACGAGTGACGCGGCGCGGCAGCATATGAAGCTTTCCCATAGCGTGATGGTGAAGTTTCATGACCAGAAAGGCATTGAAGGACTCTGACGATAGCTTGTGTGGAAAACGCTAAAGGGGAGAGGGGTAGGTGCGGAAATGTAATCAACCAGCTATGACACTCATGAGATTTTCCCAGGAATAGTCACCCCGTTTCAAAGGGGTATAGCTACGAATCTAATCCAATCCAAAAATGGGTCGTTGGTGCAGCCAAGCCGAACCAGTGCCAGTAGTCATATTTTTCTTTTTTTTTTCTTTTTGCGTGACCATTGGCAAGGTAGCTGACTTCAATGTTGGATAAACTAAGTGCAATTGTTGAACATCGCAAAAAACAGGCCGACACGGCCAGGAGCACCGGCCTGTCTAAGCAGACGGTCCCCTTGACCGCCAAGAACAAGGACGATGCCGATAAAACAAAACCCCAGTGAGATTGAAGAACACCACTTTTGAATATGCTAAGTGGTGCACCCGGAGGTTCACTCTGCCCTCGCCAGTATTTTTTATGTAATAAAAACTCAAGTTCAGTGAAGTTCACCATTTATTATTCCCACACACGCATCGTTCCCGTTTCGTTCAATGAAAAAGTTAAGAAATGCCTCAAGCAGGGAGTGGTTCCAATCCATTGTGTGTAATTTGCTGCTGGCTGTGCGCAGCCCGCTGGTTTAACTCTTTCGGGACCGCTCCATAGGCCATCGATCACATATGATCGATGGTTTCGCGAGCCTGCAGAATACAAATTTTCGCTCGATGGAACACCTAGCGACATCTAGGAGATAGTTTGAAAACTGGAGTTTTCTCTTTTGTGAAGTTTCTTTTTTTATCGCCAGGCGGCAACGCGTCAGATATTTTATTCTGACGGGCAGTGGTTTCGAATGTAAACAAACATGGCGTCATACTCGTGCGAGCGCGATAAGAAATCCGCCTCGTCTCGGCTCGCATATCTTCGCCTTCTACTGTGGATTTTAACGATGAGAGTGGCAGTGAAGAGTCGAAATGCGGCTTTAGAGATCGGATTTCAGCTCGAATGAGGATTCGGGTGTCGATCAGCCTGGAACATCAAATCGCGCTCAAAGGTGGGTGTTGGTTTCGGTTTCAATTGGCTCTGGAGTAGGTATGTGCGCTCGAAATATGTTCTGGCTGGTTTATATTTATTCGCTAGGGTGTTAACTACCTATGGTGGTGATCTCCTGCCACCAGCGCAGAAACGGATCAAGTTTTCGCCGAGACAAGAGGCTCGGCGTGTACCTGGGCGACGACCTAGCCATGGCCCTAGTGGCAAAGAGATCACACACAAAACAAAAAACCAGTTACACCTAGCCGCATCAAACTTTTTCAATGAAGAAACAAAGCCATTGTGTTAGATTTTGTATATCCTGACATAATTTTATTCTTTTTAATATTTGTATATTTACGCTTTTTTCTATCTTTTCTGTAGTTTTCTTACAAAGTTCTTAGTTTCAGATTTTTTCATGGTTCTATCGTCAGTGTTGAAGTAAAACTTGGTATTGTATGTAAAGAACATATAATTAGCTGCATTTTGGTATATGCTAAGGCAGGATGGTGCCTTTGCTTTATGTAAAAAAAAATTTGTACAAACCTCCCTTGTTCATCACTTTTTCCCGGCGGTCTCGAAAGAGTTAACTTTCGATTTAACAGCTGTCCTTCATCAGGGTATTTTGTATCAGCTGTTTTACTGACAAGACTACGATCATTAAAAAATGCGGAAGCTGCCTAGGAGAAACGTCGGGCAGCGATACGAATTGTTTCTCAGATGGTTCGAGTAAACCTGCCTCACCACGAACAGTTTGAGAAGACCCTGGCTAATTCTGCTGGCCTTGACTGATTTTGTAACTGGTTAGTAGTTGCTCCTAGTTATATTCTCACTTTATTTGCTCAGCTTTGAGTGCATTTTTACGGACTTGGCTGCATTTGCTAGGCCTTTTCTAAGTGTCGGTGCTAAGCTTCGAAAACAGCGTCAGGCCACTCCTTTCTACCACAACTGGACGGCGGCGGAGACCCAACGCATAGACGCGGCCCTCCGCCAGGCATACCGCGAGAGCCTAGGACTGTACAGATGCACCAGAACGGACCGTCTCCTTGAGCTGGGTGTGCACAACACACTCGCCGAGATTGCTGAAGCCCAACGCATGAACCAGCTAAAATCGCCTCTCAAGCACGCCACCGGTCGCCACATCCTCGACAAAGCAGGACTCCGCCCTCTCTACGATCCCCCACCGCAAGCACAACCCCTACCCCTGGTCTTCATTCGCCGCCTGCACATCGCGCCCATTCCGAAGAACATGCACCCGGGCATCCACGACGCTCGCAGGAAAGCCGGGCTAGAGCCCTCAGTAGACTGTACGCCAACGACGAGAGTGCACGATACGTAGACGTGGCCGCATACCACGCCAGACCCGGGCAGTACGCGGCAGCGGTCGTGACAGCGACCACGGGCATCACAGTCACCGCGGCCAGCTTCCGAGCAAGCACACCGGCGCAAGCAGAAGAAATCGCCATCGCCCTCGCCGCAACCGACCCCGGCTGCGCAGTCATCCTCAGTGACTCAAAATCGGCCATACGCAACTACGGTACCAACGCTGTCGCGGCAATCGCGGCACGAATTCTCAGCAACGCTCCAGGCTCTACCACCCGCCCCTTGAGACTGCAATGCTTCCCCGCACACGAGGAGCAGGCCCCCGGGGTAGACCGCGCCCTCAAACTGCAACATCACTGCGACCGGGCCGCTCGCGAACTCACCAGTCGGCGGCCCCCCAGGAGAGGTCTCCCCCACGCCCCTGAATCCCGGACGGAGATCCCATGAAGATGCGCCCTACTCGCTACCTACACCACTTGAAGACTATGGCACCATACTACGGTGGTACCGAGACACCAGGAGACGGTTCCCGGCCCCACACCCCAACCTCACTCGAAGCGAGGGGGACCCCTCTATCGCCAAATACAGACGACTCTGTGCTCACCAAACCAGTACTGGGCCGCCACATAGCCACCGCAATCTACGAGACATCCAAGTGTACCGTCTGCTGCGCCACTCGCGCACGCTGGCCCCATACTACAGTGCGCACCCCAAGACCCTGCACCCTCAAGCATCCGAGTAACAGTGCGAAGAGCCATCACCTCATCAGACTACAACACCCAGAAATCAGTCGTCCCCAGTGCGTCCGGGAGGCCCTGGAGAGGCAGCGGGTAGGCGGCGCGAGCCCCTTGGGGCCGAGCGCCGGACGCCTGACCTGAAGCTCCTAGGGCTGGCCCGGATGACGCCATCGGTGCCACCGGACCGTTACTAGTCAATAAAGTCTTTTCTCTCTCTCTCTCCTACGTGAAAGCCGTGCAGAGATGCTGCAGGCGTGTAGAAAGAACAAATTGTGTGTAGCATGTACAGTCTACGCTCGTTACAGCAGATCCGGCAACAGACTTCCGGCTACAGCAGACCATTTCTGTTGGTTTGTATGGTCCCCCATGCACTTTAAGGGGAATCCGCTCCTGCTCGTAATGGACCCGGCTGTAGCAGACTATCGGCTACAACGGACTAAATTTCGGGCGGAAAGTGTTTTGACTGAATGTTAATAGCGGACTCCTGCAGTGCCAGCACCTGATGTGCTTTTTATTTGTTTATTTTGCCGAGAAAACTACTGTCTGGCAAAATTGTCGGCGTAGAACGGGTCACTGGCGCAGCCAAGCCATGCAAGTGCAGGTAGCCATTGTTTTTTTGGCAACCAGCGACAGGGTAGCTGGCTTCACTGTCTGATAAACTAAGCATAATTAAAGCTGTTCAGGGTGGCGAAAAATAGGCTGCCATCGCCAGAAGTATGGGCCTCTCTAAGGTGTCCACTTGGCCACCAAGAATAAGGACGCTGCCAAAAATCACGACTCTAATGAGATTGAAGAACAGCGCTTTCCAATACACTAGGTGGCGCACCCGGAGGTTCAGTCTGCCCTCGTCGTTAGTTTTTTTTTTATGTATAAAGAACTCAGGTTCAGTGAAGTTCACCATTTATCATTACCACGCATGCACTGTTCCCGTTCCGTTCAATGAAAAGGATAAGGAATGCCACAAGCAGGGGAAACGGTTCCTATCCACTGTGTGCAATCTGCCGCATCAAAGAGGTAAGAAGTGCCCCAAGCAAGAGACGGTTCCCATCCATTGTGTGCAATCTGCCGCATAAAAAAGGTAAGAAATACCCCAAGCAGGGGGACGGTTCCCATCCATTGTGTGCAATCTGCCGGTGGCTGTGCGGCAACTGGTCTAACTTTCGATTTCACAGCTGTTTATCAGATTATTTCCTATCAGCCGTTTTACTCAAATCATTAAAAATGCGGGGGAACGTCAGGCAGCGATCTAAATTGTTTGATGAACTGTTTTGGGTAAACCTGCCTCGTCCCGAAGGGTTTGAAAAGATCCTGGCGAATTCTGCTGGCCATGAGTGGTTTTTATGGCTGGTTAGTAATTGCTCCTAGTTACACTGTCACTTCATTTGCTCAGCTTAGCCCGCGTCTCTATGAACTCGACCACATGTGCTAGGACTGTTCCAAGTGCTGGCGCTAATCTTCGAAAACAGCACTAGGAGATTCCCCCCACCCATGAACGCTGTGCAGAGATGCCGCAGGAATGTAAAGAACAAATAGTGAGTAGGATGTATATGCAACTGGTCAAAGTTCCTACTTTATGCTCATATACCCCCTCCCCCCTGTTGGATGCTGCATACTTCGAACACAGCAAACATTTTTTTCCAGATTAAGAGGGTCTGTTGTAACGGGTGGACTGTACTGCAGTATGACACATGTTGAAAAAAGGAGTTTTGTTCAGCACGATAGGTGGTGGAAGTGACCACCACAGAAGCTAGGGCCCCACACGTGGCGAGAACACCTTCAGTGTCCGAACAGTCCGGCGAGAGTGGCTGCCGATACCAGTGTTGAACAAAATGGACTATAACATCCCACCTTCATGCCGCGGTTGTCTGTGAGCAGGCTCGAATCCATTTTAGAACAAGAAGGCACCCCCAGGCAGCTTCAGAGGAACAGATGTGCACACCCCACGCCATCCCTCCCACACAACATACTACCCCGTGCAGGCACTGCACAAGCCCAGCTACACTCTGCCACATGGCCTGGGCATGCCAGTCATACCCAGACCTCTATCCAATCCCCACTCCTACACACAGTGGGAGAGAGAGCTTGCCAGCTGGGACCCAAATAAGAAGGCGCACCATCGGAGGCCTAGACTAGGGATCCCACCCACTGAACGGCTCGACTTACCTGTCAAGTGAAGTTCTGCGTCTCCCCCATTTTCAGTGAACTCATAAGACCTCCGCAGCCCACCGCCCAACCCTTGCCCCCAAGAGCAGTGCAGCACTCACCAGCTGCAGGCGGCTGTTCTGTGGCAGCAACACGTCGCACACCCCGCAGTGGTAGCTGGGACCCCTGGTCGTGGTGCGCAGCCTCACGTACTGCTCCCCATACTGCTGCTGGATCCGGATGTTCTCTGCACCAGGAACAGAACATACTATCTGCAACACTGCACGCCTAGACTCCAGTGTCTGCCACGACCTCTCTTTCCTTTTCGCAATGCAGAGCTCCGAGAACTGTGTTCCAAACTTTTGGAGCGCACAACTTTTGTGTTGGGTATGCAACCGCCTTTATCCCTACTTGCCAGGGCCACACATTCACACCATAGCCCGAACCCCATCACCACCGCCTCGAGGACCAAACATCCACGATACGGACTTGAATTGAGTGTATCAAAGTTACCTCTCACTCTGAGAAATGTTGCAAGTATGCCTTTGTTAGAAAGACAAGATATTGAAATAAAGTCCCCAAAACCATGCCTGTGCCACTGAATCACGGCTTGCACACAGAAGAACATCTATTGGTACTGCAACATGGCTGCAGCGCTACTGGTGACCTTGCTCGCAACTGTCACCACACGCTTTCCGATGGTGCATGCACTGGCACATGCTGACAGACTAATCACTTCGCATGGTCCCCTTTGGCTTGTTAAAAATAAGAGCATGATTACATTGACCACTGACTGTAATCTGCGCGCACGGGCATTATTTTGTAGATTTGAGTTCTTTCCTCCGCACTTCGTGCTTATTTCTGTGTTTTTGCCAGGGCACACATTCCACTACAGCAAAATAAACTTTGTTTTTCAGTCAGCTTCTTGTATTGCCTCACCTCTGTTGTCCTGTTCTAGCGCTGTTTTCAAAACTTTATGTACAAAATATGTACAAACAGGCCCGCATTTTCGGCCCATCACATCTCTTCACCCTTACTCTGATTGCAAAACTAAGCTCACTTTCATAACGATAGAACGGCACAAACCTGGCAGGACAAAGAAAAGACAACACACAGCGCTCGCGTTGTCATCTCTTTGTCGTGTCAAGTTTTTGCAATTCTATCATTATGAATGTATACCAAATGGCCCAGTTCTCGAGCCTCAGGCTCAGCTTATCATGCACTACAGACAGAGGCCAATGTACACTTGGCTGCCTGGAGATGCCCCAAGGGCCAGTTGCAGCCCCCTGCGTTTTACATTGCCGCACAAAACAACCTGGTGTCACTCACCTGCACGCATGTGGCTGGCGTCCCTCTGCCCGTCGTCACCCATCTGCTCCTGTTTTCAGAAAAGGCGGCAGCGGTTAGCACAACAAGAGCACACACTTCCACCATACCCCCTCCGGCCTTGCGCCTGAGTGCTCCCCCACTGAAACGAGCACTTGGCCGACGTCCCCACGTCCTGACATCCATGCTGCATTTACAGAAGGAACTGGACAACTTGTGTCAAAGCACCTTTGTTGCAAAATTGACACAAGACCTGAAACAACATTCTCCCCACTAACTCCTCCTCTCTCTCAAAAAAAGACAGGAGAACTAGCCCTCTACGCCTGGAAGCCTCAGCGCCCTACTGTCCCTAAAAGTTAGCTAAAATGTCTCTTCTTCACCAGTGCAGTTTATGGTTGCTCAAGCATGCCACTGTTTGCACGCCCCTGTGTGAAGACAGTTTGGCTTAGAGCGACAACAGCCAGGCCTCGTGTACACAAGAGCCAGTCTTGCAGGACACTGTCTGCCAGAGGAGACCCCCAGGATGCCACGGTGGTGTCCAGGTAGGGCGGCCAGAGCAGAGGACACGCAGCAGACGTCGCACCAGGGACTCCGGAACAATGCGCAGACCGGGAAAACACGTGCAGTCACTGGCCCCGACAAGCATCAGGGCACCTGGACGCTTACACAGCACAGTGCCCACCAGGCTTGGCCCAGCACCGAGGCTGGACTGGAGTGTTGTCTGTCAGTCGAAGACTAGCAGGTCACGGCTGTGGCACACCCTTGCGGGTGTTCGGCAAGACACAGCCCACAAAGAAGTCTGGTAGCACACTGTAGGCACGTTGCTGCACATTTCAGGAGGTCAGGCCAGTCCGCACCATGTGGCGGTCCAGCAGGAGGTCCCCAGCCCCGATGCACTTCTGAAGCAGACTGGCTGGACACACTTGTGAAGCACCCTCGAAGAGGTCTGGAAGGGCAGGGCTGTGCAGAACGTCCTGAAGGCGAATGCAGGCACAGTGCATCCTTGCAGAGGTAGGGCAGGGAAGGTCCAGCAAGACGTTGCCGTGAAGGGTCGCTGAAGACATCCAGCATAATGTCACCGGGCAGCGTTGCTTGAAGAGCTTCTACCAGAAGAGTCTGTTAAGGTGCCCGTTAGAGGCACATTTCCGGGCAAGGATGTGAGGTCTTCTCTGAACAGGTCCACCGCTGCTGAACAGGTCCTCGCACTGCTCAGGGTCCAAGCAAGCACCAAGGACACCCTTGCCAGTCACCAGTCGAGGGACCGAAGTCTCAGGTCAGCCAGGAGAGCCCTGCCCACACAGTCTGTTACTTTGCCCACCCCAGCAGCAGCTTCTGGGAAAACCGACTGCCCTCTGAGGAACCTTGGAGACACGATGCAGCCACTTTTCACCACACAATCTTCTTGTGGCCAACCTTTGGCAGGATCACCAGTCAAGGCTCTGGATGGCCAGCCGCTCCCATACGTTTCATGCCGATCCTGCAGTGGCACCCGTAGGCTTTCCACGATGAACATGGAGACGGTGGAACCGATGGCCAGGGCTGTGTCTTCGTTCTTCCAAGTTAGTTGCAGCACTTGCTCAGTCTCTGACGGCAGCCGGTGAATGGACGCAGTGCTGATGACTCTTGAAGAACACATGCACTGGTGGTTGCAGCGAATGTCCTCACAGTAAAAACTAGCTTTGCCATTAAGAAAGTCTCAAAGAGCAAGACGGCTAAAGAAGCAGTCATGAAGGCATAACGCCCAGCGAACCGGTTAGTACCAAGCATATAGAACAATGCACCAACTGTTCAATACAACCATGCACAGTGTACTGATGACTGCCCCAGCTACCCGCTTCTAGTGCAACGGGTGTGAAAGCATGTCGCAAGACCCCTGAAGCAGCGCTCTCTCCCCCAGTTAAGTGCACACAGAGTACAGTTTTCTGTGTAGCAGTGAAGCTTGTTAGTACCCCTGTGAGAAGGCGTCCTTTAGCAGAGTGTTTCCTTTAACAGAACCCACAGATGCTTCCTGAATCATTGCTGATTCCAGCAGTTTTATGAAGAAGCTCGCGGCAAAAAGTCAGGGCCACCTTTTACCTTCATCGAGGGCAGTGAAAGACGCGCGCAAGGTTCAGAATGGGGAAAGAAGGGCCAGCGTTTGCCTCAACGCCGGCACTTCTTGTGACACAGACAAGTAGACACATTTCGGCTATCGGCTATACCGTGAGGGGAGGCCACCGAAGTGGTACGGCCCCGGGGTCAAGTGACAACTGTGGTGGCTGCAGCAAAGACCGTGTAAGTGGTGTGTTTTACCTGCCCCTCTTCAGCGGCGAGCGCCTGTTGGCTTCCGGCGACTGGCTGCTGCGACTGGAGCATGCTTAGCACCGTGGCTGCCGGGCAGAAAAGAAAAACAGGGTGCACAGCCGTCAGCCTCCAGCAACGACGGCCGTCGTCCGCGGGAAGGAAGGTGTGACCACTGGCCCCCGCAGAAGGGGAGCTCCTTCCGCGGGGGCAGGCGGTCGTGCACCCCCGACGGCGGCAGCAGTCCCCCGACGACAGGGCATCCCAGAGCGTGTTCCACTTCCAGGCCTCCACCTCGCTGGCTTGAGACGACCGCTTCCGGTGGAGGCTGTGGAGGAAGCCTTGCAGTGTCCTGTCCTCCCAGCCGCCAGTCATCCCTTCATGCCAGGCTCCGGGAAGGAGGGGGTGCTTTCGGCACTGCATGGCCCCCCCGCTGTGGCCCCCCCACCTACGCCCCTCTCGGGCAGCCGGCAACGCATTAGACAGAGCAAGAAAACGGAGGGGCACAACGTTCTGCACTCACACGACATCAAGACAGAGGAGGAACAGGGTAGCAGTCATCATCGGCAGTGCTACCCCCAACCCCCCAGCAAACCGAATGAATGGTGTTCGCATGATCGCAAGGGCCAACTTGAAGGCGACTCTTTTCTTTTTTTCTTACAAGTGAAGAGTGCAGCAAAGCCACCTGTGTACACAGGGTGTGAAATCACTTTATTGGCCACACTTTGGAACCATCCGGCGCTCCCAGAAGGCCAGCTGATCTTTAGACTCCCATCCCACAACGGCACTGCGTTGTAGGAAATGGGCCTGCGGGTACATACGAGAGGACCTGGTGCTGTTAGGGCAGACTTTCTTTCTTCCTTTCCTAACAGTCAAAGCTACCCTGCTGTTTTAGGAAAAAAACAGCGCGGAAACGGACAGGACGAAAGAAAGGCGCACAACAGAAGTGCTGTATTGAGCACCTTTCGGAAGACATGCTGTACCAACTACCCCACCTTTCAGTTTTGCTAGCTTCCTGTTCCCTGGCCACATCTCCCCCCCCTCCTTTAGCATAGGGCATTCAGGCAGCCTTTTACACCATCAAGCAAGCACCTAAGCTGCTTTCGGGCAATGGCTGACAGCACTGAGCAGGGAACAGCCATGGTGCAATACGATTGGCTAACTTCCTAACGTGTCTGTTCTGCAAACTTAAGATCGGGAAGGTGCAGGGGCATTAAAAGAAGCCACAGTACTTATATGAACACACCAAGCTCTTGCCTACCGTGAGCTGTGGAAAGTACAAACTGAAATGGTGCTGAAAGGTGGTGCGTTTATGATGCAATGCTACGCTCAAATGTGAAAACCTCGAAGCTCAAGCCCAATGACCTATTAGCATTGAAATAACCACTCATTACTTTACGTAACACACATCACAGCATTCCAGGGAATAAAAGCGGTACTTGGTGAGGGAGCGAAGAACAACCCACAGGGCTTTCCGTATGACAAATGCCAGGTGGATAAATGCATATTCTTAATTAAACGCAAAAGCATGCCCTCAAGAGTGGTCCCAACACCTCAAGAGGCCCAGTGATCCTTTAGGGCTGCCACAATGGAGACAGATATTGGAGACCCCCAGCAAGATGTCAGACTCGTGTCCAAGCTCACATCTCCAGAAACCAACCACGGGGAATCAACCGAGCCGACAGCCAAGGATCCTGAGGCTTTTTGCTGCTCAACCTGGACTGAAATGAACTAAAGATCTGCCAGCCGAAATGATGGCATCTCAGTTTGGGAGCCAAAAGTGCACTTGTCACGGGGACTCAAGATTCCCGCTGCTTCAACGGGCCATTACGGACCGCTGGAAAATGCCGCTAACTAATTGCCGGATCCAGAGAGTTAGCAAGAGGGAAGCAATGAAGACACCAACCAGAACAGCAGCAGAAACAAGGCTGGAAACCGGTGCACATTCACAACTCTGGCCATCTGCACATCTGCTGACAGTAACAAAAAAAATAAGGAGTCAAGACTTAGGATGTCCTTCATATTTGCATAGACAGCATGACTCGGTGAAGGAGGAGGCGTTTCATTACTCTGTTAACTCGGAAAACGTGCACAGTTCTTGCACTCTGCTTTCTCTTTCCCCACCTTTTGAAACAGGACTTGGGCACTGCTTTTGTGCGCACAGGCTACGTGACTGACTGACTGCAAATCAAATCAATAAAGCTAAATGAAGGAATGCTGATTACTGCCCCCAGCTTTCAGGCAGTGCAGGCTTGACCAGCCTTGGCTGCTTTGGCTTGTGCTGTTCGAAAGCGAATTCCCCACTGCACCGAGGCCTGGTAAGGGTGCCAGGAAAGGAGGGACCGTTCAGAAGGCAAGTCGCTCTGAACAGGCCCAGGAAAGCAAAGGGCGCTGTTATTAGGCAGGGCACACTGCACAGTGCAAGGTACGCAAAATGTGCCCCCCTACAAGGTTTATCTCATCATAAAAACACGGCGCAAAAGAGGCCAGACAAAAAAAAGCAAGCGGTCCACTCATTATTTCAGCAGCTATTCCACAAGGTTCTTTGGAGTGAAACAGGATGTGATCCATTTTAACATTTCCAAGTGCAGTGCGATGAGGAGCAGCTGTTCGTGGCAATTTGGAC
Organism: Haemaphysalis longicornis; assembly: GCA_013339765.2. Lineage (NCBI taxonomy): Eukaryota > Metazoa > Arthropoda > Arachnida > Ixodida > Ixodidae > Haemaphysalis > Haemaphysalis longicornis. Next base: position 124,138,227 of record CM023456.1, read on the forward strand.
CTCCGATCTGCAAGAGTAGGACACCTCAGCCCAGAGCACATTAGGCGGCGGGCTCAGACAGCAGGGGCACAACCGTCCCATGTGGTCTGTCAGAAGCAAAAGTGTCCCTTCTTAAAAGCAAGAACAGCAGCGAAATAGAAAGACCTGCTCCAGGTACGCGTCACTGCTGGCCAACTACACTGAGACGAGTTGCCCCACGGGAAGTATTACAAAGAGCGATGCATCATTTAGAACCACCCGGGAAAAGTTTGATTTTTCCAGGACCTGAAGCCTCAGTAGCGCAGCTACTGGCACCAGCTGAGAAGGATACTCCAGGCAACGGTGGGAGAGGAAACAAAAACTACCCGTTGGGAGTGTGGTATTTCAAGGAGGACCAACCTGTCGAAACAGCCAGACAGACCACACCTGCGATACCTGGTCAGGTCGAGAAACTGAGCCGGACCGGTGGGACAGCCCAGCCCTACAGTGATTGCATGAAGACGGGGCTTCCTCCCTGCACGCGTACAGCTTCCGAGAAGAGAAGCCACCGGAGTGTGAGGACTATGCCACTGCATCTTCTTCTTCCTCCTCAGGGAGCCCCACCGCTGAGGATTCTGGAGCTCCCCACAACCACACAGCGGCTGTACGACAACACGAGGAAGAGGAAGGAGGAGCAGGAGACCTGCCCGCCTCACTCACCGGGGTCAAAGTGCTGCGAGAGCAGGTAGTGCGTGTAGCCGGGGTGCACGCTGAGGGCCTTGCTGAGGCAGATGTGCCGGTCGCTGCGCAGATGGCCGATCAGGTGGTCCCGGCACGGCATCGCGATGTGGCACACCCGGCACTGGAACTCACCCCGCAGCTCCTCTGCACCAGGGCAGGGGGGGTGGGGTCAAGGGGCACCACTCATCACTAGGAGGAGGTCTCCACACACCCGCTGACACTGTGTGCACTGTTGTTACCCTGACAGACTGACCAGGGGCTCCTCAGCCCTCTTGCAAAACGGCCCTCGAGTGCAAAGCTCTCACGGTTCAGAAGCCTGCAGTGCTGTTACTCCCCATCACCACACAGTACGTGACAGTTAACCTTTTGATGCCCAGTGTTGCTCAGGAGCGACAACTCAAACAATATTTTATTTCTCACGCACTTTGTGTTTTTTTTTTTCAACATTTCGCACCCTCTATCAACAGACAAAGGATCCCGGACCTTCAAAAATTGAAGAAGAGAGGGCAACACGTACTTCCATGTGCTAAAAAAATTATGGTTTTCACGTGTCAACTCACATTGAGCCCGGGTGACTCTATGGGCTAGTGAGAGGTAGCCGAAATTGTGCAATTCTGTTGTTACTACAAATGACAGCAATACAAACTTTACGTTATTGTCTTCACTTGAACCATAATCATGTTGATCAAGGTAGCTCTCTTGTTCAAGTGATATATGGGCAGCCAGTGTGTCCCTCCTAATGAACTAAATTTTTTTCTGACTTCATATTTGTGATGCCAAAAGTCCTTTTGCATCATAAAAAACTTCTCACACGGTTCAGCAAAATAATAAGTTTGGGCATCAAAGGATTAACGGCGGGAAATGGGGGTCTGCCAGGGCTGCATGAGGGCAGGGCATTCAGACAACCCTCTTTGGGGGCTTGGCCACTATGCCAGATCTGCAGCAAACACTTGCTGGATGGACATCGCGTTACTAGACTCAACTGAACTTTCCAGAATCATTCGCCAGAATGGTACCAAAACGCCTCACAAGGCTGAATGTTAGAACGAATACTCGACAAAATTCCCTCGGCTAACCCTACGATCGCGGTCCTCAAAGACTTCGCTCCGTTTAAATAATGCCTCGCGGAGCAACCAAGTGCAGGAAAGACCTGCAGGAAATTCAAGGGTGGCTACTCTCAAACAGGCACACGTAACGGAGTGGTCCTTGACCGAAACTTGGGTATCATCACACTCTCCAGCTGGACTTGTGTACTTGGTTGAACTTCCAATGCTACAAATTCGAGAACAAAACACAAAAGTTGCCCAAGCAGAGATCTCACAACACTTTTAGGTGTTCTTATTTCCCACAAGCAATCAGAATGAGATATGTCACCGCAAAATGATGTAGGTTGTACATCCCGACCCTTTTCTGCCTACGCAGCCAGCGTAATTTTGTTGCTACACTGTGTTTCCTTCATGCACTGTGCTATAACATCCCCAAGAACAGTAGCATGGGCAGGATACTGTTTTGGAGGGGCCCTGAGCATGGAGCACTGTCGGAGCATTGAGCGTGCCGCCAGACGTCAAACAATCAGTTGGTTAGACAGGTGCACAATACTACCACAAGTAAGAACAAATTTAGTTTTGTGTCCCCTTAGGTGGCTAGCCAAGTTTACACAACCTCTGTTACCGCCATGCACAGAACTTGAAATGCATCTACAATCGAGGTCGGCCTCGGAAAGAACAACCCATGGCTAAATTCCGATCTACAATGAACAAGTACAGCTCTCGAACAAAAGTCTTTCTAGGAGTATGGTTTTTCTGATTCGTGTTTTAGAGCTAACAAAAACCAAATCATTTCCTGCAGCACGAAACAGACGCAAAAAGCAAAGCAGCAGCAACCCGTCACACACCATACTGCATGCAGCAAGGCTCTGTGTCGAGGTAGACGTAGTATGGTGCTACACATTCAGCCCCCCATTAAAACAGCCCTGGCTGGCTGCCCAAACTGGGAGTTAGGAAGCAGCTTTAAATGCACTTGCAGTAAGTGCGCTCTTGTCTCCACAGAAACAGGTTGTGTGCATGGAGGAGCAAAAAGCTCGCCACCTCCTCCTCCTCTCACCCCCCCCAGTCCACATCCTACCTTTACACTTATCCTCTACGACGACAACCCCATACGGTTTCCCAGAGGAAGCCGAAACAATGCTGGCCGTACATGACCCCAGCCTGAGTCAGCCCCTCGGCGCTTGCACTCACTGTTGAGGCCCATGAAGTACATCCAGCGGAGGCGCTTCACGTGCCGGGTGCTCTCCACGTGGCAGTCAAATGTCTCGGGGTGCTTCAGCCGCACGTTGCACAGGCTGCAGCCGTACACCGCCTCGCCTCCCCACTGCACACACAGGGCGGGGAGAGGGAGACACGTCACGTGCGATGTTCTGCCTTGCTGTGGCAAATGGTTTACTGGGAAGACTGGTCTATGTATTAATGACCGGCACTGCAAACACTGATTGAATGGTTACGGCATTTAACATGCCGAAGCTGCACCTGGACGACGAGGCCTGCCGTAGCGGAGGGCTCCGGATTAATTTCCACCACCCGAAGATCTTTAACCCTGTGAGGGTTTGTGCCGTATGTGTACGGCAGAGGTTTTCCGTCCCGCAAGGTCTTTGCTGTACAGGTACAGTTTCGACCCTCCGTTTAAAATTTTACACCCTAATGACAATGCATGCTAACAGGAAAGGGAGCTGCTGCCACCTCCTAGGACTTTCAAGAAGCACTTGCAGTTTCATTGTGCTACCTTCTTGCAGAGAAAGACAGAACTTTGGGAGTTCTGCTTTAGCGCGTCACGCGGGCTGTATCAACGCCCTTTCGCGGTTTCAGTTTCGCCGCGTGATTGCAACGGAGGTGCGCAAAACTTGATTTTTATCTTTATCGCCACTCCATTGCAGGGGAGGCAGAAGTTCATTTCTATCTGTATTGGTGCTGCTCTTTTCGCTTGTTTATCACTAATTTATCAGAAAGTGATTTGACCATCCGGGAAAGCTTTTTTTTTTTTTTTTAAAGGGTTAGTGTGGGCTGAAATATGAACACACGGGCATTTTGTAAAAACTGCGGCAATGTAAATGAATAATGAGCAACAGGTTTGGTTTCCACGCCATTAGAGCATCTTGAGGGGCAGCACAGAAGGCAAATACGCATATGAGGAAGGAAACAGACAAGACAGCGCTTTTCGATTTCCTTCCTCGTACGCGTATTTGTCTTCTACGCTGTACTCAAGACGTTTGCCAGGCACCAACCCGGCCAAGGATTGATTATTCAGCAGGTCATCAGAGCCCACGCAGGTGTGAACCTTTTTTAGACAAATGCCTTGCAATAACGAACATAGAGAGATCGATTCACGAAACAGCACAAGCCAAAAAAAAAAAAAAAAGCTACGATGCAATCAGGTTGCGTCAGTCCACTCTCAGTGTCCTTAATCACAAAAAGAATTGCTTCCCAAGACAATTACAAGTGTGTGCATCAAGTGGGGAGCGTCAACATGTACACATGTGGGTGTTTTTTTTTTTTTTTCTTCAAATACAGTTGAGTCCACTTATAACAATACCGGTTTTAACAATATATCGGATATAACAATGGACAGCCGCGGCACCGTCACCTTTTCATTGTATTCTATGGCAAAATAAACCGCTTATAACAATGCTGTCATGATGCAATATCGGTTATTAAATGTGGGCACTGGAACCAACCCTGAACGAAACAAAAATGCAAAAATGCTGCGACAATGCCACCCCAACCCCACCTATTACACAAAAGGGCATGGAGAGCATACGCGCGGCGGCCAGGCGATAGCGCACTTGGCCTTGCACGCGGCGAGTGCGCGCCGAAGAGGCTCGCATGCTACCGCTGCTTTCGCCTGCCGCGGCGACGCGGAGGAGGGGGAGGAGGACCGGATGGGCACCTCTACGGGCAGTGGGGCAGTCCATTCTGAGGGTGCGCCGCCTGTAGAAAAAGCACCGGGGCGCCTAAGCCGCCGCAGCAGCAGCGCTGTGTGCACTGTGCCGACCTCCCCTATTCTTCACTAATTTGAACACGTCTCCAGCTCCGCCGTTTGCACATGTTCCGAGTCTGGTGCTTACCAGCGTCGTTTTCCTTGCCTGTTGTCACTGTTCCTGTTCTGTGGTCACTGTCGCCTCGATCCTCCTGTCCCCGCACGCGCGGACATCGTTGCGCATTAAATGCTCTTGTTTGTCACGTTTTATTTGTTATTTTCGGCATAACCCGCTTATAACAATAATAGGTTATAACAATGATATTTTCATGGCACCTCAATATTGTTATAAGTGGACTCGACTGTATATCCAGCTGAAAATGAGTGCGTCAGGTCTCTCTCGCTCAATTCATCATCCCTGTCCAATGTTCAGCACCACTAGTCTCGTTATGGATCACTAACAGGGCCCAAGCTTGACCCTATCATCTGCAGAAACATACAGCATCTCCTTTAGACAGTCTTCCAACAAAGAATACATGTGCCTCATCCTGGTCTCACTTTGTTGTTTGCAACTCTCCCAGGCGGTTCGGATCAGAGCCAGGGCTTTGCAGGGTGCAGCAAGTGCGGAAAGAGAATCGGGCTAACGAAAATCTGGGGCAAATCACTTGTCTCTTATTGGTCGATCGAAAACAATTCTGCCATTTGGCTGCGAGCCATGTACAGCTGACATACGCAATGGCAACTCCCGTAAGTAGAAACTAAGAAGAAATGGGCGTGGGCAGGGCATGTAATGCGAAGGCAAGATAACTGTTGGTCATTAAGGGTAACAGAGTGGATCCCTAGAGAAGGCAAGCATGGCAGGGGGCGGCAGAGGGTTAGATGGGCAGATGAGATGAAGTTTGCGGGGATAAATCAGTCACACTTAGCACAGGACTGGGATAAAAGGAGCTCAATATGAGAGGCCTTTACCCTGCACTGGGCATAGACAGGCTTATGATGATGAAACAATGCTTCACTGCACACACAAGTGCTAGAAAAGTTCTTACTACAGTCTACAGAAAACAGACAAACAACTCTCACGTTCACTATCCCCACCTCGAACACACTGCTGTGTGCTGACTTCGGCTGATTTTTTCTCTGAAATAAAGTTTTCCTTTCATCCCCATAACTTCATTATGAAATTAACACGCCGACGCTACACGGGCAATGAGGCGTGCCGCAGTAGAGGGCTTCGGATTAATCAAGACCACCTAGGGATCTCTAACCTACGCCAAAATCTCAAACACACGGGTGTCTTCACATTTCGCCTCCACCAGAAAAGCGGCCCCTGCCGCTGAGAATCAAACCCCCGTCCTTGGGCTCACCAGTACGCCTTAGCCAGAGAGACACTGTGGGGGGGTATCCCCATAGCTTTATCCACCAGGACTTACTGTATGATGCAGTTTTAAAGGTGCCATGAAGACAAAATACAAGTTGGGTTTATTAGAAAGACTGCTTAGTCCCGATAACAATGATACCAATATAATCGCAATCTTTGAACAAATAACGGAGATGTTAAAAGAAAACCCGTGAAGCAGTCGCGACCCCCTAGCCAATTTCCCGCAACTTTTCTATGATGTCACGGAACCTTGTTTGGGCGATTGGTGGCCGCCCAACTGACCTGTCGCGACGACACATGACCGGACGCCTGTAATGGGGCCTCTAGTTCCATTTGACCACATCACTTGAATGCTAACGTGCAGTTAACACACTTAAAATTATGTTTTATTGTTGGCCCGTACAATGTCTTGGCCCGTACAATGTCATTCTTGCTCATAAAATGTCACTGTGGCACAAAATTTGAAAGTTTTTAAATACTTCTTGCTTTTTTTTTCATTAAAAAAAACATCTTTTGTGGCTGTAATGGAGCTGAGTGAGATACTGAATCCTAGTTCTTTCAAATTAAACAAAGTTGTATTTCCTCTTCATGGCTCCTTTAAGCCTGGCTAGTTTCTGCAGGGAGGTTTAGTTTTCACTATTAAAGAGCAGTGACATTTTTTTTCCCCTTTCCTCCACACATATCTTTCGAAAGACAGGAGTTGGCTGACAGCTTTCTTTTAACGACTTATTCTAAAAATGAGAGCATGATAAATTAGACACAGAAGAAGCCCAATGAGACAAGCTATTGTCTCGTGCATCTTTTCTGTTGTGCTTATTGCACTCTATCTTTTAGAACAAGTATGCCCCAACTTGCCCAACAATCTGTTTTACTGAAGTTTTAAAAACTCCTTCCATGCAATTTCTGTTTATTACATGCTCTTTGCTGTCACAGCATCATCATAATAGTTTACCGTCGTCTTAACTGCTGCGGTTATAAATTCATAGGCTGGCTGATTCCTTTACAAGTCGTCAAATGTGGAAACTGCATTTTACTTTGGGCTAACACACCTTTGACATACTACTGGCATTCATGCATTGGTTTAAGATTTTTTGTTCAAATATTTAGGTGTTCTATGCACCAAACCTACACCAAGCAATAGTGCCGCAGTCAAGGGCTCCAATTAATTTTGACCACGTGCGGTGATCTTTATGAACTCTCAACCCATGGGACGTTCTTGATTTTTGCCTCCATCAGAAAAGCAGCAACTGTGGCCGAGAATTGAACCTGTGTCGCTGGGCTCAGCAGCACAACGCGTTGGCCACTGAGCCACGGTGGCTAGTATAGTATAAAATGTAGTCCACAAGGTGTACTGTTAGGCAGCCTAAAGCCCCTTCCGTTACGCTAAAATTGACAAAGGGAAGCGCTCATCATGTCAACGATAATCTAGAAATTGGTTTGGCATACATTAAGACTACTGCAGCACACTGGTTGGGCCTCAGACTGCAATGTCGCAATGAGCCGACTGACCTGAGAGTCCTCATGGAACATTTTTGGCCCCTCCCCCTTCGCATCCCGGAGGAGCCGCTCCACAAGGAGGCGCACTGATCGCTGGATGCTGTGGCGAAGTGACACCGTGATGCTCTCCGCCTTCTCCAGGGGCCCCTCGGGGCACAGATCCGACAGCTGGCTCACATCCACCATCTCCTCCTCGTCCTTCATCTCAACTGGCTGTCCAGCCGACGAGGCGTCGCCGTCCCCGCCGGACGGACCCTCCTCGTCCATAGCCTCCGCCGCACCCTCCTCCTGGTCAGCCGGCCCCTCCTCCAGCACCAAGCTGTCATCGGCAGCTTCTTCTCCGGCATCCTCATTGGCCTCCGTGCTGTCCTCCCCCGCAGCCTCAACATCTTTGCCGTCTTCCTCTGCTTGTTCGGCGCACTCCATGTCGGCGCCTTCGTCTTCTTGCCCGTCTCCTCCTGCAGCCTCCTCGCATTCGGCATCTTCACCCTCCCCGCCCTCAGCATCGTCGGCATCGTCGACGACCTCCGAGTCGTCCAGACACTCCACCTCTTCGTAGTCACCATCATCCTGGCCCCCCTCCTCCTCGTCGCCTTCCTCGTCCGCGCCCTCGGCGTCCTCCTCGCAGTACTCGACGCCTCCATCGTCCCCTTCCGCAGCCTGGCCTTCATCAACGGCTTCGTCTTCGTCGTCCTCCTCTATCGCGACAGCATTGTCGTCGGCGCCCTGGACGTCTTCGGATTCCTCGCCTCCTTCTTCGCCCTCTGCATTCTGCGCGCTCTCGTCGGCGGCTTCATTCTCTGCCTCCGATTTACCCGAAGACATCTCGACGCACGCTTCTGCCTCGGCGGTGGTTTCGGCGTCGGGGGCGTCCCCTCCGGCGTCAACGTTCCCGTCGGAACTGTCCCCGGCATCGTTCTCCTCTCGCTGTGCAGGCTTCGAGTCGTCCTCGCTGACGCTCGTTCGGTCACCGCCTGCCTTTTGGTCTTCGGCGGCACTCGGGGAGCCCTCGTCGTCGTCATCCGCGTCCAGAACTAGGGCCTCGAACGCCGCGTCATCGTCGCCTTCGACTTCGTCGTCCGAAGCTTCGCCGCCGGTGCCGTTAGTCGTGTCCTCCACTTCCACGGGCTCCGGAGTGGCCGGCTTCCTCTTTTTGGAACTCGGCGGAGCAGCGGCCGAGGTCTTCGGTCCAGCTGGCTTCTGCGACGGCGCCGTCTTTTTCGCCTCTGCCTTCTTGGCGCCGGTCACGGGCTTGGAGCACGTTTCCGCAACGGCAACGGCAGTGGTCGCGTTGCTCCCGCTCTGCTCTGCATCGGCAGCAGCTGTGCTCTCTGAATCTGGAGGGCACCTGGTCCACGGCCCTGTTTTACGGCCTCGCCGCGCAACATTTCGGCGCGGAGGCATGATTCCCCTCCCGTGAAGGGACTAGGCCGACGCGTGGACGATCCCGGGCTTTTGAAGTTGGCGGAGTCTCTCCTGCGCTACAAATTTTAGTTGACTCTACTGCCGGTAAACGTATACGTGACCAGAATAAGCACTGTTCTTTCTTCCTTTCTCTCTACGCTCGCAAAGTTGTGGAACGCAGGAAATGTACCGCGACTTTCGGTAACATGGCGTATTGTTTAGAGGATTGGATCAGCTATTGGCGTGCGTCGAGTGTGAAGTTGGTGAAGTACGGCAAACGTGGCGCGGCCGGAGTGAAAGCATTTATGTTTAACATATATTAACAACCTTTGTTGCCACCAATGGTAGTAAAATTAACTAAAGAATGTAAAAAAGGATAAGTTTGTCTGTGGCGTCGACATTTTCACATCCCGAAGCGGGCGCGTACTGAAGCGGGAGATTTGAACACCGTGAGATATGAGCTTAGAGGGGGGCTGTGATTGTAGCTCAGGAAGTCGATAGTATTCACCTCATTTGCACAGGACATGTAGTTGAAGTTCCATATAGCATGAAACCCTACGTCACAGGAAGAATGCGAGGTGGGGGTAAAGGGGGGGAGGGGGGGGGGGGGGGGCATACGGACAGCCGGATAGAAGAAAAGGGGGGCCACGCGGTAAAGCGCTAGTAGCGCTTCCCGCCCCCCACCCCCCTGCTTAATAAGATTCATGCGACAATAATGTGTCAGATTTGGTTTTGCAGCACGCAGAACACAAACGCAGCCATTAACGAGACTGTCGGAACGCGCGATACGTGTCCATTCCGTGCCGGGAACCACGGAACTTCCATCGGTAGGCCTACAGTTTGCACAGTTCAAGAAAAAAAAAAAAAACATTAAAACATCGGGGAAGATTATTGTAAAAAAATTTATAGAAAATTTGATTGAAACGTCTGGTGTTGCAGTCCCCAACACCCAACAGGTATGCTTATGTGCATACGCTTTATCTAGAACTGTTTTCTTAAACATTTGGCCTTATTTGCACCACTAAACCTATAATCACGTGAGGAGACATACGCTTGTATCAAGAACACTGCTTATTGGAATTCAACGGAAGCAGCACAGGGCGGGAATCGTATACATGTTATAGTATATGCACATCTGGTACAGGATATATTTATTTTAAGGGCTTCGCCAGCCCGATAAAGTGGACACTAGACCCGAGATGAAAATGACAAGCTCATTATAAAGCATATTTGATGACTCCACTGAAAACAAGCGAACCAAAAAGGACACCAATTACACAAGGTGCTAACGATCATGATTTGTAACGCTGTCAGAGAAGAAAACAAACTACTTTGGATAATAGAAGCAGGCGCTACGTTGCAAGAACAACATACAAAGATGAGCTACGAATATTTACACTGTTTCCCTCAATTACAGCTCAAGGTTTATTCATGTAGGTCGGGAGACGACACATGAAAAAAACTCACTGGCCCTCATGTATAGCGAAAACAATTCTCGTTAAAAGCAACACTGACTGAGGACGAAATACAAGTTGCTCTAGATTGATAGACTAGCGCACCGAGAACACCACTTTTACATTACCCGCAGCGGAAACGTGAAGAAAGGTGTCGCCGCCTCTACCCCCTAGGTGTCGGCGCCCTGCAGCGCAACTTGCACCGATAGAGGTTAAAATTACGTGACAACTAGTCACGGCCAGGCTAGAGCGGCGGCGCGCGCTGTGTTGATACGGCCTTCGCAGAGGCGGCGATAACAATGCAGACCAGTCTTGACGTAAAGTTCCACCGCTCTCCGCGTGGAGGCTGCCGGAGCCTTCCCTTGCCTGGTCCTTGCGCGCTTGCATTTGAAGGCTGTTTTAGGCGCGTGCGGGCTGTTTTAACAGCGTTCGTGCTCGGTATTCGGGATTTCAGTTCGGGGGGAAGGGGACCTGAAGGACCACAAAAGTAATGCAACAAAACAAGAGAGGGCAAATTTGATTGCTGCATTGAGGTGAATGTCAAATTTTCCTTCCCAGAAACTTACTCCGCCTTGGGTATTTCCCTTTAACCTGGCCAATTAAAATAAAACAAGACAGCAGGAAGAACCAAAGCTAGTAATATATAGGGATGACTCCATGCTCTGTCTCATGTTCCAATTATTTCATTAATTTTTTTCGATACATTGCAAACATACATCGAAGCCGCGTAAAGTTGGTGCGTAGCGTCCGACACAAAAATAATTATCGGAAGTCATTATTCGTTGATGAGCTTGGAGCTGTTGTCTTCGCCAGTTGCTTCCTACCCCGCCCCCCTTCCCCCTCTTTTGCGTAGGCCCGTAGCCAGGATTGTAGCGAAAAAGAAAAAGAAAACAAGAACAGCAGTGGCGCATAGCTTGCTCGCGGAGTGGGAGACGCGCGCATCAGCAGAGTGGGCTCGCAGCGCCGGCTCTCGCAGCGGACGAAGGCAGGGACTAAGCCCCTTGCGAAGGCCGTACCAACGCGCGCACGCCGCCCTAGCCCGGCCGTGAAAAGTTTAACAATACGCCTTCACGAGTATATAAAATATTAACTCGAAGGTGTTGTAGTGTCCTGTTTGAACGTTGAAGAGCAAAAAAAGAAACAATGTAGAAACAATACTGGTGGAAGCGGACAAAGTTTTTTCGGCGGTGCTAAGACTACCAGCTGGCCGCCAGTGGACAAGGCACCACGATCCGTGTGCGGGCGGTACCGTGGCAGTCTGAGCTGTCGGTTAGACAAACCGTTGGGATGTTCCACGCGCGGAGCCGGCCATGCCTTTAGATACTGAGGGTGCTGCCGTGGCCGACGCCCCAGCAGGGGCCGCTAGTGCAACTTCAATTGTACGGTCTACTCGTCTAGAGAACTGAAGGACTCGGTTGTCTCCCGTTATCCGCGTAGTGCCACTGCCATAGGTGACGACCCGAAGCCAGTGGTCCCCCCTAGCTCAGACTCCACTTCGCCGCAGCTCGCGCGTGCGGCAACCAGCAATAGGAGGCATTCAACGCGCCGGATCTTCACTACGCAAGTGCACGCATAAATCTGCCGTACACGACTTGTGCGAGATTTCGATAGATGAATGCATGCTTCCTTCGATTACTAAAGCAAGTAATCTGAAAATATTTGTAAATATAGTGCACCCATACGCACTCCTCTTGATGCTTCGCATGACACCTTCCCCAATCTCGATGGAGCGGAAAAGTTACATCTTTTACGTCCACTCATTATTCCATTCCGATATGGCCTAAAATGGCACAGAAATAAAATTATTTTGTCCTTCACAGCAGAAACCCTGCGCGCCTTAGCTAGTGAACGGAAACGGTCGCTTCCGTTCGCCCCCCGTTATCAGAACCATCCCCGCTGGAAGGTCTGAAATGCTTGCGGTTTGGGTAGAAAATCGCTCAGTGTGCCCGTAGAAACCGCCTGGGGGGCACCTCGAGCTGCGTACATATATACGCGCGTCTTCAGGCTGCGATGGCCCCGTCGTGCATTTTGTGCAAGTAAGTGAATTTGAGTGCGCCTATACATCACTTATTGCAATTAACTTAATTAGGTAAATCATTGCGGTTAATGTTGCAATACCTTCCAAACATTTGAGGCGAATCATGAACATTAACTTTTAACACAACATGCCCACAACAGTCGGTACACTGCATTCTCTTTGGGTCGACCACCCCTGAGGGATTTTTTGAAAAATAGAAAGATTACATTAGTTCATTTTATAGCAAAGTGTTCCGGGGCCCCGCTTTTTTTTTCCCTGCCATCCCTAAAATGCGCACCACGTACTTCATATAAAGAAATCGATCGACGTACGCGTATTACAAATATAAGTTGCCGTGCGGTCTTGTTCCTATAACTGCATGATTGCGCAATTAAGTCCTGCGCTAATGTTGTGGCATGTAACGATGCTACAGCAGTAAAAACAATTTACTCTTCCCTTAATAGGAAAAATCCGCGCGTGCTTAGGTCTAAAGTTCTTAAACTCCCTCTTCTTTTCGAACATTTTTCCAGTTTTCCAGCAACGAGAGCAGAACTGGAGAGCAGAACTGGCAGGGAGGCGACATAACGAAAAACAAAACTTTTCGTTAGATTTGCTGCAACAATGGATGAATGCTATAGACTTCGCAGGAATAACCGTGAATGCCTTTGCATACCGAAAAGTTCAAATATCAGCGCTTATTACCCTCAGGCCCCACATAGGACCAGAAGACCGTACTTGAGCTCAGTGGCGTAAGTCCAGAAAAATCACAAGGAGGGACGCACATCTTGCTTTGGCGGCCATTCAGTTTTTGTAAATGTACATTTTAAGAAATACTCACATCACTGCTGTACCTGTTTCAGATTAATTCAACACTTATTTTAAATTCTTCTTCAAAAATTCGTGGTTCCAGTCCTTCTCAGCCCACTAAAACCGATGCATTGTGCAGTACGAGTATGTCGAATGCTCGACATGCGTCCGCTGAGTCAGATTATTTGGCGTAACGCAGAAGCTATTTTTTCGCGTCATTGCCCAGCTTCCAGATTTGAGAAACACGTGATAGGGAAAACGATTCCACACCAAACAACGGGACTGGGGTATAAAGCTTGCACACGTATTTGTTGGTATAGCATTGTTCAGTTCAAACGTCTATTCGCCAGAAAAGCAAGCGTTTTGAGGTTCTCCTCGAGGGAGCGCCAAGAGACTATGAGCTGACGCATCCGCAAAAGCTGCTTCTGAGAGTTCGAAGTACGCAAGCTTAGAGTTTGAGCTACCCTACAGAGAATTCAACACTGCATCTAACGCGTTAACACGGCACAACACCTGGTTACCTGCACTAGGAAAAACGATTCTCACAACGCTTTGTTTGATTGATTATGAAGTTTAACGCAGCGACGCTACACAGGCGGTGAGGCGCGCCGTAGTGGAGAGCTCCGGATTAATTTTGACCACCCTTTAACGTGCGCCGAAATCTGGAACACACGGGAGTTTTGGCTTTTCGTTTCCATCGGAAAAGCGGCCGCCGCGGCCGAGGGTCGAACCCCTGTCCTCGTGCTCAGCAGCACAACGACTTAGCCACTGAGCCACGCGCGGTGGGTATACCAGAAAAAAAAAACTTAATTCAGCACAACTTTTTGACACATCAAAGTTATCCCTCCGGATTCACCACAACGGAGGCTTCCATGATGGAATTCGCAAGTTGATACGTGAATATATATTTCTGCCATCAAGTTTAGTACACATAAAAACAGCAGGCCACGCCGTGAGGGTGGCATCATGGCTGCGCCCGGGTTTAGCCCGGTTCAACACACGGGCTGACTGGGCAGCTTTTCCTCTACAGTTGGTAGTAGCAACTGTATGGTACGGAACGTCTGGCGTACGCGCCGTCTTCCCCAGTTTCCGATAGATGGCGCTAGTTGTCCACGCTACTCGTCCACGACGTTGGCGGAGGCATTGGGATTTGGGGCGAGGGGGAGCCTCAACTTTAGGGCCATAGAGGTAGGAGAGAGACGGCTGAAATGGTGGTGGAGGAAAAGTAGGGAAGAGATGGGTACGCAGAGGGAGTGATCATACGGATGAGAATTTAGAACAGCGGGGTGTAGAAACAAGGGGGGGGGGGGGGGGGAGCGATGGGAGTTTAAAACCGGGGGCTGGGGGGAGGCAAATCTTGCTGACAACCGACGCCCCGATTTAAAGAGAGAGCCGCTAATCATCATCATCATGGGGGGGGGGGGTTCCGCTAAGCAAGGAGCAAGGAGGCGTGAGTGAGAGCTACGCACGAGCGGTTGGTTCGACGCCAACATTCGCGAGGCCTAAAAATGTCCTTCTTCAAAAATGTTCTTCTTCAACATGTTCTTCTTCAACAAAGCGTTCAGGCCTGATCCCGGGTCCCATGAAGAAACATTTCGTTTACTGGTGCGGAGCAGAAAAGGACGCAAGAAACCATGCAGGAAGCTCGCGAAACCGCTCGGTACGTGGTAACGTTGTATTCGATTACTTCTAAACCGCTATACAGGGCGATCAATGTTAAGTCGAAGGGTTTTTTTTTTTAATTATGCGCTTAGATTTACCTGAAGGTTATGCGCCCTGAGGTTATGCGCCCTGAGGTCATTGAGGTTATGCGCCCTGGGTGACACAGAATGAGGTGGTAATTATTGATGTCGGTGGCTTAAATAACTAAAATTTAATAATTATCATGTTAGCGGCTGCAGTAAGAAGGCATGTTTGCATAGAAAAGTTGGACGCAATTGCGTTTCGACGCAGTTTCATTTGGCAGAATTCTTCCAGCGTATCCGTACCCCGAGATATCGAACTGCGAAGTTTAATTGCCGTTCGCATGCGAGGCAGGGAAGACCGGCGCAAAGCTCCCCCCTTGTTGTTGTTGTCCCAAGGCCAAAAAATCAGCTCATATCGGGTACAACGCAGAGGGTAAGATTGGTCTACCCCAACCAAACAACAATATATATTAGCCGTATTCATTACAATGCGTAGGAAATTTCGAAAGGAATAAACGCTGTTACTTAACATAAATTAAAGATTCAGTTTAAATGTTTAAAATGATTAAAGATTCAGTTAGGAAAGGCAGGGTTGACCTCTGTGAGAAAGCTATTCAGATGCCGAAAGAAAACTCACTCTCGTTCTGGAACCAAAAAATATCATCATCGTCCTGAGCACTGAGACATGAATGAAGGCTGGTATTTACCGGGGTTTACCAATTGTCGTAGGTCCACGTTAAAGTCCCCGGTGAAAAAAAAGCGGTGTTGTCCAGTCATGTGTGCTGTTGTAACCAGAAATTACAGCCCCTGGAGCGTAATGAACGGAGCGCGGGGCGAGGAAGATGCATTCTCGTTTTTTGCGGACTGATTTAAAGGAGTACTGACACGAAATTTTCGTGTTACGTTTTTTTCGCTGCTATGCGTGCCTACCAGCCCACTAATCATAGAATGACAGATTAGACGGTCGAGCGCAGCGTAAACATTCATTTACAGCGTCGTTTATTCGTGCCAGTTTCGGTTTCGACAAAAAAACGCCGAGCGGCCGCCATGACAGGATGTATCACGTGACGTCACCATTCTTGCCGTATCGCTGCCTCTCTGGAAGCGCGCGCGAGCGAGCGCACGCGCGCGCCCAGACCGGCCGAGGTCTTCGCCGTCCCCACAGGCCCGCGCACCATGACGTCAGTCCCAAAACCATGACGTGTACACACGCCCGAGCAGCGCGCGCCAACCACAGCCAGCGCGTCGGCTTCGTCACGGGAGCCCCGACGTCGGCAGTTTGGGGCATGTAGCAGATGATGTCATGCCGTCCGCTCTGGGCTTTCTAAGCGTGACCAAAGCGATGTCCACGCCCCCGCACTTCACTCCCGCAATGCACGCGCCACTCGTACTGTCAGCGAAAATGAGCTCGGCCACTCTGCTGGCTGTCAGGGACCGGGCTGACTGCAAAATGCGTCATCGACCGACGCTGTTGGCCGCGGAGGCGAAGAGCTGCTGACCCATTGAATAAACTATTGAAGGAAACATGAGGGAAAGTGGAAATGATCCCTACACTGTACCAAGGATCCCCTCCATTGTACCAAGGATACCCTCCACTGTACCAAGGCTTCTCGAGAATCCTTGGTACAGTGCTCCAGTGGCTGCTGCTCCCGTCTTCGCCGAGCTGATAAGATCCTGTTGGATCTGCAAGTCAGGGCTGACGAGGGCGGCCTCCAATGATTCTTATGGAGTTAGTGGAGGGTCCTATTGATGTTCGGCCCCTGGCCAGAGGTGTGGGCAGGACAACGTGGCATGGAAGAGATCACCAGTATCTCTAATAGCCTGCAGTATCTGTACAGTAGGGGAATCCTATTGCCGAAAATCTTCGTCCGCCGAGATTTATGAATGACTCATAAGACTACAAGGGGAGTCCCAAAGGTGTGGTGCTTTCTCCCATGTTATCTAATACTCTGAATCGAATTGATCTGAATTGAGTTTATTTAAAACCATTTTGGGAGAAGACCAGGGAAAAGCTGTTGGAACAGCTTGAAGGGCTCTGGCCAGCTTACACGCAGAAAAAATCAAGCATGACGAGAGGAATTACAAAAAAAGTGTAGTACGGTTACAAAACAATTGTAAAACTGGCACACTAGTACAAAACAAGTGCAGAACAGTTCTTAACACGAATATAAGAAATTGGAAATGTCAGGTACAGCATGAGGACAAATCTCATTACGGTGCATTTGGTTTACAAATCACATCACGCAACTCTATGAATGAAAGCGTTGAAACGGCGACTTTTCTTTTAACGAAAACAGCGTTTAACATTGTAGTTGATAAGTACTGGATGAGCTGTGTCCAGTAGTTTCCGCGGTATTTATTTACGTTCCACGGTGTACGCGTCTTGCAGAAGCCAATGTTTTCTTTAATTCCTGCATGCCTGGTTAGTGAACCGTCATTACTGATTAAACCTAATTTATAACGGCGACATAGCTTGTTGTTATACATGAAATTATTTTGAACAATGTCAATTTTTTCAGAAGCATGATCAGTGTGTGAAAGATAAGGAAGGCTACAACACGAACGATTTACCCGTTTTTGCAAAACTGTGCGATCTTGTGCAAGTTTTCATTCGCGGTAGTACTCCAAAGAAGAATTCAATAGCTAGTCAAACACAAAAATAACGAGTTATACCGAAGCGTGATGACTGATATTGGAAGATAAAAACAGTGGCGGCGCATAACGCCGATTGTTCTAGCCAATTTGCCGACAATATATTATAATGGTTCTTTTCCAATAAATCACAAATGTGCTCTTATGTTTATTCGGACGACATAGCGTTTTTCTGCGTGTGCGGGCATTTATGTCCTTTATCAATTGTTACAGTCTTATCTGTGTTCCATCGAAAGGTGGTATCAGATCGAGCTGAACTTGAAGATTAATGTCACTAAGTGCGCTGCCCTTGTGTTTCCGGTATCACCTCTGGTTACACCCTCGGCCTGACATATCGGGAGGCGTCTATCCCTCAGGTGACATCTCCGAAGTACCTGGGTGCCATCTATGATAGTACACTGTCAGACTGGCGCCCTCGTATGAACCCCATCGCGGCCGAAGTGGAACGGGCACTTCGATTGTTGCGGAGAATGAGCAACAGAAGATTTGCAACGAGAAAGGACAGCTTACTTATTATATACAGCGGATATAAGCGTCCCATATTAGAATTTGGCTGCGTCCTCTTTTCTGCCTCTCCAGCTTAAAAACTCAACCGGCTTATTATATTGGAGCGTTGTGCCCCGAGATTGTGCCTCGGCCTCCCAAGGTAGCATCTTTTATCTGGACGCCCGCATGCCGTGTCTGGAGTCTTGGTTACCGCTCTTAACAATACGGGCGATTCTGAGGATTTTTGAATCGCCACGGAGCAGATGTCTTTCGTTGATGAGCCGGCATTGTTTTTCAACACTTGGTGGCATCACTACATTCGCCCAGAGTGTGCTTACGTCTAGACATTACTTTATCCACTGACCATCAGCACTTCGGCAATACTGCCAATGCCCTGTGAGGTCCTTCCTGTGCGTCTAACTTTTCATAACATTTCCCCCAACAACGACAAAATGCCTTCTTCGCTAATATCCATGGGGTTGCTGAACGATCATCTGACCAACTTGAATGCCCGTGTGATAAGAGCAACATGGGCATCGCAGCGTGGAATAAGGGCGGGTGTGGGAAGTTTCAGTCCACACGTTAACTGGTTAGTTTCGTTTCTTTTACCGGACTTTACGCCGACGTTTCAAACCCAGTTCCTAGCAATAGTTCTGGCACTAAAAGATCCTCTTCCGCACTGTTTGAATGTAACTGTCGCATGTAACCCCCTATCGTATTCCTCCGCTCTGGCATCCTCCGGAAGTTCGACCCTAATTCGTACCTGAAACTATCTTTTTCTTTCGGATTTGCGGGACATCACTGTAATTTGGCCTCCCGGTCATAAAGGTTTATGGCTCAATGAAGAAGCTGAATCTTAAGCCCGATCATCGTTTGGCTCATCTCTGAGAACTTCATTATCGCCGTGCTGAGTCGTTTGACAAATGTTTGGCAAGATGTTTTACGGTGTTCAGCGCCAGAAACGTCTGGAAGTCAGAACTTATAAATTACAGGCTTCGATTTTAACCACGGGGAGCGTTCTTTCTTTCACAACGGTCATGATCATCGTCAGCAAAACTTGGCTTTCCTTTCACTGCGTTTTTGACGTGATATACGCTATCACTGAGACATAAAAAGCGTTGCTTTAAAACAATAAAAATGCCTCAGCAGAGTCGAAAATGTGCTGAAGCACTGGCGATAAACTGTACAGCCTGCACAAGTAGTCTGTGAAAGAAAGTCGCGATATCCCTTTGTCATATTTGCACGCCGCAAAATTTCGAGGAACGCATTAGTTTGCAAAGAACAGTGCTACGAGTTGTGCCGCGCCTCCGCCAGATGGCGCCACGGGTCCCGCGACCGAGAGAAGACGCAGTGAAACATCCCCCTCGCGAGGGGCACGATCAAATGCAGAGCATTTCCGGGGGCGCATGACGTTAAGTAGTTTGCGTTACGTTAATGTTGTTGCACTTGTGGCAACTGCTGACGAGAGAGCGCTCGTCAGCAGTAATTTGAATGAGTCAACGATATAAGGCGCGTTCGCAGCGTCCCATTCTGTGTCGGCTTTGTGGCGCAGTGGGTGGAGCACCATGTACATTACGTTCCGCCCGCAGGGTCGAGGGATCGAAACGGGCGTCGGATAGTATTTTTTTTTTTTTACATAGTAGGAGGGGTGCGGTGCGGACTACGGACGTCAACGCGGGTGACATCGTGAGTTACTGAAATGCTCTGCATTTAAAAGAGATAAAGTACGTGCTCGAGCGAAATATGTTTGTGGCACTTTTCCCTGTGAAAGCACGTCAAGAAATGTGAGTTGAACAGCATATAGTCTGAAGCGCTGAAGAGCAGTAGCGCTGAGGTTTTTAAAGACGATAGTCTTTCTTGGGCTACTTGAACCCAGAAATTTTGGTCTGTCTGTATGTCTGTCTGTATGTCTGTCTGTGACTCGATTCAGCCACCCGGCCAAAGTAAAATGCATACTGCGCAATAGTCTTATATACTCACAGCCAAATGTGAGCCTCTAAGCCCGGTTTATATGTTCACACTTGTCAACTTTGTTGAACAAGAACAAGACATTACGCAAATATAAGACAGCAAATTAGTACACAAGGAATATTTACAGTGTTCCTTTATTAAAAAAATCATGGATGCTTGGTTTTTCGATAGCAAATGATATTCTACATCTACTGCGGGAAACCGCCGCCTCCTGGCGGCATATGAAAAATCACGCGGCAACAGCAACGAAAGGTTCCACTAGCTAGGTTCCACGTTCTGATTGGAACGCACGTGGAGCACGGCCACGCGGTTGTATAAACCTTGTAGTCGGCCGCCTCCATTCACGCGCGTCTCCGCCGTACTGCAGCGCTGGCATCGAGGAACCAGCCATGTTGCAGTGGAACGCGGTAAATTCAAATCGCCTTGCGAAAACCTTTAGTGTGTTTACCTTGGGATGAGCACGACGGTACAGGTGAGCGGGAAAGCAAACGGGGGCATTTCCGGTAGCATTTCGGCTGGCGTACCCGCAAATTTTCCCGCCATTTTTTCGCGGGGCTACCAAGGTTGCCAGACCAGGACTGCCCTCTGTTGATTAGCTCGCATAATCCGTAAAGGCCGCGGATCTGTCAGCCCGCTCTGGGTATACAAACCCCTGCGCGCTCGAAAGGAGCAGATACGCGGCCATTTTTTTCCTCACCTGTCCTGCCCTTTCGCGATGTTTTATTTTTGCAGGACTGCAGCGGTTGGTTTCTATTGTTTGCCTGTTTAGAGCAGCTTTTAGTGGTTCCTCGGTGGTCCAACACGGCTCTTGCAATAGAAATTCTATGTGCAAACAAAAAAAATTGCAATTCCTTCCTATAGAAGGTTGAGAGAAGCACGAAAGCTTCCTCACACCAAAACTGCTTCAAAAGTGCGCGAAAACCTTCGCTAAGCGTACGTCCAATCGATCTTCAACCCTCCAAAGCCCCAATTCGTAAACGGAGAATGATCCCACGCGACGATTTGTCGTCTCGTGGGATCATTCTTCACTAAGTACACTCATCTACGAACGATCTAAATTTATACCGATAAGTGGTTTATAAGCTACGGGTTATTGTACTCCTTCTTCATTATCGATGCGCGTGTATATAAAACCGTTCCTTTTTCGCGATTTTCAAGTAAAAGTGTTTGACACAATGGAAGCCCGGTGTCACGTATGCGCCGTGTGTCCAGGTATCTTATCAGTGGTTTTTGGTCGAGCAATCGTTATATAGGAAAATCCTTTTTTTTTCTTTACGCGTCGTCGGTCCAACTAAGGAAGCTTCCGCTTTAACACGGAGCTGCTTTGGAGAAGTTCTGAGCTGTACAAAATGACAAATGAAGGAAGCCTACGAAGTGTTGGCATACGCTACGCACACAGGAGTTCCCAACACGGACGAAACAAAAGCGAGCTCCATGTTCCCGAGCAGGCTTGAGTGAAAGCTCATCTAAACTGTTGACACACTGCGCGCGCGTGCTGTGACGCTATAGACCACGCGGGGGCGGCGTGTCTTGCATCACGCTAGCGGCGTCGTGGCCTCAAGTTTCGCTGCCCACGCGTCCCGCCCGCGCTGAGGAGGCTGAGGGTGGCGAAATAGCGCGCCCCGGTTATCGTGCGTGGAAGATGGCGCGCTTCCGATACACAGCTGCCCAGCACATTCCACGGGATAGATAAACTATCACGCATCTGTTGCCGGGCCTTGGCAAAACCGAACTCCTATGGCGGGCCAATAGCGCCGGAGACGAGCCCCCAGTGACGCCGCTATCACTTGCGGTTCATCCGCGCTCGCCCGCTGACCAGGGCTCGGACACAAAGAACGCACTCGTTGGAGGTCGGCCTCCGCTCCGTCTAGCCGATGCAGTCCAGGTGAGCCCTCTTTGGAACGTACGGCCAATTGATTGATTGATTGAACGTTTATTACCATTTGTCAGATGAAGTTTACAAACACTGATTGGACATCCCCCTTAGCATATTTGTGCTAGGATAGCCATGTTAAACTAATAGAAACTTTTGGCAGGCACGGAGAGAAGTGTTGAGATGAACTTCGTCGGTCGTCTTATTCTCTGCATCCGGCTACTTATAAGTGCTCTTTTACATCTTGCAAAGCGGAAATAACGCCCGAAGAGCTTGTTAGACGGAAAATCTGTGGAGTGTAGCAAAAAAAAAAAAAGGGTTTACAGTGTTAAACTCTTGACAGGCTAGAAAGGATACCAGCCCGACTGACTGATTCATCTACGCCCAACCGAAGCTGCTCGACCTATAAGGCTCGAAATTTCAGCAAGTGCGCGTTCATTTTTGGTCATTGCGTAGGGCTGGCTAAGACGGGATTTGGGGAAATTTCACTCCTAACAGAGTAAAACAGGGGGAATTGTTTTTTGCAAATTCGTGATTATCTCACTGAAGACACCGAAGTTGTTTTTGCGGATATATGTAGCCCGTAAAAATATTTAAGAAGTAGTACTTTTTATTTCATTTATTGTCCCTTAAAGGCCCGAGGGCAATAAATAAGGGAGGGGTATTTGTCAAGGTGTGTATCGCATGCAATATTACGTCGAAGAAGAAAAAAAAACAATAAACAAGAAAACTTATACATGAATAAAGAAAGAATAAGGAAGTCACCAGGTTTTGGGAAAAGTATAAGCGCGTGTACATAAAAAAAAAGTCAGCTTTAGTTGGGAGTAAATTGGCTGTTTTTACTGATTCCTTAACATAAGCATATATTCGACCCTTTGAGGTATCAAATTGGTTTTTAGTGACAAATGCTGCCCATATAAATTCACAAAGATTTCGCCTCAAGACGCCGGTGAATGCGCGAGGGCGACTTTTCGAAGTTACATTTCTAAAGAATGAAAAGCCCTAACAGGTTACAACAACGCCCAGCCAAATTTCTGGTCCAAGATGAGTGAAATTTGAGGAGCATATTCCTATCATGCTGTAGGCGCTGAATCGTAGCCGACTTTTATAAAAGATGTCACCACTTGAAAAGTGTAAAGGGCGAAAACATACTGATAATTATTCGTGACACCTGCTGAGATTGAACTTCCCACGGTAATCTTGTCGTTCGAGCAGTTCAACGCCATATAATTTGTTTCTGGATGGTTCCAACAAAACAAGAGTTTTAGCCTTTTTCTGTAATGTAACTCCTCACGTAGAAGCCCATGTTTGACCGAAGATATAAACCTTAATCGTGTACAACTTCACGCTCGACTACATAGTCACGACGAGTAAATAAAACTCGACGTAATGATGGAGTCGCTTCAACGACGAAATTTTTTTTTCAGGGAACATCTTCATCATATTAACAGCCGCAGAGCATTCGCGAGAAAGTCGGATTTGCCGCAAAGCTTATTCTGTCTACCTTTTGACGTGCCCAGGACTCAGTTCAACCTTTTGGGGGTATCGGTGTGCAGTTTCACTGAAAAATTGGTGCAACGCATCTTTTGAAAATTCTCTACTATCTCGCAGGGCCCTTTCAGATGTCAAGCCGACGGGCCTTTGCTGATATATGTGTGCAGCTCACCAATATGCATACGAAGTCATTTCAGGGTTTGTTTCCAAGCGATAATGTTACGGGCGTGGCAGGACTTATAAGACGAGTGATGGTGAATGGTGAAACGACGTTACGAGGCAGATGCGAACTATTTACAATCTATGTACAAAAGGAATCTATTCACAAAAACTTACATGTGAATGCGAATAGTCTAAAGCCAAGGAATCCAATGCAGCGCGTGGACGGTCTGCCTCTGACGACCCCTTCCTCTTCGCTTCGGCTTGCCTTGCGCGGCCCACTGATGCAGCAAGTACCCATGCATAGATGAGGTGTACGATGGATTGACGACCTAGGTGATGCAGTGCTATTGCAATGTGAAATGTAAAGAGTTCCGGGACGATATACAAGGGGGGGATCTCGATTTTGGCCCATGTGCACATTTTTACGGATTGGTTTATACGTCTTATACCCCTGCTACACTAGCGTCCGAATGTCATTTGAATCAAATGTCATTTGACTCAAATGTCTAAGTTGTGCTGCTACACTAGGTTTTGAAATGCCATTCGGCTCAAATGACATTCGAGCCAAATAAGCACCCAGAGAGACATTTGGGATTTCAAATGCCACTTCTAGCACTCTCGCACGCGGCGTCTTCGAGCGGCAATAAAAATTATAATACTTCCGTACGTAAAACAAACAAAATATTTCTGTTTGTGGAACTTTGTTCACTGTTCAATTTACTTAAATATGAAATCAACATATTTAATTTTCATACTCTCAAAGCCAGTGGGGTCAGTTGCCAAAAAAAAAAAAAATAAACTACGCGAACAGCCCACCCACTTAGAGTCAAAACTGGTGTCTCTTCTAATTTGATTTCATTTTACTGCCTTAGACTGCTACTAAATTTCATTGTTTTATAAGTGTACGAAAACGGAACGGGGCGACAACAGCGCACTGCAGCACGGCGAGCAACTGTGACATTTCAAATGCCATCGAAATTGTAGCGTAGCAGGGCGGATTCTGAATGGCATTCGAAGCACCCCATTTGAGTCAAATGACATTTGGTTCAAATGACAT
The DNA here is from genome assembly GCA_013339765.2 of Haemaphysalis longicornis. NCBI lineage: Eukaryota > Metazoa > Arthropoda > Arachnida > Ixodida > Ixodidae > Haemaphysalis > Haemaphysalis longicornis. Next base: position 124,162,832 of record CM023456.1, read on the forward strand.
TCGGACCCTAGTGTAGCCGGGGTATTACACCCGTTGTTATGTTGACGCACAGTGTGAGTGCGTGCGCGCGTGCACGCGATCAAATAACTACTACCTGGGGGACATTTTTCACCCTCGCAAGCTACACACCATACGTAAGTGGCTCAGTGCCTGTTCTCACAACGGTGGGTCATGTTGCGTTATGAATCAGTGTTTTACGTAACGTGCCGCAGTTATCGCTTTCATGCCCACCCTCTGCGAGCAACGCGTTCGTGCCCCGGGAGACTTCTCAAGCAGTGGCGAGTGGAGCGCCTTACACGGAAGCAACGTGATAACTGTTGCAGCAACCGCTACAAAGCGACGCAAAGTGTACACAGTGCACCGCCAGCTTGCCGACGTATTCTAACAATATTCTGCAAACAGAGACACGTAAGGTGTTCGCAGGCCCTGCAGACCCCTGTGTGCAGCGTGCCTCGCTTGAAGTAAACACGTTTAACGCGTTTAAACCTAGTTATCACAAGCGAAAACAGATACTGCACACAGTGTTTCGTGAACTTTTTCCTTTGCCTGAGATTTTGCGACCTGTCGTCTAGGTATACACAGTAGCCGACCGATTTTTCGAACCTGGAGGGGAACGGGAGATACTCCGAATAAAAGAGGAGTCCGAAAAATCCTCCAGTCGCAAAAACGAACTTTATTTCATTTAAAGAGGACTGAAGAAGTCGCGAATGGTACCTTGCCTTAAATGCCTCCTTCGTGTGAGAACGTCTGCTTGCATCTCTGCAATCGTCACGTGTTCAGATGCGAAGCATCTCATGCTCGGGGGTGTGTTCCTCCCTCCCTCCCTCGTTGTCGTTGTCCGCCGTCCGCACTCCACTGCGCATGCGCGTCACTTCAGCCCCGTCAGCGTTTAGGATGACGTCAGCGCAGTCCACTACAAATAAAAGAAATAGTTGGGCGGCGCCCGGTTTCGATCCCACGACTCTCTGGCCGCAACGGGAGGTACGTGGCGCTCTTCCCACTGCGCTACAAACCGAGACGGGAGCATGTGCTACGAACGCGCCTTATGTCCTTCACTCATTCAAACACGTCAAGAAGCTAAGTGATACAACGAAGGCACGCGAAGCTGAACGTCAACGGAAACGACGAACTGAAAACTAATGGGAACTTCAGTCGACCCCATGGCTGCTTCGCATACTACTCAGGGTTCCCCTACGGGAAGATGGTGTAATTTTATAATTAACATTTATATAACGGGGGTCTAGTCCTAAAAATCACCCCCATGCTACAAATTTCGGGGGTAAGCTGTGTCCCTTCCGCCCCCCCCCCCCCCCTCTTTCCTGCGTACGGCAGTGCCTCTCTCGACCCTCTCGGTCTTCTGGCTACGGCTGGTGTTACAGCTCTGTTACACTCGTCGCTCGTCGACGAACCACGTGGACTGCTTTGCTTCGTTGAAATTTTGCTTCCGTTCCTTGGTGGGATTGTGGGGATACGGAATTTCAGCTCGCACTCCTTGCATCCCGTGTGATGTTCCTTCTTGCACAGCGCGCATTTGGGCGTGCACTTGTGATCTTTCGCAGGGTTTTCTTCTTTGAGCGATAAGCTGATGTTGGCGTCGGGTTTTGGGCGTATACGTCGGCTCTGTGCCCCGTTTTCCTGCATACTTTACAGACCAGTCTTGAAGCCTTGTATAGGTAGCACGCCATTTCCCCTCCGTAAAAGCAGACGCGTCGCGGGGAACCGTGTTGCCTTCGAAGCTGTGATGAGCGCTGGTCGATTTGCCCAGCGTGCGTGCGAAGACGAGCTTGGTGTCGATGGTCCTCACGCGCAGGCCGTTCGTAAGTTCTTCTGAGGTAGTTCCAAGTACAAAGCCGTGGACGACGCCTTTAACTTTTTGTTCGGAGTAAGGCACGTGCGGTTTTACATCATACAGTAATCCCTCGTTATAACGAAACCGATTTAATCGAAATACCGCTTTATTCGAAATTTATTCTGGTCCCAACGTAAACGCATGCATTATAGGCCGCATTACTCGAAGCACACGAAGAGCTGGACCCGCTTAGAGCGAACTCAGCGAAGTGGCGAACAGGAGGCATCGCCGAGCGGCGGCGACCCAGAGACCAATGCGTTATTCCCCGGCGATTTTCTCGAGCCGGTCATGGTCGATTCGCTTCCATCGGACTTTGTAAAAACGGGCCAAATGTGTGGTAGGGTGGGTGAATTTGTTCTTAGAAAATTGTTCAATGGCGTGGTCGCGACGGTGCGCGAACACTGACACTCGAAGCGTATAATTAGCAGTGTAGTTGACAGCGAGGCGCCGAAAAACTTTTGTTTTGCAAACTTCACAGCTGCACACCTCGGGAAAAAAATTGCCCAGTGATCACGCAAAACCCTAGTGCAAAACCGGTCAATTTTCATGATTGCGCTGTGTATCCACATGAGCATTAATCGTTGTTTTTTGTTTTTCTTTGTTTTTTTTCTTTCGTAAACATGGGACAACAACACCAAAGCGTTGGAAATGTCTTGCGTTGACGGTTGCGGGCGGTCGCGAGTGTTGGAGGCGTAGTCGCTTTGCGGCAGCGCGATCACTTTGCGCCCGTTCTCGTCGTCCGTTATGTCGGCGCACAACAGCATGTTGCTGTCCCCTGCAGCGAACTCTCGAAATGGCGCGAAAGATCAAAGTTTGTTAGCCCGGCGGTAGTTAAGCCGATCCCCATACAATCCGAAGCTAGCCAGGTGATTAGGATTCAAAATGGCGTCGTCCTGGATTTGCACCGTGGCTCAGTCGCGGAAAATTTTGTCCGAAAAATCGAACTTTCGGCTTTATTTTGTTCGAAATATCCGTTGTTCAGATACATTACTCTAATGGGACAACTGGCGGTTCCTCGGGAAAGTCCTGAATATCCAGCAAGTCTGAATTTTTGAAGCCCGAAAAAACGGTCGGCTGCTGTATACGTACTGGATGATTGGATTCACCATTTCCCTTGCGGTGAAGGCCACGCGCAGACATCCCAGCCAGCGCGCCGTTGATGGCGAGGCTGAGGGACCAAGCGTCGGCAAAGCAGCGCTTTCGTGTCCGTGCATCGTGTGTTCCTCTAGGCATCGTTCCTGTAAACTCAGCCAGCGCAGTGTTCTCGTATACATCAGTCGTTAAACCCTCGCCTAGTCACTTGGTTTGCTCGCGCTGAACGCACGCGGCCCAGCCGACACTGGGTGACAGTGTACAAGCGAAGCAGCTTTCACCCTCGCCTGGTCACGTGGTACTGCAACGGAGAAGCTCCCAGCGAGCGAGCGGCGATGCGAGAAGAAAGGAAAGCGCAGCTTTGCATGCCGGCGGCTGAAGGTCATTGCGACGCGATTATTGACCTTGAAAGATGCACCGTATACCTTTCGCTCTAAACCGGGGAGAAAGAACAACGTATAAACAGACCAAACCATGCATTGTGCCTTCCATCCCCACAAAAATACACCATTGGAGAGGCTACGGCGATTAATCACTTTAAAAAAAACGGCAATGTACATCATGGGCAAAAAGAAACGAAGAAAAACTTTAAAACGATACAGGAACCCAACGTGTTTGGATACTGTGACCATAAAAATCCGAATGAAGACTAAGCGGCGTAAGTCTGCGCATTAGTCGACAATTTTCTGAATTTACACACATTTTGTGTATTTGTACTTGTTTGCGGTTTGAGAACTCTGGTGTATGTCGTGCGCAACACGTTTGACGCGTGTTTAACCGTTCGAGTTGCAAGTATATGCCTGATCGTTTCTCGGCGAGCCGAGCCAAACTCGGCTCGACGAGCCTAGCCGAGTTTGCGCCCTTAAGTGTGCTCCAACGTCGTTTTCTCTTCTCGCCATGGATTAAACAGTTTTAACTTGGCCTCTGAATCTTCGTCTTCTGAACGGAGGCGAATTCCTTCTGCAGGCTGCTCGCCAGTCACGCGACCTTGACGACGCAGCCGTATTCGTTCACCCGGTCCTAACAGTTGTAAGGCCGCTGAAAAAACACATCTGAACAAAAGAACGACTCGACCATTCCGAAGTTTATCGTTAATTTTTAATTTATTCCTTGCTTACTCTTCCTTTCCTTTTTTAAAAACTTTTTTTTGGTAGCCATGAACGCCTTTGTCGCACGCCGTAATTATGCCAACATAATTTGGACTGAGCATTTAGAAAATGGATGGTTCCAGCGGAGTATACTAAAACGGCATCTGTTTACACACTCCCTCCGCGCCGACTTTCAAAACCCAAGCCTTCGTTCGCTTGGAGGATGAGATAAGTCCCCTGAAACGTCGTCAGTTCTTGCTTTACTTAGAACTTATTTGCGTTCGGTCCTCGCGATGAGTTCTTTTCTAGAAAGTTTCCATGTAAATGACACTCCCCGAAGGAACATCTGATTTGTCTTGCCATTCAGCTTTACATTTATGAGTATCACAAAGCATCTTCTTGCGAAGATTTTCTGCTGGAACTGGAGCGAGCAGAAAGCAAAACGCCACGAAAATCTCAAAATACGTTTGACAATTGACGTGCCCTTAAGCGAGAACCGCAGAAGGAAACCGCACGAAGAGCTCAGATGGCATTAGATGCGTCTTATCTGCAAGGAGGATTAAGGAAGGAAACAGAACAGCACTTTCGATTTGATTTTTCTACTAGTACATAAAGTCGCCTAAACGCACCCATGCACAGCGGTCGAAACCTCACCTAGGTGTTCCAGGAATTTCAATCTGCACAAGTAATCTTACAGTGTTTACAGATCTCTTCAGTGTCCCTTTCTTTAATTAACTCTCTCATTTATCCCTGTCGCTTCTGCCTATTGTCAACGCCTATCGTCGCTTCTGCACTGCCCACGTTCCAATCACCGATGATAACGCCCTGATAACGCCTGTCATCGCTGACCTTGGCAGGTGTTAGGCAACCGGACACTTTATGGCTGAGTGTGACTGACAACATACGCCTTATACCGTTTTCACCCTTCCTACCTCAGTGTCGGCCTTATCGTGTGATAAGGTCACTGCTATCCCGCGCGTGACCCAGCCGTTGGCGCCTTTCCTTGACTGATTGCGGGGTTTAACGCGCCGAAAATGTACACGTTATCAGGCGCGTGGTAGTGGAGTGCTCCGGATTACTTTGGACCACCTGGGGTTGTTTAACGTGCGCTGAAATCTCGAACACACGGGCGTTATCGGTTTTCGCCTCCATCAGAAAAGCGGCCGCCGCGGCCAGGAATCGAACCCGCGTCTTGGCGCCTTTCCTGCTTAGAAGCCAGCCTGGTCTGCGGAGCTGCCATTATGACGTCCTTTACTCCACTGGAGAGTGGAAATATTAATTGCAGGAAAAAGCAAGGGTCTGGAACGAGAAGGTACACATACGAGGACCTGGTCAAAAAACATACAAATGTCATCAGCAGTGTATTTTCGAGGCAGCGCACAAATAATTTCAAATTAGTTTTTATTTGCATCACAGTGATGCGGGCAGGCTCGGGCAAAAAGTGAACAGCTTTCTTTCGAGGAAACCTGAGCCCCCCTTGGGTACAAGGCATACATCAACGGCACATTTCGCACCCTCAGCAAAACAGGCGCTTCATGTGTTAGTCGCTTCATGCACTCAACTGAACACCACATTCATAAAATAATACCTATACATTTATTTCGCACTACTTGGACACTTATACATGATATGAGTCAACCAAGAAATATAACATGATATAGCAAAGTGTGTGCTTCTTTCAATGTGTGCTTCTTTCAATAAACCAGTAGTTGCAAGTTAGCGCTTCGTCCTCGTGCATTCTTTGTCCTTCGTCTTTTTTGCGCTATACATCTGCTAATAATAGCAAAGACGACCGTGTATACGAGATTTCGGCGCACGTTAAAGATCCCCAGGTGGTCAAAATTAATCCGGAGCCCTCCACTACGGCGCTCCTCATCGCCTGCGTTGCGTCGGCGCGTTAAACCCTACAATCAATCAATCAGAACATAATATAGAGCAATGCCAAACAGCAATATCCATGAAAACAAAATCGGCATAACAAGTGACACTTTGAAAACAGTAAAAGAAATTTTACAGGAAGTACCTTTGTATAGGGCGAACACTAGCTATACAATATGATATAGCAGAGAATGAGAGCACCACTACAAGGTGCAAATAACAAAAGCAACATCGTTTGAACGCATAACAGGCTCAACGCGAACACTAAGAAACGAAAGCAACAGCGATAGTAAGTAAAGAAAAATCGTCAAAAGTAACCCATCAAGAGCCACGAGTTTTACTTCCGTAAAAAAGTACTATCAGAAAATTAAGATCGGTACATCCGTATATTCTAGAATATACGCGAAGCACTTCTGAAATGCAAGATAACGAGAGCGCACATTGCTTTGAGCTTGACATTGGGCACAGAAAGGAACGTGTAGCCCTAATCTTTATCAAAGGCAGTGTTACCAAGGGCAGCGTACACTTGATAAAGAAGATTCATTTTCCGCGCGTTCCCGTCGAGGGTGAACGACTCGGTCGTACTCCCCCTTATACAACCAGTTACCGCTGGCTAAACTGAAATTCTGTATCGCCAACGCATGCAGCCGCCTCAAATGTCCTCCACCTCCCCCGCCTCGTAACCCTCACCACGCCCGCCTTTGGCGGAGACTTTAAACATAAGAGTACTTTAAAACAACCACTCAATACTGCATCTCTCCCCCCCCTACCCTTGGAACTGCCCATCTGGCCAGAATTCTTGCACCACGTGCCACCTCTTGTTAAAAGGGTCCTACCACCCAAGGCCCCTTCCTTTCCCGTCCCCGGAGCAGAGGGAACTGGCAAACTGACCAGCCCGCGGTCGAAAGTTCAAGAACATTTGAACTTTTTGAACTTACATTAGAACATTTGAACTCATGGGCCCGAGCAGCGGCGACACTCTCGGCTTTCTGGACAGAGAAAAGGTTACCCACCTTTCTGTGTTCTTTTTTTCGTTGATTTTTACTCGACCCCAGTAAACGTTTTACTCACCCACTCGCTCATGGAGAACGTTCGCGCGAAGCCGCTTTAAAGATTAATAACGATGAGCTATGATTTCTGTCAGAGCCCATAAGTCTGTTAAAAAAAAAAAAGAGATAACGCATAGTTCGTTTTGACATGTGGGAGCATTGAGCTATTTTTGCTACATGAAAACTTCCAAAAGAGGTAATCACATCTCTCTCTCTCTCTCCTCTCTCTCTCTCTCTCTCTCTCTCTCTCTCTCTCTCTCCTCTCTCTCTCTCTCTCTCTCTCTCTCTCTCTCTCTCTCTCTCTCACGTACACACACATGCACACGTACAAGCACGCACGTACACACGCACGCACACGAAGAGAGAGATGGAGAGAGAGAGAACTTTATTTGCTGACCGAGATGGGTTCTGAAAGGAAGCCGTCTTGCGCGACCCGATCTTATCACTCCCTCAGCCGTCACCCGGGATTATTTTATTTCCTTTGAGTGAAGATGGACTGAGCAACTTTGCACAGGTGTAATTGGTGTAGGCTGATAACTATTAAAAAAAGTGTCGCGCTGTCACCGTAGCGTAGACTTTCCGGCGCTGTTATTGTTCTTTTCTGCATAATGAACAGCTTTGTTGCAGTCACACACTTACTCCAGTTGACAACAATTTAGACGCGATTGTATCATGGCATAGTATTTGATTTCGTAGTTTTCACAATTCACCAATTACCTTCGTCAACCTGAACCTTAAATTATCTCATTCTAAGACACGAAAATTCCTCAAAATATATATTTTTATTTATTTATTGCAATACTCTCAGGGCCTCGAGGGCGTTGCAGCGAGGAGTGGGTCATACAAGTTTTTTAAAAAGAGTTTGATATGGCCGTCTTGAATAATGAAGCTTCAGTGATGCTGGCGATCGAAGCACGCACCCCAAGAAAATTTATTTTGGCCATTCAATGAATTATTACATTCTGAAATATAAGGGCCCTTTTCTTGTCCAAAAAGAAGTTTCTAGCCCTGAAAATGAGATATTCCGATTTAAAGCTCGACGTTGGCCTAGATGGGTACAGATTGCTTGAAAAAGCGCGCACAAAACGTGGACGAAGCGCTTGCGGGTGTTCTCTACTTCGTCCAAGTTTTCCGTGATGTTTTACAGGCAATATTTTGCTTAATTTGTATTTAGCTGCAACTAATTTGCGGATAGCCAGTTAGACAGCTTGAGTCTAGTACACCTTAGATCCCGTAAAAAACACGTTCGTAATCATCGGCATATCTAAGAGTATTTGAGTAAGAGGAAACTTGCATACATCCTCTCATTCCGTATGCGCCAGCCTTTCTGAATGAAATGCGGGGGTTGACGAGAACGCAATCGAAATCTTTCTTTAGGTTCAGGAAGGTGTCAACATGTATAGAGCTTCTTTTAATTAAATATTATCGACTTTTTGGTTTCAGTTAAGGACTGGGCGAATTTCAGATGTTTGTTTAGAAAACCAAACTGTTGTTGTGGGTGAGTTATCTGTTTGCTGTCCAGATATACTATTAATCTTTTGAAAATCGTGTTTCAATATGTTTGAAAAAAAAAGGCTCAAATTATAGGGCGATCATTCTTCAAATCATCTCTTGGACCACCTTTGACTCGACAATTTTAAGCCCAATTGCTGAATCCGTTGGATCCGTTTTTTAGATTTTACTGAAGCTTTTGATACTATTAATCATAGTATTCTGTTCCTCAAACTTGAATCTTATGGATTAACCGGACCAGCTTCAAACTTCCTTAAGAATTTTCTTATAAACAGGGAAGGTAGTGTTTGTGTTAATAATGCGTATTCTATAACTAAAAAAATTAATAAAGGTGTGCCGCAAGGTTCTATTTTAGGTCCTTTACTGTTCATTATCTATATTAATGACCTTACCTTACTGACTCTATTAATGCCTCACACTGTGTTCTATATGCTGACGACACCACAGTATCTTCGGCTGATAAATCTTTGTCCAATCTTACGTCTAACCTAAATATTGTTATGACTAAAGTAACTAAATGGTGCCTCATCAACCAGCTAATAATCAATCCATCAAAAACTAAATTTATGATTTTTAGACCACCCCAGAAGCGCGTATCATATACTCCAACCATTTCACTGTGTTCGAATACCATAACCCCATGTGACAGTGTCCTTTTTCTTGGAGTGTTCATTGACTCGCATCTGAAATTTCATAAACACATTGATCACCTTAGAAATAAGACGGCTTTTGGCATTCGAGCTCTCATAAAATCCCGCCCATTTTTTTCACGCCAAGCCCTTCTGTCTCTTTATTTTGCTTTCGTTCGCAGTCATATCACATATGGTATTGTTGCATGGGGTAACACTTACGATTGTCATCGAGCACCGTTACAACATATTCAAAATCAGGCTCTTCGTATCATTACTAAAAGCTAATTCCGTGCTAACGCCTGTGTTTTGCTTCAACAGAATAATGTCTTATCGGTTAAAAATTTATTCTATTACAACATAGGCACGTTTTTGTTTCAACAACGTATTAATAATTTATCGTACCAGTTTATTAACAGGCAACTATTACAAAATAACAACTCCACCAGATTCGCAGCCAACGAAAATTACTTATTACCCATAGTCCGTACTAACTATGGTCAGAGGACATCCGCTTTTTCAGCTATTTCATTCTGGAATAGTCTTTCGTCAGAACTAAAATCTTCATAATCATTCTTTTCCTTCAAACACATGCTAAAAACGTTTTCGTTGAATCGACGAATGTATTGTTTTTATTGTCTGTATTGCTATGTTGCTGTTCATTTCATTGCCTAAGTTTCCTGAGTTCAGCTAGATTGTATGTCTAGTGCAAGTGTCTAGTTTATGTATTTTTTTTTTTGCTGCCAACTTTTTTACCTTGTTGGAATTGGTATTGTGCTAGTAATATGCAACACGTATTTTTTATTGTTTTTTTTTCTCTCGATTTTTTTAACCGAGTTCATTGCTTTTTCTTATTGTACTCTTGCGCTGTCTAAGCTGTGTTCATTCCTTTTAGTTACTGCTTGTTGGGTTTTGCTGCTTTCGGTGTATTCTTTATTCTGTAATAATTAATCAAGGGTCCCGTTGCAGTCTGTTGACTATGGGACCCTTGTCTGTATACTAACTTGAATGTATTTTGCACCGTTGAAAATAATAAAGAATTCAAATTGAATTCAATTCAAACATCTTGTCATGTAGAATACACTACGATACTGTTCAATATCATCTGATCTAGGAGTAGTATAAGGTACTTTTTAATTGCAAGCGTGAATTCCTCACAGACGTAGTACACAATAGGTTCAACTTTTACTCGCCAAATAGGCAGACCGAAACAAACTGGTTTCCCAGGTCAGGCCCTTGCGTGTTTGAGGCTAACAAAGTTTTAACAAAATTGAAGTATACAGGGAGTTCAACCCAGGCTAAGAAAAGTGCAAAAATCTCGTCGTTATTCCGTTTGTTTCTTCCTTTCGCATAAGCTAAGGAAGATCGCCGCCAAGCTTAAGTTGGCGCTGTGTTTTCGGCGAACAATAAGTTGGAGAAGCTTAGCCACAAGATTAACAGGAAGGCAGGCAGCACAGGGGGGCCTCTCAACAAAAAGGTTGCGGCTAGTGAGAGGCTCTAGTTGTGGCGTTGAGCTTCAGTACCTGTTTTGGAGTGCACAAGCATAGTGATTTGCTCCATTCCTTGCCGTGTAACAAGTTGTACCTTGGTCAGACGGGACGGTGCCTCAGTGTGCGCTTGCGTGAGCATCGAAACACCATAAAAGGCCCGCCTACGACTGTCATCCCATTACTGAAGTTGCGGGGATTAACCCCTGTGTAATCACACAAATTTTCTGTTGCCCCGAGGGACACGCGTACTAGGAGTACTAGAAAAATTTCCGAAACCTGCTTTGTAGAAAACAATTCTGATAGCGCCGTCAGTTGCCGTCAGCGTCTTTACTTGACTCTGAATTGGCATATCTATACATTGCTTTAACTTTTATTTTTTGTTTCTGGTGCGCATTATAATCTGATAGGGCACAGGCGATAAAAACCCAGTTGTTAGTCACCGCGCGTGTTGTTATCGTCTGTTGTGTGTCCCGCCAGTTCGACGCTGTTTCATCCGCATGAGTATTTACCAACCACGACTGGCTTTACAGATAGTGACCTAACCATGCTCGGCGATCCCGCTTGCAGAATTTGTTATTGATTGTTTGGCTTTCTTTAGTTCTTTCTGACGCCGCTGCACGCGCTTGCACTACATTTGATCCCTACTTTTACAGGGGGTCGTCTGCTATTCATCCTCTGTATACGTGCTTGATCGGCCTGCCGTGGTTGTTATTTCGTCTCTTATTGGTCCGTTGCACTAGTCCTTGCAGATCTACCCACGGGGAAGTTCGTGTGCTCGACATTGGGCTTAAATAAAAGTTTCTTAATGCGATTTTGTTAATCGGCTATGCTGGCGAAAGGACGCACCTTGCTGGCGTCTACTGGCAAAAAATCGTCCACAGATACTAAAACTTTGCTAGCACCTCAAAATAGTGTTTTACGCGTTTCGTAGCGCGCGTACGTAACAAAGAATGAAGCACAAAGAAATATTCAGCGAGTTAAGCGTAGATCAGCAAAAATAAGCACAGAGGCAATTTCTTTTCATGAGGTACCTATCGCCTCGGTATGCTCGAAAAGATATCCCGGACCAATGCGGTTCTGACGGGCATTCATTGGGAACGGCTGCCATATCCAACTTTGCCATTTCTTTCGCTTGTAAGCCACCCCGAGAAAACTCCAACAAGCGTGGCTCTTAGTTATGGTGAAAAGGCCGCAGCCATTGAAGAAGTGCCGTAAATTAGCGCTCCCTTCACTGGAAAAACATTCTGTTTTAGCGCAAGAATGATGGCGCTTCCACGAACAGAATGTACCTGTTGCATGGAGCTGCTTTATGCAAATTCAAGCCTTCCCTGTGAACTTTTGCGCGAGCATAGACTAGCTTCACGTAAAGAGAAAGCTTCTATACGTACAGCCGAAGTTGATAAGTTTCCGAATGTTTGAATGAACGGAAAGCTCGAATGAATGCTAGTCCAGCAGGCAGGTATGGTACAGTGTGGGTTACTTCGCGTTCGCTTACGTTTGCATAGCTAAGAAGCGGGTCTAGACTGAACCATAAATTCGCAGTGATGACCCGTATATGGGTACTGATCGATACAGTCGGTATTGATTGGTACGACCGCTAAATTTTATGCTAGCAGTCGCACGTCGCACTGCGAGCGAAGCGGGCGAGGTTGGGGAATGAAGTAAAGCTGTAGACTGGCAGTTGGTAATTCATAGTGAACAAATGTAGCGCAGCAGAAACACAAGGGACGGAAAGAATACACACGGACGAGGGGATGAATTCAGCACCACCTGACGGAGCGCGCCGTCCCAACAGAAATTGTTTGGCACACTCGCGGGCCGGGCCGGTCTCTATCTATAAAGCCGCTCATCTTACGAACTGGCCCATTTCTCAACCCTTTTGTCAGACGACGATACAAGACTGAAAGGCGGCCGCGCGTTTCCGAAGGACACGTATATCAGTGACTATCACGGATAAGGTTACTTGGGGTGTTGTAACATTGAGACGTGTTGTTGTTGGGCGGCGGTGCGATTGCTAGGAACTTTCACTTACAGATTGTGATGTTGCGTTTAAATTGTATTATTTTAGACCAAGGAACATCGTCTTAACGCAGAGAGAAAGGGGCAGATTTTGTTCCCGCAAAGGCGACGAGTTGCGAACGGATTCTACAAAAAAAAAAAAAAAAACGGGCTTCGCAAAACTGGCTTCATAAATTTCCAGTGAAACCGGCAGGGTTAGGTTAATAGCACTAAAAGCATCGCCAACACTGTACCCTGTTTACATCAATTTAGGAGAATGTTTTAAAGAAAGGGGAATATTATTGGCCGCCTGTGATCATTCCGCTTACCACCAAGGTCTGGTGAGTGCGTTCTATTACTTTGGGATGAAAAGTTACGTCCCCGCGGTAAATAATTGTTTCCCTGGAATTTGTGAATTTTTCACGAGGGCTTTGATCACAGAGGCTGTAGGAAAAAAATAATCGCGTATCCGCTCGCTTCGCTGCAAATGACGTCGAAAAACGGTAGCGTTTCAGCCGGCCCTGCATCCATCCTGCTTCCTTCGCTCTCCCCTTTTCCTAGCCCTTACGCTTTTCTCTTCCCTCTGTCTCTTCCTCCCGACTTTCCCACCCCTCACTCAATCCTACCTTTCCCGTCCTCCTCTCTCCTCCCCCCCCATTACCTCCCCCTTCTGGACTTCCCCTCCAACACTCCCCCTATCAAAACACCTCCCTACTCGCTCTACACCTCTCCTCTCTCTCACGTAGTCAACTCCTGTCTGTCCCGATTTTCTACCCTCTCTTCCTCAACCTTTCCTCCTCCCTATCATCCTCCCCTCCGGTCATCATCTGCTGCTCTTTCTTCTCCCTCACCTCTCCCCCATGTTCTCCTCCGCAACAGTCTCCAGTATACAATTACGTGGTGGCAGAAGTGATGAGGCGAGCCATGGTTGAGGATGATGGACGATCTATTTACACACCGTCTATGTACAAGGTGGCCATGGGTGAGACCAAGCCATGCAACGTGCCCTGTCTTCCTTTTGAGATTTTGACGGGGGTGGGGAAGAGAGAGGGGAAAAGGGCCCGAAACTGTCTGACGATGCTTGCCCCACCCAGCCTCGTCGTCGTCGCAGATCCTCGTGCGTGACGCCACACGTAGCTGTCGTCTTCTTCGTCTTTGATGGCGTAACAGTACTCTCTCTCTCCTCTCCGAATCCCCTCACCCTATTTTATTCTCATACCTCATTCCCTCCACACCTCCCGAGCCTCCCCTATCCCTCGTGCCGTGCCGCTGTGGCTCAGCGGCTAAGACGTTGCGCTTCTGAGCGAAGGACGCGGCTTCATTTCGGTCATAAAAATGAAAACCCCCTGTGCTGAGTTTTCGGCGCACGTTAATGATACCCCAAAATAATTCCTCCTCCCGAGCGGCCCGCTGCATGGCCCAGATTTCAGAATTGCTTTTACTTCCCTCCACTTCAAATCGCCTCCCATTCTAATCGGCCTCCTCGTCTGTGTTTCCATCTGGGTCCTCTTCTCATCCTCTTTTTCACATCTTCTCTTCCCTGTGCAACACAAACTACCACTGCACTTTTTAATTCTTCCTCTCCCTGCCCTCTCTATCCACCTCCTTCCTCCCCATCCCCGTCAAATGCTTCTTCACCTCTCCCTCTTGTAGTCCCGCAACCTCATGTATCCCTCTAACCGCGCACCGGCATCCTTTTCTTTCGAGTCACTTCCTCCCCGTCTCCATCCCGCTACGTTCCCTCCACCCCTCTTCCATCTCTTCCTCCTCCCATATTCCCCCACTCAATTCCATCCATCGCATACCCACCAGTTTCCAGTGGATCAATAACCCACGAGTGAGCAGGCAACGTTTATGGCGTATTCGACAGACAGACAGACAGGCAGGCAGAGAAGAAATTTCGTGTTTATATGTAGCCCGATAAATACCATCCTCTTTAATAAGGTTGTCTTTTCTAGAACAATTTTCGGGTTCCTAAACCCACGCCCCCACGTCTTCCAGATTGACCTACGGTGCTAGCACTAATTGTTTCAAGTTCCTTTCTAACTGTTACAATATGGTGCGTCTCAAGTTCAGTAATGCACTTGGTAAGGTCAGCCATGGTTGCGTTTGTTAGCAAATGATACTGAAGGCCTTGCACTTTGGTGGGCAGTGAAGATTGACCTGCGGATAGTGATTTCTATCGTATACTCTCAACCGGCACAGTGTTCCATCCAGGTTTTGCCTTCACGCTCACGCACAGTCGCAAAGCACCATGATTAACGTATTTAGTGCCAAAGGCGCTACAAGAATGTTGGCTCGGTAGTTGTACCATTAAATAATTGCTGGCTTTTTTCAGTAAACGGTTCGTACGGGACACCAACTTACATTGGGGAAACGGACGGTTAGCACAGAACCAACCGAACCTGACGGATGGTTGTTGCTCTTTTATAGCCGTTGTCGTTGAGCTAGCAGCAGATGATGTCGGTGATGACCTGATCGGCTGGCGGTGCAGCTATACTCCCCGAAGCGTTGTCATGTAGAGTGCAGTGCTAAGACTGAGGCTGCGGCGCTCAAGGCACGCTGCAGGTCATCCCATGATCGCGGCAGCCATACAGTGCAGGGAACGATGGCAGAGGTAAACTCCACTGCGAGGTCGAGCGCGTTGGTGAACCGCGTGATGCAACCACAGAGCTCGCCTCTCGCTCCCGGCTTTCATGGTCTTGCACCAGGGAAAACAGTATCGCAAATAGATTGCCGCAGTGTTGGGCTCGACATATTCCTGTGGGACCAGGAATCTCTGTGTGAACATGGACACCGGATCCGCACGAACATGCTTCAGCATTGCATGTACCCGGGGAACTGAAGACTGCAATTAGGACATAGGCCTAGGCCCTTTAGACAAGAAAGTTTGCTCTCTCTCTCTCTCTCTCTCTCTCTCTCTCTCTATGCTAAAAGCATTAAAACGCTCCACAGATTTAAAACTGCGCCGTCGTCAATGCACTGTGAGGATAATTTTGACGTTATTTATTCGGACAGTACAGTGGCTGATTTCGTGTTGTATTTTGCATCTGGACGTGCAGGACACCCAGGGGAAGAGACACCATGGGTCTTTCGCGCGTATTCGCCCTGGTTCTGTTCCTTGCCGCCAGCTGCCACTGTGCGCCGCCAAGCCGGCGCTGGGACGCCCTCAGAAAGTCCCTGCAGAGAGAGCTTCACACCGCGGCATTTCTCATCGGGCACCCGGAACAGGTATGCGGTTGGTGACGCAGGCCTGGCCTAGCCTACCACCGTTCGCGCAGACAACTACGCCCATATTCGTCAGTAATTGACAGCGCGCTGTAGGGTTCTTCGTTGTGGGTATAGACTTTATCACCCCCCCCCCCTCCTTACCGAAGAGAGTCGCGCTTTAAACCCATTTATTGACGAAAATTTCCCACTAACCGAAACATTTATGACAAAAACAGGGCTGCTTTAGCCTAAAATAAAATCATTTCAGAGAAGTGAGATCCCCAGAAGGCATTAGTTTCACGATAATTTTTATAAAAAAGAGCAGATGTTAATTTTTGCAACAGAATTATGCTACAACGGCTGAAATAAACGCGAAGGCTCGTGGGAGTTACAGAAACACTCTCTATTTTTTTATGATACTAGTACTTTAATGATGGCGTGAGTACAATGCAATGCAAGAAACTCGCGAAGACGCGAAGACGACAACGAAGCCGTCCGAAAGGGGAAATTGCAAGCGCACCCTTAGCATTGCAGGGGCGAAACTGTTAGCGGGCGCAGCTGCGAGGCCTCGCCGCAGCAGATCACGCAGCGTGACGTCACATCTGCCACACTTTCGCTTGGGCGTCTCAAGGTCATTGCGACGAGATGAATGATCTTGCGAGATATTAGTAGAGGCGGTGCATTTCCAACAGCGATGCGCCGTTTGGCCAAGGCAACAGAATGATCAAAGACACGGATCGAGCGAGAGCTTAAAATTAAAACGGCCGTGTGCCGTTAATGAACGCAGGCAGGAGGTTCGGTGGGCGCGTCCATCCCGTACTGCGCCACGTGCAAGCTTGCGACGGCCACCCTGCTCGACTACCTGCACCTGGGTCTTCCAGAATCCAAGATGGTGGCCCTGCTGCGTGCCGGCTGCGACAGGCTTTCCATCGAGACACCTCGGGTTTGCGACGGACTCGTCGACCGGTTCAAGGTATGTGCACCCCACCGTGTTCGAGTCTGATGTCGCGGTCGTTAAAAAAAATCTGACGTCGTTACCGTATTCCCATCGTCGTCATCGTTCCGGTTTGAAAATTGTCGCGTGTGGCGGGATCTCTTCTACTGTCTGCGTATGCTATGACTGCTGTTGGGCTGACTACGCTTGCTAATTATGCCCGAAGTGGGACAGCGTTAATCAAGCCCGGGATTGGCCGCTTAAGACCATAGTGACAACGCGAGTAGCACGCAAAGCGAGCGTGTTCGAAACATTCAAAGGGGTACATGAATACAAGAAATAGCTTTGGTCAGTTTGAAAGAACGAGCCTTCGGTGAACTCACTCCGCCGCGAGAGTCGCTTTTTAACCAAAAAAAAAAAAAAGAACGGTAGTATCACAGCAACTATTTTCACGGCAACTGTGAGAATTACCGTCCGAAATTTCTCACGCCTCTGATTGGCTAAGCGCGCTACCCGGAGATTCTCTGGAACAAATATTCCCCGAAAACTCGCACGTACATCTGCTCCCGTGGCGCTGTGGTGTAGCACCTTCTTTGAAACGAGAAGGTTCATATTCGAGTCCGGCAGGGGAAGGGGGGGGGGGGAGAGAGATTGCTATTTTTTTAGCTTTCGGGATTTTTGAAGTTTCCGCTCATCGTGATTTTGTTAATGCTTTTTTTTATTCTTGCTATTACTATATCAAGCGATCGACGCACAGTACTTGTAGAATGGGTTGGATTAGGTTTAATATAGGTTGTGTTTTGTGTCGTTGGGCTGGGTTAGGTTAGGTTCGTTGCAGTTGTGCTGGATTTGGATAGGTTATGGTACGTTCGTTATGGACGGAATACTTTGCCGTGAATCGAGTTTCGGGTTACTTTAGGTATGGTTCGGTAAGGTTAGGTTAGGTTACGCCAATCAGCTTTTTTTAGAAACTGCCGTGAGAATTTTCTGGGGGTAATTCTCACGGCTTCCGTGAGATTAAACGCTACCACTCCCCCCCCCTTCTTCAAAGAGACCCGCCAGGAACAGTGAAAAACTTGTAATATTCGCACTACAGGGGCGTAATACGTACAGGTGCCCCCAAAATTAAACAGAGCACGGCTTCGTGGAATTCGAACAATTTATAATTTATGTGCTTGCCAGAATAAATAGAATGTGTGCGGCCCGATTTTGTTTAAGAATGACTTCTTATTAAGAAGTCACTCAGAGGTTGCTGCTGGGCACATGGCCGAGAACTCCCCTAAAAATCTCCAACCCGTGCTCCGTTTACTTTTTTGCGGTCCCCCCACAGTCATGGACAACAGAAACGTGAACACGACAATATGAACCACAACACACTAATAGCGCGATTTCTTTCCACGCAAGTCAAATTAACGCATCGCTTAATTTTGCAGTACCAAAGTTGAGAAATCTGGCTTTGTAAACATACGAACAGTGTTCCACTATTGCACGTTCACGAACAAATTTTTTCAATTTCGCCTGTTCTGGTAATATTTTCGTGTTCGCCTTTCATTTTCCATGACTGCTCTAAGGGAACATATGGGCAAGTATTAAAAACAGTTATCGATGTGTTAACTGCACGATCGCATTCTAGTGATGCGATCGAACGGAACTATAGGCCTCACTACAATCGCTCGGTCACTTTGTTGCAGGGGCTGAAGTCGGCGGCCGCCAAACGCACAAAATTCTGTGACGTAATACGTATTACGTCACAGAATTTTGTTTGCGTAATAGCCGGAAGGTGCTAGAGAGTCGCCGTGGCATCACCCGTTTCCCCCATTACAGTCGACTCTCGATATTCGTAGAGAGAGAGAGAGAGAGAGAGAGAGGAGAGAGAGAGAGAGAGGAGGAGAGAGGGAGAGAGAGGGGAGAGAGAGAGAGAGAGAGAGAGAGAGAGAGAGAGAGAGAGAGAGAGAGAGAGAGAGAGAGAGAGAGAGACGGTGGATGCGACTTGCTGTCCAGGCCCCCTTTTCCAATCGGACAGACGAGCCATCCACTGCTCAAAAGATGGGAAGGGGATCGGGGTTGGGTTTGGAGTTGGTTGGCACTGCCATACCTGGTGTACTGTCTGTTAATTGGAAGTGATGAGCTGTTCCCGGTAATTTTGCATGCAATTTAATGGAAGAATTTGCTCGATCATTTGAAGCTGAAAGCTATTATATCGGTTTATTTGGGGTTATTTCGAAGAAGAAGCACCAAGGTGCACCCGTCATTTGCCGATCAAATTCACAATTTTCAAGCGCGAAAACAGAGCCGTGTTTTGTATTGATGTCGCGCCATCAAAACTGGGGTAGCACAGTTGATAGAGCGGCTTGAGACTCGCGCCAGCGCACGCATCTCTCTATTCAGGTCCCCAGCATTCTTTGTTGCGCACAGCGCCGCGCGAACAGTTTTGGTGGTGGACGCTTCAAATTTCGATTTTAGCCATAAGTCTCAACTACCCTGGTAACCCGTGTCCTATGCTCGACTTGGTAACGGATGTCGAGATTCTGAACAAAATTAGGAAGGGAGACGTGTTGCGGACTAATTGGAAGTTCGCTTAATTCGAAGTGTTTTGCGGTCCCCGTGGAGTTCGTATTAACAGGAGTCGACTGTCTCCATTGTTTGTTTGTTTGCGATGAAATTGGTGTCATTGTTATCGAGGCAGAGCAGTATTTTTACTGAACCAAACTTTATTTTGTTTACACGGCCCCTTCACAAGTGATAGTCGTTCTTCGGCTGCATAAATTCAAAAGTTTTGGTCTTTCTGTCTGACAGCCACTCGATTCAGCCACCCGGCCCAGGTTAAATAATGCTTCAACACGTATAGTATATTGTAGCGAGGAGCTCCAGTAAGGAGGGTAAAAGCGTTTATTAACAGGGCGAACTTGTGCCGGCAAACACTGGCGATCCACAGCTAGAGCAAGCGAGCTTGGACTACTTTCTCCTCTGTCCACCAGTGAGCACATGCCCATTACTAGAAACAGCCCCGTTGGCCGGTCGGGGATTGCTCCCACAATAATAAATATGTAGGCAGGACCATCCTGAACTACTGAAACTGCTGGTGTGATCATATGCTGCTACATGCCAAATTATTCAGCCAAAGAAAAGCCCAGGTATATTTCAGGCAAAATGTAAGCATAACCCACAGTACCAGCGTTCTTGTAATTAGAATAGACGCCAGATTGGCGGTTACGATATATCAAATGAGAAAATAACTACGCGTTAAAAACGGTGTCGAAGAGAGGAGAGTTAAAGCATTATTACAGCGAAAGCTCGTTAATTCGAAATTCAATCATTTGAATTTACGGATAACTCGAACTGTACGAGTTTGTCCAGCCAAGTTCCTTAGAAGTCTATGTATAAAGAAGCTGCGTTAATAATTTGAACCCGAAAGGTTGCGCCACGGATATAATTCGAACTACGGGCCACCGCGGCGGCGCCTCGGCGCTTGGCACACGGCGAGAGAAACACGCCCTGTGCCTGCACACGAGTCTGTTAAGAACGAAGTCTTAAAAAATTGGGTAAAACCAATGAACATCCCACACGGCGGGAGTTATGAAAGGCGAATTTTAACACGAAGGGGGGGGTTTACCCCCCCCCTTTTTTTCCCCCAAAAAAAACCCCCCCAAATTAAAAGGGAAAACCCCCCAAAAATTAAAAAAAAAAAAAATTTTCAAAAATTTGGGCCCCCAAAAGGGGTTTTTTTAAAAACCCAAAAAGGGGGGGTTTGGGGGGGGAAAAAAACCCTTTTAAAACCCCCCGGGGGAAAGGAGAGTTTTTTTCCCCCCCCTTTTTAAAAAAAATTTTTCCGGTTTTTAAAAAAAGGGGGGAATTTAAAAAAAATTTTTAAAGGGGGAAAAATTTTTGGGGGGGGGGGAAAAAAAACCCCGGGGGGGGCCCCCTTTGGGGGGGAAAAAAAGGGGTTTTCCCCCAAAATTTTTTAAAACCCCAAAAAAAGGGAAAACCAAAAACCCCAACCCGGGGGTTTAAAAAAAATTTTAAAAATTTTCCCCCCCCCTTTTTTTCCCCAAAAAAATTTTTTAAAAAAAAGGGCCCGTTTTTAAAAAAAAAAATTTTTTAAAAAAAAAAAGGGGGGGGAAAAGGGGGGTTTTTTTTCAAAAAATTTTTTCCCCTTTAAAACCCTTTTAAAAAAAAAGGGAAAAAAATAAAAAACCAAACCCCCGGCCACCAAAAAAAACCCCCGGGGCCCCCCCGGGCAAAAAATTAACCCCCCCCCTTTTTTCCCCTTCCGGGGAAAGGGCAAAATTTTTTTTTTTTAAAAAACCCCGGGGGGGGGTTTTTTTTAAAATTCCCCCCCCCAAAACCGGAAAAATTTTTTGGGGAAAAAAGGGGGGAAAAATTTTCCCCCCCCCTTTTTTTCACCCCCAAAAGGGGGTTTTCTTTTTTCGAAAAAAATTTTTTTTCCTTTTTTAAAAAGGTTTCCCCCTTTTGGGGGAAAAACCGGCCCGCTTTGGGGTTTTTTCCCGGCCTTAAAAAAAAATTTTTTTCCCCCCGGGGTTTTTTTTTCCCTTTCTTTTTTTTAAAAAAAAGGGGCCCCCTTTGGGAAAAAAGGTTTCCTTTTTTTAAAAAATTGCCCGCGCATCTGCTGGCTTCGCTGCAAATGTCGTCGAAAGACGAAAGTCTTGAGCAGCGCCCCCCAAACCCCCCCCTTTTCCCCCCCCCCCTTTTTTCCCCCCCTTTTCTCGGCCCTCACATGGTAAACGCAACAGAGGTGTGCTGAACCTCAATCCAATTTTTCTGCATTCGCACTGCTGGAGCGGCATCTGGTTGGGGCCCTTCGTTCCTGTTTGGCGTTGCGCACGAGCTGCTATTTTGAGCGCGATCCTTTTTTTTTGTATTTTGTGGTTAAAACACTGTTTCTGAGGCATTTTTTTTTTGGAGCTTGCCATCGCGAAAATTACGGCCACGTGTATATATTTAGAAGAAAGTTATTTACTAGTATTTATGTTTTGCTTCAAATGTACTGATGTTTTCTTTCTGGTGAACTACACAGTGTGGACAAGTATGAAGCGTGTTATCCGGATTTAGAAGTTTGAAAATCTTTAGGCTATATAAACGTCTCCTTCAGCTATAATTTTCGGGTGGAGGTCTGAATCGAGGGACAGACCGACAGGCAAACAGACAGACCAAATTTTCGCAGTTATTAAGTAGACCAAGAAAGACTATCGCCATTAACAAATTTCGTTGTGCCGGCAAAAGGGCACGCATGGGTGTCTTGCCTGAAAGCGGAGTCGGTGCTTGTCTTGCTTCGTCTACTTTTGCCGGCTACGTTCTAGGTCGCGTTGTAAATTACTGCTAAGAGGTGTATTCCATGAATTGAATTAAACACACTGGCAGATCGAATTGCGTGACATTATATATATTGGCTGTCGCCTGCGTGCGTCTATACTTGTTTCTTCGCTGTTTGTTCTCAGTTTGTTCCGAAGCATAAGCTTGCTGTCTGAAACGATGCCAGTGCAGGGACCTTGCGTCTTACTTGCCCTCCTGACAATATGCTCACAAGTCCTGAACAACTCTCGGGGACAGGGCTAACTTCTCTGATTATTGTTTGTGCTCTAATGATGAACAGGACGAGTTCTTTTACGTTCTCCGACGGACCACGCTGAGCTCGGGCGAGATCTGCGGCATCGTGTTTCCGGACGAGTGCACCCCCAGCGCTGGCGTCAACTGGACGGTGCCGCTACCCGAGCGACCCAAGCCCCCCGTGCAGCCGGTGCCGCTACCCAAGGTTCGTGAGTTCCACCGCAGTCACGTCGTTTCCACAGCACTGATGTCAATGGCGCATGGCGCGATTATGTGTCGGTAAGCCACTCTATCCCGTTATGCACCGACCAACAGCTACGCGATCCGTTATCGCTCGCGGAGGCGACCCAGCAAGGACGCGTGCTCGCGTTATCAGGCAGCCCGGAGCAACAGCTGAGCCACGTTCACGTGTGGGACAGGGCGGCAGCCTCGTGAACGCGGTGGCACAAGTGGTTAATCAGTGACCGTGCTGGGAAGTTGCGGATAACATGCGGTGATGGATCCCCGGAAGCAGTTTCAGAAGCTGCGAGTGCGACATCGCTCATGGTAGAACTCGATCGCTATATATATAATATATTATATATATATATATTATATATATATATATTAAAAGAAAGGTCGGCAGTCTACAACGCCAAAGGGGGCATAAGGGTGTGGTTAGGCTCTTTTTACTACGGGTAATGAAGTTGACATTTTTTTTTCATATACGGAAGAAGAAAGAGACAACACCGGCGCCCAGAGTGGAAAGCCGAACCCACGCCTTTCGATTAGATCTCGAATGCCTTACCAATTCGGCAATCTGGGCGACTGTGTTCTCCTTCACTTTCTGGGCTATTTATATTTACTGAGGAAGTGTATCTGACGCTTGAGGGTGGTAGCCAGCGCCACCTGACTACACGGGGAGAAGGGGACTCTTTCAACCCCGGGGCGTGACTCCAACGTCTACACCTGTCATGAGTGGGTAACTGGCGGGAAGCCCTCTTATGCTACCTAGGCATCAAGGCTGCCAGAACCGAGACCCTATATATATATATATATATAAATATATATATATATATATATATATATATATATATATATATATATTATATATATATATATATTATATATATATATATATATATATATATATATATATACAGGTGTCACGACTCCACTGTGGTCGGACTGCACTATCGCGTCGTTACCGCAACCATAACCCGATCGTATCATTACCGCCAAGCATTATCGCAGTGTAGCACATCCGCATTCTCGCATTATCGGCTCGAAAGCTCGTCCAACCGTTTATATATATGCGGCTAACTTTACTGGTAATGAGCGGGCGACAAAAGCGCGCATTTTTACGTGCTTCGGGCAGTGCAGAAAATATTAAGAGGATGTTTTTCTCGGTCACGATGGTCAAAACCTTTAATCCGACCCGCCAAATTTAGCCCCCGTGTGTCGAGATTATGATTATGCCGTAAAACTTAAACTTGGGTTTATAACCAGCGTGAGCATTGCGAACCCCCAATATTTTTATGCGACGAAGCAAATTCGGCTCTGTAGCCTTGATTCCGCTGTCACTCCCAAGTTAATTATCGGTGGCATGATAACAGCGGTTCTAGAATAGAAGGGAACAACCATCGGCAAATGTAGCAAGTGTACGCGGAATATGATGCGTGGGCATCCAGTGGGTGAAGCAATGGGGACAGTAGTGCCCCAGCCCCTCCCATTTCCTCCCTTACCTTTTTGTAGGCATAGGTTGGAAAAATTACCTACGATAAGTGAAAATCGGTTGGCAGACTAATTGAGTGTTCGTATTGTTTACTTTACGTTATGCGTATTCTTCGTATCCGTAAAGGGGCCATGAAAACAAAAATGCAACCTTGATCAGTTTGAAAGAACGAGCCATTGGTAACTAACTGGTAACTAAACTAAAATTAACTAACTAACTGGTAAAAATAACAAACTAAATCGGTAACTAAAAAGACGTTTTTTAAACAAACAAACAAAATTTGCGCAGCTTGCACAAGTGGAGCAAGGCCGGAGAAAGAGCAGAGCTGGCAGTCCCTCTCTTTTTGTCGGAAACCCGGCTGTTGCATCTCACATGAATTTCCGAATTTGCCGCTCAAGGTTTTCCATGACTGGCAGGCCCGGATCGTTTTCTTCCGCAGGCTTTTACATCTCCTCCGAAGTGGACCCCGTTAGCACGTACTGAAACACGCGGCAACCGGCTTTGCGAATTCGGCGTCTGCGCTGCCCACTTCAGGCGCGAAGCTACGTGAACTGGCGAGGAGACCAGCACGCGAGAGATCACGCCACGTACACTGGGCAGAGTGTTCTCGAAGGTCGAGCTGGCCGACGCCGGGCGTTTCTTACGATCCGCACGTTCACGTGCGCGCGGTATTTTTTCTTTGTATTTTTTCCTGGTAAGGCTAGACGGCTAAACTCTTAAACAGATCTGCTTCTAAAACGCAAGGACCATTAAAGAACTTTGAAATTTCGCGCGACAGTGACGCCATATGGGCAGGGGTGACGCAATAGAGGCCAGCACTCAAAACAGTTATCAGTGTGTTATCTGCACCTTAGCATTCAAGTTATACCATCAAACGGAATTACAGACCCCGCTACAATCGCCCCGCCGTGGTTCTTGGCGGTGGTTTTGGTCGGCGACCGCCAATCACGCGAACAAGATTCTGTGACGTCATAGCACGTCACCGCAAAGCGGCTGGGGAGTCACCACTACCTCATGCGTTTCTTTTTACGTCACTTTAAGTTTGCGATGAAATTGGTATCACTGTTATCTGGATCCAAATCATTGCTTTAACGAACTGAACTTGTATTTCGTCTTGACGGTGCTTTTAATCTTTTTTGGTCACCCAGGGCCACACCTTCGATCAATTCTCCGCCGCATGGATATCCCACGCGCGAACGGCCTAAGAGTTTGCGTGTTAAGCCCAATCTATTTTGCTATCTGCACTCTCGCAGGAGGGCGCGCCGACCGTGCGCGTGCTGCACATCAGCGACACGCACGTGGACTTCGAGTACCGGGAAGGCAGCGAGGCAGACTGCAACGAGCCGCTGTGCTGCCACGCCGGGGACCAGCCCAAGTCACACCTCGGACGACGGCCGGCGGGCAAGTGGGGAGCCTTCTCCACCTGCGACATCCCGCCCGCCACGTTCGAGCACATGCTCAAGACCGTGCGCGACACCCAGCAGGTGAGCCCCAGTGTCGCACGAGAGAGAAGAGACTTTACTGAGCTAAAATAACTTGTGGGATGGCTTCCTGGTCCGAAAGTTCACAAGTTACCCTGGCGCCGGCTGCACGGTCAATCAAGATAGTATAACCGTCGGGCAGGATAACACGCTCTCCCACTACTCACGGGAAGCGTTGCAAATGGAGGGAAGGTCGGGGTTTCGGTCGCAGTCCCACACGATGTGATAGAGTGCGCCTAAATTGTCGCAAGGCGTACGCTACGAGGAGTACGATTGCGCTTCGCTCGTGGCACTACGGAAATGTATCACCTTGGTGCACCTGGAGCCTGACTTCGGGTGCTAATTCGTTCAACCGTATCTCAATTTGGTTACGGATGAAGGGACATAGCGAGAGCTGAATGATTATACATGGGAACCATTTTGCAAGACTTCCTGTTACGTGTTCTCAAATTTCCGCCATGAATTAGCTGATCAATAGTGACCAAATTATGACAAAAAAAAATTCACCATCTTCTCGTAGGGGAACCCTGAGTAGTATGCGAAGCAGCCATGGGGTCGACTGAAGTTCCCATTCGTTTTCAGTTCGTCGTTTCCGTTGACGTTCAGCTTCGCGTGCACTTCGTTGTATCAGCGCTTCTTGACGTAGTTTGAATGAGTGAAGGACATAGGCGCGTTCGTAGCACATGCTCCCGTCACGGTTTGTAGCGCAGTGAGAAGAGCGCAACATACCTCCCGTTTGCGGCCAGAGAGTCGTGGGATCGTAACCGGGCGCCGCTAACATTTCTTTTTATAGTGGACTGCGCTGACGTCAGCCCGAACGCTGACGGGGCTGAAGAGACGCGCATGCGCAGTAGAGTGCGGACGGCGGACAAGGGAGGGAGGGACACAGCATGAGATGCTTCGCATCTAAAAAACAAAGCCCTTCCTTAAAACAAAGATGGTTTCCCCCTTGCAACCTGAGTCAAAGTCAAAAATCCAAGCTGTTTCGACCGTGTCGCAATGGCGCAATCGGATAGACGTCGACTTCATATCGCGAGGGACAAACGTACGATTCTGCACCACGGGAATCGAACCTGGTTCTGAGGTGCTTGACGTCCCTTTGCGAAAACCCACTGTGTAAGTTGGTTTTCCCGCAGTGCGGTCCGGTCGTGACGATTTGGATTTCGAACTTTGACTTTTGATTTGAAAGACATTGGCTTTCAACCAGACAAAGCGTTTCAAACGTCTTTCGCTTCACCCACGATCATCATCATCTCCAGAGAAAGTTGGATTTCCTGCAGCGCATTTTAATGTTGACGGTCCACATCAGCGAGGCGTAGAGAGATTCGCCTTTAGAACACAAAATACAGCGCATTTTTTTTAAATGTGCGCGCACGCTGAATATAATTACGGGTTTACGAATAATGGAAGGAAGTTTTTGGCGAATTAAGGTGAACCGAAATGACGAACAATAAGCGCCCGCGAAAGGTTCGGTGAAAAAATGAGGGAACCCCTGAGTAACGTTCGGTTCGTAGTAGAGGTAGGGTGGTGTAGTCATGGAGGGGCGTGAGGTACCCGATGACGAGCCGCAGGAATGAGATTCTATTTACAAGGGCTTTACACTGAACCATTTAAAGACGACCCAAGATGAAAGAACAATGGGGAGAAAATTAAAATGCGCCGCAGCGTGCGAGCGTATCGGCACGATCCCCGACGTGGCCCGTAAGCCAAAAAGGTGCCAACCCGCCGCACGGTTGGGTAAAAAAAAATTGCTGCGGTTTAGCTCAGCTAACCTTGGATATGCAAAGCAAAAGCTTGGCTTAGTCTGTTTAAGTCTTGGTTTCTCCTTTGATGTAGCTGTGTTGCCGACCACGGCTCAACGCCGTTCGGTCCCGTGCCACGCTCACAGAAGGAGGCCCGCTTCGCTTCATTCGCGGCGAACGCGGGTGCAAGATGAGTCACGTAGCCCGAAACGACCCAGCGGCGCATGCGTGGGAGGCGGCGTGGTTGGTCGGCTGCCGATCAGCTGAGCGCCCGCGACCGCGCGCCGTCAGCCGATCAGTTGAGCAGAACGACTGAAAACGGGGCCTTGTGCGCAGCGCCGAAAGCGGGCCCGGCGAATCACGCGATGCGCTTCAAGGGGTGTGTCGCAGAAGGTGCGTCTTAGGTCAAAAGGTGAATTTGCGAATCCGCGGCGAAACCGCTGTACTGAAGTAGTAAAGCGTTGCTTAAAAAATAGTACACACCAATAAACTTGTATAACGTAGTGTTTCGATATGTCCCTGCGTGGCACGCAGATTGACTACGTCATCTGGACGGGAGACATAGTGCCGCACAACGTGTGGAACACATCGCGCTCGGGCAACTTGGACGCGCTGCGGTACTCGGTCGAGGCCCTCCAGAAGTACCTTCCTGGCGTCCCCGTCTATCCCGCTCTGGGAAACCACGAGGGCAACCCGGCAGACAGGTGAGCAACGGGGCACGAGAACAAGAGGCCCACTTTGGCAGCCTGCAACTCCAGTAAAAACCTGAGTGGCGTATGAATTCTAATCTGCCTTTGGACAAAAGAGGCTGTAGCAAATCGCTGCGAATGCCATTCTGCCTCCGTCCTCATCTGAGGTGACAAGCCAGGGCGCAAGGCGAGCTACGCGCAGCAGAAAAAGATACATGGACGCGTGTGTGGGCGTTGTTACAGGACCGAGGCGTTGCATGTACGGCTGCCGTCTCGTCGAGGTAGCGTGACTGGTGAGCGACTTGCAGTAGGGTTGCCTCCTTTCCCATGACGATGAGACAAGGGGAAAGCCTAAACTGTTTTATTCATGTAGGGTAAAGAGGGCAGGGAGAGTAACACACTGGCGTGCTAAAACATGACAACTCGAGCGGACAGAGTAGTGTCCTCGAGCTCTGTCCCAAACGTACTGCTTAGCTGACCCAAAGATAAGTGCTTTTATATAGCCTTCTCTCAAACGGTCAAAACAGACCTCGACAAGTTTGCCAAAAGCAGATTCAAACACACACAATCAAAAGCACTACAATCACAGAGACGACGACTCAGACCCCGCGAACAGTCGTGTCGAGCCGGCGCATGGGCAGGAGGGCCCTTCGGCTGTGCAGGGACATGTCGAGATTGCTGGCGAGCTCCAGCCGTGGTCTCTTTTATTTGTCCGCTCACAGCAGTTCTGAGCAGCTCCAGAGCAGCTCCGTATATTATTTTCCCATAGATCTTCTATGGCGGGGGCAATTTTGGGCTGGCCATGGGAACTGCTCAAAGCTGCTCTGGACAGGCCAATAAAAGAGCCTTTCGGACTCCGAAAATTCGGACTTGCTGTATATTCCGGACTTTCCCAAGGAACCGCCAGCTGTCCCATAGGAGTAATGTATATAACAACGGATATTTAGGACAAAAGGAAGCCAAAAGTTCCAAGTTCCGGGAAAATTTTCCGCTACAGAGCCACGGTGCGACTCCAGGACGACGCCATTTTGAATCCTAAAAGAGCTGGCTAGCTTCGGATTGGATGGGGATTGACTTGACTCCCGCCGGGGTAACAAACTTCGGTCTTGGAGGCCATAATTTGCATGTACACTCTACGTCGGAAGCAATCTCGAAAGCCGGAACCGGGATCATACGTGGCCACTTTCTTTTAGATACCACTTTTTTTAGGCACCAGGTGGCACTGACTTGTAAGCAACATCCTCAGTCGGTTTGTCCTGAACCATTCGCGACTTCTTCAGTCCTATTTAAATGCAACAAAGTTCGTTTTTGCGACTCGCGGATTTTTTCGGACTGCTCTTTTATTTGGACTATTTTTCGTTCCCCTCCTGGTGAGAAAAATCGGTCGGCTACTGTATGTATGCACCATATCACCCCACTCCTCTTCTTTGGCTGGGTTTCCCGCTGCTCATTTGCGCCACCTACGCGTAGCTTTTCATTCACAATGGTAAGGGAAATGAACTTAGCGTTGCCGACTAAATATGCGTATTGTATAGTATGCCTGCGTGCGTATGCCCGCTCCAAAGCGTAAAAAAATCCTTGCTATTGGGCGACTTGGTTCATGTTTCTTGTAAACAGTGGAAAAATTAATGACGCTTGCACAGGATGATCGCATGTACATACTCTTCATTCTGCGTTTGCGGTGTCAATTTTTTTGCGCTCTAGTGTTATATAAAATAAAGCTTAACTGTTGTGGCATGACCCCAGTGCCTCAGGCCGTCTTCCTATATCGGCTATCCGCGCACTATTCCGTGAGCAGTCGCCTTCAAACTGCCTTCTGAGTTTGGCCTGAAACGAGCGAAGAGCTGACGTTTTCGCTTTAATTAGTGAGAAAACTGCGCTATTTTTCCGTAGCTTCCCGACACCTGCGATACACGGAGACCGATCTGTCGCCTGGTTGTACGACGCCCTTGCTTCCACCTGGTCAAAATGGCTGCCCCAAACCACGATACTCACTACGAAGAGGTAAGACTGCCGCGGATCCATATAGGCCGCCTATTCGAGGTTGAAAACAAGTACAAGTTTGATTCATTAAGAAGACTGCTTTGTCTTGGGAACAATAATACCGTTTTACTATCGCAAACTTTGAACAAATTATCGTATTTAGCAGTGCCGACTCCCCAGCCACTTTTTGGCAATGACGTCACCACATCTTGATGTGGTGATTGGCAGCTGCTTACGAAAGCCACTGCCAAGAAACATGACTGGGCGGTTGTAGGCCTAGATCTAGTTCCGTTTGATCGTGTCACTTGAATGCGAACTTGAAGTTAACACACGGATATATGTTTTTGGTGTTTCATTCTCTTGCGTCACTGCTGACGTCGTTGTAGGGCGAACTTTGAAAGTTTTAGTATTTCTTGTGATTTTGGTTTAAAAATACGCCTTTCGTGGTTAGAATGGAGCTGAGTGAGTTACCGAAGGCAAGTTCTTTCAAGCTGAACGACGTTGCATTTTGTCTTCCCGGCCCTTCTAGTCCTTCTTCGGTAACACTTCCACTGAATAGGAGCTGCTTTTCCGCCCTACGGCTTTAAAGGGACCCTGCAACAGTTTCGATAAGCGCTTTCACTCTTTCTTTCGCGTCTGGAACTACTGCGAAAGCTATATAGTTAGCACTGAGCGGCACTGCAGGATTTGCTCGCCGCACCAGATACGCCTTCCATTTCTGCGTTGTTGTTGTGGCGTTTTTTTTTTTAAGTTGTATTGAAAAGCGCAAAGAAAACCGGCCAACAGCCGCTACATGGCCTTAGTGACGTAAGTCGGGCCGTCGAAGAACGTAATGACCGAGAAAGAGAGAAGAATCTTTTGAGCGAGTTTACAAGTTATCTGATGGGCATGTAGCAGTAATTTTTGGCTGAGGTACTTTGCGACCGCCTAATCTAAGTACGGGGTGTGTTGGGTCGTTATTCAAACATTTAAAGATTTCAACAAAAGTTAAAAAAAGCGTTGCACAGTCCCTTTAAATCTCCAGAAAGCCATCTGTTAGCAGGCTTTATCTGACAGCGCCTTTCGCTGCAAATGCTGTCGCTAGTACCCAACTTTGGGTTTGGCTACCAGGCTTTTCGTAACGTGTTTTCTAGTCACTACCTCAGAGAGCCCAAGGAAATAGCGTATAACCATTACGCCAAAATGCGAATCGAACCTTAATGCAGCCTGAAAGCAGGGAATTGAATAAACTTTATTATGTTCGTTGGTTTCTCGCAACGGGCTTGTGTGCGTTGCTGGTAATGAGGACCTTGGTCCAGGGCGCCGCTTGCTGTGCCGCCTGCTCGACACGCTGTATCCGAGCCCGTTGTTCCTGATCGTCCTCACTGGTCAGCACCTGCTCCCACCGCGCTGCACGTGGGGTGGGGTGTTAGTCGGGATATGGTGCATTCCCACGTGACATGGTAGAGTGTGGGCGTGTTTCCGAACCATGGCCATACGCGTTTATACCTGGTTGGATGCATGTTACTGAGGAGATACAAATTGGGGTGCACTTTCGTTTGGATTGGTCTCCATGCTACCCGTCTCCTCTTTGTGAAGTTGTTTGCGCGGTTCTGGATAAATTTTGTATCCCGCTGCTTAGTTCGGCCGGTCGATGATCGTAATTCTTTTCCGCTGTGTGGTCAATAGCATCTGCGTCTGTAATTGTCCTCAGGCAAGTCTTTAAGAAACTTGAAAGGCTATAGCACAAAATTTCTCTTTTATCGGCGTTTATTGTTAAACCCGCGGAAGCGGTCTACATGCTATCCGCCCCTCCTCCTATCCCGCCACCTGCAAATTCTACCCCCCTCCCCTTTCCAACTCTGTACACTGTACCCCATGATTTGGGGATGCTCCCTTGCCCCATTCATTGCATCCATCTCCATCTTGGGAGGGCGTGATGGTTAGCGTATATCACCATAACCAGATATACAGCGTAAAAGGCCCCAGGGACTTCTTGACCGAGGAGGCCCCTCAGTGCCATGGACCCCTTAACTGAATATCTTGGTTACCATAAGGTTTATTCCTCCCCCTCCCCCATTCCCACTGTCTTTTAGGGGAGGCTATTACGCTGTCAAGCCGTTTCCTGGACTCAAGATCATTTCACTCAACATGAATTACTGCAACAACATGAACTGGTGAGTGTCGCTCTCCATGCATTGGTTCGTACCAGTGATCACATCGTCTTTCTTTTTTGCTGTCGTAGAAATAATTACCGTATTTACTCGCGTAATGATCGCACTTTCTTTTCCAAAATTATGATGCAAATTTAGGGGTGCATTCATTACGCGAGGTAAATTTTTCGCGAAAAACGTTTCAGCGCAGAAAACGGAAGTTGCAGGTCAGAATTTTTACGATAGGTTTCACGAACATAATAAACTTAATAAAAACTCCACGGGCCATCGCCAGTTACGTAGCAAAAGGCAGTGTTTTCATGAATTACGGAACGCCCCGGAACGAGTTTGCTGCGAGGTGAGAACAGGTCGACCAATAAGTGGCTGCTGCTGTCAGAGTGTGGGACAACAAGACACGGCTGCCGACGCAGCAAGACGAGGCCGTTTTTTTTTTATTTGTCTTGTGAGTACATTGTGTGCATTTAGTAAGAGTTTCTTCCGCCCCAATAATGAACTTATGCTTGCCGATATCGCTAATATCGGCAAGTCCGCGGCAATCATGTAGCCACGTCCGCTTTGAAAGAGGAGGAAACTAAGGTAAGCACGACCATCGTCATCTAGACTCAGGGTGCGATCAGTTCAGTTCATCAGTTCAGGATGCGATCATTGCGCGGGGGAAAAAAAGTGGTATTTTGACGACGAACTTCAGGGATACGATCATTACGCGAGTGCGACCATTACGCGAGCAAATACGGTATAAGCTCAAGAGTCTGAAAAGTACACTGCATGGGCATGATGGATAAGCCCGCCCAGTTATCCTATAGCTTGCGGCTTGCCATTGTATCCGCCATCCGCCACTTACGCAGACCCCACAGAATAAAACGCCGACTAAGTAAATGACTGGCTGTGGCTTGTCTTGCCTGATGTGGCTTATCGCAGTCCGCACTAATGCGGAAGTCGTAGTAAAGAAGTGAAATAACTTTATCTGTACGTCATCAGCTGGATTAACGGGTCCTACAATATGACGAGTCCACAATATGACAAGCTATATCTCCAATGTGACGAGTCACATCACCTGGGCATTCTCAGTTGCTTCGTGCAGAGCGCGTACATGATCACTGCATGAATAGGTATAACACCTTGTGAATTATCACTAAGGCTTAGCAGAGCTGCTCTTTCAAACCGTTACGCACTGTTCCCCCTCTTGAAAGGTTTCGGTATACAGGGTTACATTAACACTGAGAAATTTTTAATTGTGAAAACTGTGCGAACTGGGCTCAGTGGTCTAAGGGTTTTGTGCGATGAGCAACGAGGACGCGCAACACCGCGGCTGTTCGAAATTCGTTGTGTCCGCCTCTTCACTTCTTTCGTGTCTCCCCTCTTTAGCGCAATTATTTTATTTATTTTGCAAAAATAGGCCCAGTTAAGGCTTTCCTAGCAGCTTAGGAGATGTTTTTTTCCTTGTTTTATATTTTGAATGCTGGGGGAGATAAGGCGCGGAGTTTGTCTCCAGAGGACACGACTTGCACCATAAATAAGGGTAAGGTTAGGCTTGACGAATGCATGCATGCTGACGATGACGCGTCACAACGCAGGTGGTTGTTGCTGGATCCGCGTGACCCTGCTGAGCAGCTCACTTTTCTGGTCAACGAGCTCCTGGAGTCCGAGATGATGGGGGAAAAGGTAAATCATCCGCTCCTTCTGGGAGCAATCTTGTTGTAGTAGTTTCCTAAGTGGTTTTTTTTTTTTGGCGCAACGGCAACGAAAGCGTCTGTGGAAGAAATCTACTCTCGTTGTAAGGGCCGGATATCCATATATGTACACCGATGCAAAAATCCGCTTGGTTTAAGAAGAACATGTAGTTTTTTTTAACAGCTAGAGCTATTTAAGCTTGAACTTGGTCCGTTGGCTTTAGCAAAAAAATACCAAGAAGAAAGCTCCCGGGCGCGAGGAGCCCGGTACTGCCTTCGAGCAGTGGCAAAAAACATACCGAGCACACGTGGTGAGCGCGCGCCTCGTGAGGAGCACCCGGCGTCGTCCAGATTTGCGCGTGTGCTTGCGCCACGTGAGGAGCTCCCGCCTTTGGCGTCGTCGTCTTCGGGCGCGGCGGACCCCTGGCGCGCCGGTCACTACAAGGCTCCTCCTCCACCTCTCATGGAGCCGGAGGCCATTGTGTTGCCCCCGTGACGGTTTTGTTTGGTTGAGGTTGGGAATTCCGGGGCGGATCGTTGAGACGGGGAAACCTTAGGTGGGTCGGGGGGAGGCGACGTAAGCGGGCTTGACTGTATCGGCGGGGGCGACGCCTTGGCGACGGTTAAAAGAGAGTTTTAGCACTCCGTATGTCCGTCTGTTCGTGGTTACCGTGTTGACCGGGACCCGACTGCGACTACGCGCTCAGGTACGGCGGGAAGAAAACCCCCCACCGTAACGAATGCGCGGACATGGCGAGGGCCGGCCCACTGAACGAGTCCCCACTACCGGAACGAATGCGAAAGTGCCCAGAAGGGTCTTGGTCAGCACGGTACGCACGTAAAACACGGAGCATACGGAGTGCTAAAACTCTCTAATGTCGAGGGTGGCAGTCTTCGGCTGCCGTTGGCCGTTCGAGGACCGTGCATTGACATGCTCTTTCTGCTCCCCCTCTCCTGTGATCCGCTGTCAGTGTGGGGAGAAGTTAGGTCGACCCCCAGCTCTACTGTTCCTACAGACTTGCCTTCCTATAAGCTGCGCCAATTCTTTAAGTGCAGAGCACTTAAGGGGCTCGCCTTGTCGTCGTAGCTCACTCGCTGGACCCAACTAAATCTACACAGCGTTCCGTCATAGCGGCTGTCGTCGTGGCGTCCCACAGAGGCTCTTCGAAATCCAAGCGGTTTATATAGTCATAAGCGTTCGAAACTCGTTAACCGCTGACGCTTGTCATACATCTTACCGTTGTTTAGCGCAAAGAAAACTGTAGGCACATTAGAAGCAAGATATGTGTAATTAACCAACAGCGCCCGCGTTCATTTAGTTAGGAACGCTCGTTGGCTTGGTCTTTACAATAGAAAGGAAAAAAAAGTGGCAGTGCAACGCCGCCACATGCGGGAGGAAAGCAAGCACTAAAAGCGAAAGAACAAGAACTCCCGCTGGCGCTGTTTTAGGCAGGGGGCGCGCGAGCACTGCGGAGGCGGGAAATTTGAATTGCATTGGGTGGTAGCAGTGAGCGGATAACAACGCTACAGCCCAGTATGGCGAATAACTGCTCTGCACTTTCCACAGCTTTCACATTGAGTGCAACGGCTTCAATTTTTTTTATCTTGCGCAGGTACATCTCTACGCCTTGAAGCAAGACTTTTTAAACCAGATCGATTAAACAAAAAGTGTCTAATGGACTGTCTGCAAGAAGCTCTACTATGAACGATGGTATTAAACTCCCCCCCCCCCCCCCCCCCCCCCCCCCCCCCTGATCAGCAGGTTCTGTATAGAAAAACCGTTTTGCGTAATCCGTGCGGATAACAATTTTGAATTACCTCTGGGAGAGTTTTCAGGAAAGTCTATTTGTGAACTTTTTGTTCTCTATATATACGGATGAAGCCGAATTGAATGGCTCATGAAGCTGCTGCGTGAATATAAAAAAGCGCCAACTATTGCATGATCCTGATACGTTTTGAAAAATGGGCCCGTGGTACGAGGATAAATCATGTATTACACGGCAGGAGATATGTATGCATAGGCAGCGATGCAGTTAACTGTTCAGAATTTGTGAGGCCGCCCTTTCCCCGGCTTGAGTTAAGTGCATGTACCTCTTTCATTATTTCTTTAAACCTTCTTTAAACTCTCCGTAAACGGTCGCCCACGGCAGACCGTTTACAGAACGACGTCGAAATAGATGTGTGGATTTTGTACAGGATTGTAAGGACTTTGTACTCGATGGACGGGGGCAAGAGGTGAGGGAAAATAAAGCGAGATTGACATTTATTGGTGCCATGAGCAATGGTATACCGCTATCTCGGCCGCGTTCTTCTTCAACCAGACTGAGGTATTTTTACGGTCCTTATTGGCTTGTTAATGAATGGCCTGGCTCCAGCGCGTGTTAGAAAAAAAAACTGTGGTTGATTCCTCTGTCATAGGAATCGGTAAAACACGAAAGTGAAATGCTGCTGCGAAATCTGCAGCTGAGCATGATTTGCGGGTCGGCGGCTGTCTTGTGGGTGTGCTTGGCGAGCGACGTCTTGCTGGCGGGTCGCTTCGCCAAAGGTGTACTTGGAGTCATTTTCCGTGACGGATATGACGCCACTGAAATCTTTGTGTATTCCGGAATCGGGCATTTTCACGTTAGAATATGAAACCCGAAAACGAACAACCTGAAGTATAACGTACTCTTTAGTACTAAAGGTTGCGTTCCCCGCCAAGACCCTGTGTGCAGGGGTGCACCTTTACAGGCCGCTTAATTGCTTCGTTGTACTGGCGTCACTTCCGTGACGGATATTACGTAAGTGAAACCTTCGCGAATCCGGAATAAAACACTATCTTGTTAAAAAAATGATTTTCCGATTCTGCGCGGAGCGTCTCCCCCTAGAGCCGGTGTTAAATTCGCAGGTACACATCATCGGTCACATCCCGCCAGGCTTGGAGGACTGTCTGCAAGTTTGGAGCACAAACTACAACCGGATTATAGCACGGTGAGTTGTATCGGGGCAAAAGGGGTGGCTTAACTCGTTTTTCCTCCGCAAACTAGGCTTTACGACATTTCATCATGAGGAGATTCTCATAGTTTTTATTTCCGGCGGGCCATCAGCTCCTTTAAACTTCTTTGTGTGTACCGGAGGCAACCGTATAACTACCACATTATATAATGACAACAATACTAACTAGTAAATAAACTTTTTAAAGGACACGGGACTTTCGGACCGGCTACGATGCTGCCAGTGCTGTCCATGCTGCGCGGCTTGTGAACCATCACCTTATTCTCCCTTTCTATCTCTTTTTCTGTCTATCCTCATTTCTGTTCTGTTCTCCTCCTAGGCTCAGATTTTATTGAGGTGCCCTCAACCAGAGAGGCAGTTATCGGCTGAGTCGACTTTCGTTCTCTCTTACAATTAAAGCGACTTTCTCTTTTCCGCTCTGTATGTCTCTCTTCTGTTTCTCGCATGATTTGCTGTCGACGGTGGCGCGAAGAGTGAACTATAGAACTGTAGTGGTGCGTGAGGACCAAGTTTGGTTGGTAGCGTTATGGGAATGTCACTCACTAGGAGGAGCGGAAAGCTTCCACTCTTTCAGGTGATGTTTCGGCCACGGGGAGCGAGCACATGGCCGAATGCAAATGACGTGGAAGAGCGGCACGTCTCCGGCCGTCGCGAAAACCGCCGACTGGCGGGCGCTGTGACCCTAACGTCATCCTTCGCCGCCCGGCTGGCTGGCTCGGCATGCTTAGACAACACGTTTCCGATTAATACGGCGCCGTCCACCGGTCTGGGCACTCTACGAGTGCGGATGGCGCGTCCACGGCTGCTTGATGCTGGAACGTTTATCTTGCCTTCGCATTACACCCATTTCTTCTTCTTGATTTCTACTATATGTCCTCAGCACGCGTTTGATCCCTGACCCACTTCGCTCTCTTCTTGTCTCTTAATCTATTATCTTGTCCTTTAATCTATCTTAACCTATCATCTTCCGTTCCATTGCTCACTGAGTCGTCCTCAAGTTAAGATGAATCCTCTTAGTGAGCCTCCAAGTTTCTGCCCCGAAGGTGAGTGCCGGTAATTTGCTTCTGAGTAATGTTATAATTTGCTTCTGTGTAAATTGTTACCGAACACTGGGGGAATGAATGCAGCCTTTGGAACCCCCCGTAGAGAGATGACATTTTCCGCTCTTGTGCACAGCTTCGAGTCGACGGTTCGGGCGCAGTTCTTCGGACATACGCACCAGGACGAGTTGGAGGTCTTCTACGACGGCCACGCCGGTCAGCCCTCGCGGCGGCCGCTCGGGCTGGCCTACGTAGCACCGAGCACGACGACCTTCAACACGGGACACCCGTCTTTTCGGATCTACGTCGTCGACGGGAACTACTCCAACAGCAGCTGGGTACGAAGTGATTGGTTTATTCTCAAGAACCGTACGCTTTCCGGACCGAAATGGGCGTGTAGCGGAAGTGCCACTCAAGGCAGACCGGGGCCATGGCTGCCCGAAACAAGGACAAGGGATTTTATGACACCGGTATTGTCTACATGATGATGATCATGACTGGCGCATACACACCGGGAAATTTAACAGGGCACTGAAAGAGATGGTGAGTTTCGCTGGTGAGTGAGGAAGGAAGAGCCGCGGACAGGAAGTGCCAGTGGGAGAACGGGCAGCGTGTTTCCAAACGCTTCGCTGCACAGAGAACCCACGTGACATGTGTGATGTCACTGCGTGCACTATTCTTTTGAGCGCCTGCTAAAAGTAGCCTACCTTTCGGGCTGTGTAGCCTCGATGTAGAGTACTGAGTACAGCCGCTGACGGGTTAGGTTCGAGCCTCAGCAGGTCTTTTTTTTTAATTGGTTATCTTTTTTTTTCTATTTTTTTTCTAAACACAAACCTACGTGTTGTTTTTGTTAATGAAAGTCATGTGATATGTTTAAGGTAGCTTTAGACTTGGGGCGCAGCCAATGACGACATTTAATTACCGATCTGCTCCGCGCAAACGGACAGTTAACGAGGGTGCCTGTGCAGCGAAGCGTTTGGAAATGCGCCAACGGGCAACCATGGCCTATCGAAGAATGGCGTGCCCACCACACGCTGGGTGGAAGCCCATGCAGTTTGGACGCATTTTTGGACGCCTCCCTTTGTATCGGAATTGTGGCATGTGCCAGGTTGTTATTGCAAGTAATGCCCCTACAGTGAAGATAGCGTGGGATTTTAGCGCTGCCATTACTGGCAAGTTTAATACAATCAACTTTTGTTCTTGGATAAGGTTGTATCCCCTTTCTGCGCATACTGCATAAGCATTTTAACAGGAAGCTGTTAAGCAATTCGTGTTGATTCCGGAGTTTCGCAAAACTCAGCATAACAGTATAAAGAAAAGAAATCACCGGCACCGGTATTCGAGCCAATGTCTGGTAGATCAACGGAGTAGAGTCAGTCGTCCTACCCATTTGGCTACGACGGTGAGCTAGTACGCAAAAGTCAAAGGGCTTACTCACTCGGGTGTGACTGTGGGGAGAGAAATTACGCCACCTGCTTGACACAGATCACGTGATAGGGTACACGTTGCGCCTGCGGGCGCCTAGTCTTCTTCGATTTGCTTTTTCTTCGCCGTTAAAGCAACAACTGTGGTGGAGTAAAGTCGTTGCGGAAACGAAGAAGGAGCAAATCGGCTGCAACCGTGGACTTAATCGTGATGGTCGACGTGGAGGTTGCGTACAGCTTCGCTAGCTTCAAGTCTTCCGGTTTAGTGTGAGCTTCCTTGCTTTTTTTAGTCAAAGCCACAGCCAAAGCCACAGTTCAAAGGTCAAAGCCACAGTTGAATTTATTTTCCGCATATTCAACGCCAGGGCTCTTGATAACGGCTGTCACGCCACTGGCGTGCGCTGTGGCTGGCCGAGGGGGTGCATGCCACAACCTCGAAATTTTTTAGCTTCGGGAGAGAGCTTCTTGGAAGATACCAGAAAAGAAACTGCTGCTGCAAATGCGTGTCACCACGGGAATTGTAGGAAGTGAATATATTTTGTCGCTTTGCTTTGTGGCGAATTCGTTCGACGATATCCGACAATTACGATCTCTCTGATATCGTTATGATTTGGCTGCATCGTGAGAAAATTGATAAGGGGGTGCATAGAGCGTTCATGGAGATAACCACTTTGCGGTGCGGGTGCTCGCAGACGCATGGTGCTTTTATAGATAAGTGTCTGTAGGAATGGTTTGCAAAAAACAAGTATAATTTTTTCGTAATCTTACCTCGCAACATCATTTAACCTTATATAGTCATTTACTTACGCCTGTTTTACTGAATTACTGACCAATTAAACTTTGCATTCGTTATTCAGCCAGCAAAAAAAAAAAAAACAATTGTTGCGAAACGCCATGCCTTCGATCGTAAATGCCGCCTTATGTAACGGAGCTTGTTTCTTTTTCTGGTGTATAAGCGTTTACAAACATTTTGGAACTTGGAACTCTTACGAACAATCTGCATAATATCCGTTGGATGTTCTGGAATATCGCTTATGATCTTCGTTTTGTAACACTCGTTCTCCTGCTTGAGCCATTTTCTTGGCCTGCAGTATTTTATAAATAAATAAATAAATAAGTAGTATTATACCATCCCCGCTCTCATCTCAGTGCAACCAGTTTGCTCCTCTCAAGACATAGCCTGCCGACGCCCGTGGTGCAAAGTAAGGGGCAGGGAGACACACGCAGGGGGTGGGGGGTTGAGGTTTTTTCTGAGGGGGGTGTCAGCTTCTATCAGTGATGATGGTGATGATGATGATGATGATGGCAGTGATGCTGGTGGTGATAAGGAGGGAACAGTTTTTTATTCCCCGAAATTTCAAAAAACCACAAATACAAGAAATTTCACAAAATCACCAACTAGGCTTTTTTTTACGACTTAAAGGGCATCTTTGGGGGTATAAATACAAAAATTAAGAGGAGTCAGGACATCCGGACCACCCCTCTGGATCCGCCAATGGACACACGTAGGCGACGCGACAACCAAATTTGTTACTCAATGCAAACAAAGATCGCGTTGAACGGATTATATCGCTCATTGGCCGCCTTACCCCACTCGGCTTATTGTAACTAAACATAACTGCGCGTAACACATGTGACAGATCGTCGCCGGATCTTTGCCCTAGTTGGCATTGCGCCATGCACATCCAACCGTCATCGTCGTCATCATCATCATCATCATGAGATTGTCGCCAGAAGTTTCATAGCGGTAGTACACGGCGATGCCCGATTGTGCTACTTCACTAATGACACTGATGGCTATAACACCGGTTGAGCTATTTCTTACTTGTCATAATTAATTAGTTCAGCCGCTGAGCTGTATACAGAATTAGTAACTCCTGCGGGCCATCAATACCTGGACTCCTTGGCCTGTGGGTCTGGGAAACGGCTGGAATTCGTGCTTTGTTCGAACTATGCCGAAATAAATTGTAACAAGATGTTGTGCTCAAAGTTGGTGTGCTCAATACTTACTCATGCCAAGTATTATCTGGTAAGTGTGAAGGATATCCATCGTTCACGATTTTATAATGAACAGCATGGGCTCCTATAGGAGGCGTGTGGTACGTCGCACAAATTTCCAACAGATGGTGAGTGCTATGCTACCCGGGAAAATTGAAAGAAATTCCACCTCGACAGGGGTGTGATTTTAAAAATCCCGCTCGCCTCTTTATACGCTTGTTAGGACAAAATCCTTAAACTGGCTATAGGGACAATCTTATTGGACAATCTTATTGGTGTTTATAAGCGAAAACGAATTGGATGTATCAACGGGAAGAACAGTAAAAAAATTTGCAAAAGCAGCTGGTTACTTCAAAAATTCTGATTCTCCCGTTTATATTGGTGTCATAAAAATCTTGCAAAACGGTTCGTGCACATTTGTGTTGGTTGCCTATATTAACAAAATCTTGTTTTATATCTGGACGGGCCTGAAATACAAGGAAAAATTAGTAGAAAAGTTTGTTAGCGCTTTTCACTCTCTCAGATGTGAAAATAGAACAATAGCTCGTACACGATTATAGTAATGTGCTCTTCAGATTTGTAGTTTCTACAGCAAGCAGTTTGTCTGGGTGTTGACATTACCTGTCAAGTCTGTGTGGGGTGTAATTTCAAGAAATTGTTTTCGCACTTTTAGTGGCGTCGCAGAACGAAATACTTAAAATTAATTTTGTGCACTTGTATGAGTAATATTTGTCAGCAGAAACCAATAGGATGTACCGAGCAGTGAGACATATATTGAGAGATTTTAAAACACCAATTTTTCTCAGAAATTCAGGTTCGCGCAATTATTGTTGGTTTTGGAAAAACCATAAAGGCACCTTTCAGAGATTCTTACGGGCTACATTTACAAGCCAAAAGCACTTCGATATCTACCCCGGTGAGCAAGGTATTTACAAATTGGCGAAAACACGATTCCCCCCTTTTCTTTTATCGAGGCATAGTTTCCGCCTTAGTGAGCCCCTCCGAAAGTTTCAAGTTTCTAGGTCCAGCAGTTTCGGCTGGGCGTAGATGAAGTGGGTCAGTCAGTCCAGTCCAGTCCAATCCAGTCCAGTCCAGTCCAGTCCATGGAGTCCAGTCAAGTCCAGTTAGTCGAACACTTCATTTTATAGTTAAAGAATAAATATCTAGCGTTCCACATGCCAGGGGAGATCTTTATTTTTATTTATTTATCTTGCGGATATAAAATGAAGTTCGATGGTTCGAACAGGACTGAACTATTGAACTGGTAATACAATGGTGACCCTAACGAATGAGCGTGCACTCAAACGAACGGCGAACATGTACAGTGCGCAACACCCTTGTCTAAAATGCTGAGTTCAACTTCAACTAGTTACCTCTCGAAACTGGGGACTCGAAATTTTCATAAAAAACCTTAAGGTCAAGATACATGGTTAAGACTTCAGAATGACACAATAGTTTTCTTCAAATACTTTTCGGCCCAGGCAAGATAAGGCCATAAGTACGAAACCTGTGTTATAGACAAGTGTGTTGCCCTCTGTACAAGTATAGTGCCTAGAATATATTCTAGGCACTATAGTACAATTCCGCATATACACCTGCACACACAAGTACAATGCACAATTATCCAACATAGTTAATGCAGTGCTTAAGCATGTTGTTTATCTAAAATATATGGGTCATATATGGGTCAATCATCCTATAAACACCATTTATGGGTCAATCATACACAATCGATGCAGTTGGCGGGAGTTGATTCCGGCATGAAATCGATGACGGGAAGATAGGTTTTCGTGGGATGGTGTTGCGGCTTGCAAGTGGGACCTCATTATGAATGATTCTCGGATAGTGTGTTGAGGGTTCCATAAGGTAACGTTCACGGGCGCTTCAAAATGCCAACGACAATGATCACACAAAACTAAGGTCGTGCTTAAGTTGTATACTTGCAATCATGCCAGTAAATAAGGTCGCCGGTAACAGCATGCTGTCGGCGTTTTGGTGGCTCCCGTGGTTTGTGCTCACGGGTCATGGCGCGGACGTGCAGGCTGTGCTGGACCACGAGACGTACTTGATGAACCTGACGGAGCTGGACGCCGACCCATCTCGCGAGCCAAGCTGGAAGCTCGAGTACACGGCCAAGGCAGCTTACGGCATGCAGTCCCTGCAGCCCGCCGACTGGGACCGCCTGCTGGAGAGAATGGAACGCGATGATGCTCTCTTCGACATGTTTTACCGGTACGTAACGGGTTTCTTCGCCAACGCGTCATCTAATGCGGCAAGGGACAGGCTGGAAGGTTTGTTTTTAAATCGAAAAGACGCATTCGAAAAAAAAAAAATCGCGGAAGCTTGCACTGGGGGTACCAGCAGTACATGCAGAATTGGGGTATACTAGCTTCATTTTATTTTTCA
Organism: Haemaphysalis longicornis; assembly: GCA_013339765.2. Classification (NCBI taxonomy): domain Eukaryota; kingdom Metazoa; phylum Arthropoda; class Arachnida; order Ixodida; family Ixodidae; genus Haemaphysalis; species Haemaphysalis longicornis. The sequence goes on from CM023456.1 coordinate 124,206,420, forward strand.
CTATTTAAAAAAAAACATGAACCAAGTCGCCCAAAAGCAAGTGTTGTTCACGCCTTAGAGCGGGCGTGCGCACGCAAGCATGCTCGAGCTCCGTACGCGGCGGCCGCTTTTCTAATGGAGGGGAAAAGCAAAAACACCTGTGTGTACGAGATTTCGGCGCACGAATCCGGAACCCTCCACTACGGCGCGCCTCATCGCCTGCGTTGCGTCGGCGCGTTACACCCTACAATCAATCAGTCGAGCTCAGTACGCATATAGTGGCAAAGCTAAGTTCATTTCCCCTCACCATTGTGAATGAAAAGCTGCGCGCAGGTGGCGCAAATGAGCAGCGGGAAATAGAGTTTCTATATAGAGGAACTCTAGCGGGAATCCCAGGAAAATAGAAGAGTAGTTGATGTGATGCATACATATTGCGCGCATGCCTGCTCGCTTCTCTGCATTTTCAGAGAAGGGAACAGGCATACAGAAACTTTTTGGCCCGAAAAGCCATAGAGTGTCTGCCGTCCTATACGTGCTTCACATTCTTCTCCTCCCTTCCCTTTCCCGCTCTCAATACCACCATTCCCCGGGATTTATTTATTTATTTATTTATTTAATCATAACACTGAGGTTGAGAAGTGCATGTAATTGCCTGATCAGGACCTATAAACGCTTCGCCATTCAAATCTCGCCCGTGATTACAAGCTTCCCTGATATTTTTATGGGCTTAATTAGTGTGTTTACCATGTATAAATGGCACATTTTTTTTGTTTTTTTTCTTTGCATTCAAAAAGAATTTTAGGTGCACAAAAATTTAATTCGTGTACGCCACCAAAATACGCTCAAGGTGTGGCTGAAATGAACCTGTTCCAACCCAACCCAACCCAACCTAACCTAATCCAACTTAACCTAACCCAACCTATCCGAACCTTACCCAGCAAGGCTTCCACTGCGTTCTCTCGATAAGATATGTTTTGTCACTTGATGGTTATGTGTACTTAGCGCACATCACCAATTCATTTCCAAAGAAAAACGATACAGAGTATTTCGAATGCATTCCTAACTTCTGAATATATTTGAGATAGCACCTTCAATACATTTAAAACTAATTTACCATTCATTTTAGCCACACCATTAACGTATTTGGGTGACGTACACGAATTAAATTTTTGTGCACCTAAAATTCTTTTTGAATGCGAAGAAAAAAAACAAAAAATGTGCCATTTATACATGGTAAACACAATAAATAAGCACATAAAAAGTTCAGGGAAGCTTGTACTCGCGTGCGAGATTTGAATGGCGAAGCTTTTGTAGGTGATCGTTGACGGACACGAAGGTGAGTTTATAGTATCGTTTTGGTGTCGTGGTTGACGTCGGCGGCGTGGCATTTCAATGACCTTATATATGTTTAGCAAGACCAGGGTGAGCTCGTCGTTTGGGGCGACGTTTTCGTACGCAAGTTGCACGTCGAGCCGCTCGAAGCGCGGCCTCTTCCTCGGCCGGGCAAACTATCCGCGGCCGGCCCATGTGGAGTCTATGATCACCGACAGCAGCTTCGACGTTTAGTCGCGGCTGTTCTACGGTACAGAGCGCATGTGCACGACGACACGAGGACGAACGAACGAGGGGAGTACGCTATGACGTGTCTTTCTCGTTCTGAGCAAGTGTTGCCACGCTACGGCGAACGCTGGAGTTTTTTTTTTATTATTATTGTGTGTGTGTCGGTTGGGGGGGGGGGCAATATTGGCCAATCTCCCTGAAAGGGTGTGCTTAGCTTGACGAGCGTGCTCTCGAGGCACGCGTGCACGAGTGCTCTGCATTTTCGCAGTGTTTTTAAAAAGTGTGGACACCATACCCAAGCGATTTCTCAACAGCCTCACTGTTAAAAAAATGTACGCTCAGAATATCAGTCAGGACTGCAAAAACAAAACAACGAAAGATTCATCGGTGGATCTCTAAGAAGGCGTGAGCATTTACTTTTGTTCATTCGACAATATGAGACTCAACCCGATGCGCTAAAGCCACTGAAGCCTTGTCCAGGCTTTAGTAGCCCGCAAAATGGCGTCTTCCGCACGCCTCTCGTGCACTGCCAACCGTGCTTTGCCTTCTGACGGTCTCAGTGGTCGCTTTTGCTTCTAAACCACCCATGCCAAATTTGTAACCCCTTTCGATGTGTCAAGAGGCAAAATAACAAACGGTACCTGAATATTTGTTGCTGTTGTTCGCTGGCGTCAGTGCTGAATCAGTTCAATGCTGCACTTTTCTCCTCTACTGCAGATTCTACATCAAGCAAAATCCACTCGCGCCCGCCTTGTGACGCCGCCTGCCGGAGAAAGTTTCTTTGCACGCAGCGCACATCCCAGTCGTCTGACTTCCACATGTGCGAATAGCCGTGAACCTATATAGTTCTGCAATTTCAAGGAAGATTAATCTTCCTTGGTTGCTTAATAAGAACTGTCGGACGCTCGCACGCCTCCAATGTGAAGGAAAGCGTGCTGTTGTGTCATGTGACGTAAGAAGTGCACCCCAGATGAAGTGGCGCCACGGCTGTCGACAAGTGGATCTAATGAGACTACCCGCTTTACCCGCTGAGAGACACTACACTGCGGTGAATCGCCCTTCACTGCCTATCCGCGGGTGCCTTCTCGGCCCTGAACCGCAACCGACCACGCTTCCCCTTGGCCTATGTTGAGATTATAGCCAGCTAAATGCAATAAACACTTATTTAAGTAAGTTCAATAAAACCATTTGTCTTTACCCAAAGAGAGACTGTTGACATTGCGCCTGTGGCTGCGTTGTAATACAATATAACTTCTTTTGTTTTTTTCCGTGGCTCTTATTTGTTATTTTAAAGGGTTATGCGTTCTTTACCTATGTTTGAAACTGTCCGGGCCAACTGGGCCCTTCGTGCGTGCCTCCGTAAGATACGCGGCATGACTCGTTAGGGCTACTCCGTCAACTGTTCCTCTGTTTTAATGCGACAGTGTAATGGGCCCGGCGAAGGAGAAAAAAAAATTTGCTCCAACTCACGCTGTGAAGGTGGTTGGAAAGCAAAGCTGTAAACGACACCCACAACAATTGCCCATGCGACGTCACGTCAATTCCCACACGTGGCTGAACAAAGAGTGAAACCAGAGATGCTGCCTGCCGTTACCTAGAATTCGCGCCAAAAAGCCACCCCCCTTCCTCTGCCGCTGAATCAAAACCAGCGCCTGTCTCCCCCGTTTCCACGTGTGGGCATCTCGCTCCGCTGCTCTTTGGGCCCAGGCTCGATCCGTGTCAGTGCCAGTAGTTCATTTAACCTGGTTGGGAGTTTCTTGTGGCCCACACGACGAAACCACTGGCTTGTAGAGGTGGAAAGCTTTTCTTTAAAGAAGCGGCGTTGTAGGAGCAGTGGCCAGCACCAAACCCCGCGCGCTGTCATCCAACTAGAAATGACCCAGGTTTACCCCTTCTAAACCTAGTTGTCACTGGCGAAAGCGCAGACTGTGCAAACAGTGTTTCCCGAAAGTTTGCCTTTGCTTGAGATTTCACAGCCTTCAGTCTAGCTATATCTACTGGATGATTGGATTCATACTTTCACTTGAACGCACGGACAGCAGAGCAGGCGCGTCACCGATGGTGAGACTGAGGGACAAAGGTGCCGGCGAAGCAGCGGCTAAACCCTCACCTGTTCACGTGGTTCGCTTGCGCTGAGTGCGCGTTTAGACGTCCCAGCCGGCGCTGAGCGATCACGCGCAGGCGGAGCAGCCTTTCACCCTCGCCTAATCACGTGGTGCCGCAGCGGCGAGGCTCCGAGCGAGCGGCGCGACAAGAAAAGCGCAGCTTGCGAGCTGACAGCTAAAGGTCACTTAATTACGACGCGATGAATGACACCGAAAGATGTAGCGAAGTGGCTGCTTTCGCTCCAAAAGAAAAGAGAAGGAAGAACGCAACAGGAACGGGAATACAATCTAGGGACGCCCGACGACAGGCAAGTGACTGAGCGACTAATCTATGCTGATGCCCCACAAAACACCGTTGTCGAGGTACGATATAGTGAAGGAAAGGGTGATGCAAAAGAAGAAGAAAATTCCTCAGACTTCGTAGAGCCGACACTTTTAATAACAGCAGGTGCCGTAGGATGCTGAAACTCCAAGAACAGCAAGAATCGGTTTTATCATCATTAAGAGATTTTAATCATCTTAAATTCTCATGGAAACCTGAATGGCGTCCTTCACCCAACTTAGAGGTGGTTATTACAGCCTTACGTTGTAGAGTACCCCAGTTAAATAGGTATACACAGGTCTCGTCTGGCGCCAACAGCTCTGTGCAGCTGTTGCAACGAAGACGAGTCTGTCGAACACTACCTTTTGACATGCCGACATTTTTCCCGACTGAGAACAACAGCACTTCAACCGCCTCACGTGCTTTGAATGCGACAGCATTATGTGTCGGTACGCTACTGCAACATCGCGTGTGTGTCATGGTGGTTTTATGAAGCTAAATTGTAATACAGATTCGTAGCCCCCTGGCCTTAGCCTATGCAGGGTTTTATTTCGGGGGGTGGTGGTGGCAGAACCGGAAAGGAGAAAAAACTAAAAAGGAAATCAGTAGAAGCAACTCACAAAGGAGTCAACTCAAAATCGAAATCCTAGATGCTCTTATCGTACTCCGTGCAATCTTGTGATTTTTTGTTTATTTTATTTTTATTCAAGGTCATTGAAAAATAGCGGATCGAGGGGTAATCGAGCCGACGTCCGAGTTGCGTAAGCTCAGTGTTCTAGTTTTCTGCTTGAGGCCGAAAACTAGTTACCAGTGCAGTTTATTTGATAAATTCAATAATCGTGTGCGGCCCCCACTACCCCGCACTAAGAGATCGAATTTTTTTTTTTACTTCCGTATGGTTCTGAGATTGGTAAGCAATAAAGACGACGTAATGAAAGCGAAGAAAGAGACGTACATGTGATGTAGCAGTATCGTGCCCTCAGCGACGGCTCGCCGATGTGTCTCCGCAAGCATTCAGATTCAAGTGTATTGGACATTCCATTTTGTTCTGCCGCCCTGGCCTCCATTGCGTTAGCCAGAAACGACACTGGGCAGCCTGCTCACTTGCGAGTTACTGACGCACCGAGAATAGATAGTTGAGTGGTCAGCGAAAGAGGAGTGGAGTGAGAGGAAAGGGAGGTGGAAAAGTTGGACAGAGTTTGATCGAGCTCAATTTCAGGTTGGCGAAGGAACGGAAAATTTTGGTTGCGGGGTTTTTTTTTTTGGGGGGGGGGGGGGGAGGGAGGGGGGAGGCCGTAATGTGGAGGGACGACAATATGAAATTCTCCAAGAATCTCATGCAATTTATTTCAAACTCAAACAACTCCCGTGGTTAGTATTACCACGGGCTGCATCAATCAGCCGGGAAAATTTAAGCTCCCAATGGGGTTCACTTATGTATTACGAAAATGTAGTTTGCTTGACAAGCGCTCATATAAATGCGAGAAGAGCAAAAAGGCTCCAAAGATATGAAATCAGCGTATGCCAACATTTTCGTCTATTTTAGGGATCGCCCCATACTGAGCATCACCTTGAGCATAGGCGTCAACTACGTGGGGGCAACGGGGCGCGTGCCCCCACCGAGCTTCCCCGGTGGGGGCGACGCCCCCACCGGGGAAGTTCGTGTGGAACTCTCTCCGTCCGGCCAGCCGGGGCCATCCTATTGATAGTTGGTGAAACCTGTAATGACCTTGCAGCTAGTGTAACTATACCGACCAGTACGCACCCGCTCTTTGCACGCTCTAAAGCGGTAACTACCCGTGACAACTGACATTTCGCCGGCGTTACAAGAGAAACATCGACGTCTCTCAGGCCCCTTCGACGCAGTCGCACAGAAAAACGCGCCTTTCAATACTCCCATACAAATTATCGGCCTTTCTGCTGGCCAGACCGCACCTTTGCGGTTGTGCGCTTAATTAAATTCGCGACATCTTGGTTTTCCCAGAAAAACAATGAAAGCGTGAACGTCTTCCACACAACCCTGGCTGGGTGCAGTAGCGGTCCCAGAGCGGCTCCGGTCTTTTCGGTACAGGACGTTTCGGTACAGGGCGTTTCGGCACGGTCTTTTCGGTGCACGGGCGTTTCGGTACACGGGCGTTTCGGGACACGGACCTTTCGGGACACGGGTGTTTCGGTTTCGGTACAAAGACGAATTTCGGCGAGCGCTTTAGGCTGCGGGCGTTGTTTACGGTGTGGTTACATGTACGGAATTCGCACCTATTTATTACAGATGTTCTCGTTCGAAATTCTGCGTTATTTTAGGCCAGCAGTTGGTTATGCGGCCTTTCCAAAAAAACCTCTGCTAATTTGTTAAATATTAGTTGCGATATTTTTAGCACTTACACAACCTATAAGTGTTCATTATTTTGTTTCTTAGCGACTTATTATAACCACAATTTTATATAACAAATCAGTGACAGTATCATCGTGTTTTTTCGCTCATTTTTTTGACGACTCATTATCACCTGTTTTTTTTTTTTCGAAAATCAGTGAGAGTAACTATTTTCTTTTTCCACTTTGCGGAGACCCTTCGACAACGGCTTGCGGAAATGAGTCCCACCGCAATGGGGAAGGAACCTGTCCTTTATCATGTAATGAAGAAGAAGTTGCAATTTCTTGGGATTCTGCATTTGTGTGCGTTGCTTTCTTCTGATAACGCAAGTGCTTGAGGCGTTATTAGCAATGCATTACGGAAGGCACCTATTGTAACTTGCCGCACGCTTCCGTCCCGACTTATTCGTAGTTTATTGTGTTTGTGAATCAAATGTGGAAATTCTGTGTAATGACGTTGAAAGCACTCTGCAATGTTTTATGCAGCATACATTCAGTTATTCATCTTCGCAAGGACTGCTCATCTGTAACTCTTGGCGTTTTGCCGCAGAGCATAATTCCCATAATGTGGTCGTGATCTGAGACCAATGGCACCTGTTGCTCCCCATAATCAGTACTTTTTTGAACCGCACACCGTTAAAATGATGTTCGCAGAAGCAGGTGTCGGCACCACATTATACATGGTATATATAAAAAACAAGTGCCGACTGCAACAGGCATGCTGCAGGTTATAATGAGCCGCTGCAACTCGAAATCGCGTGGGATGACGTAAGTGAAAAACACAGTTTAACACTTTAACGCAACTATTCCGACTGATAATTTGTTTCTAACTGCACTGTTAAACAATTTCAGTCTTATTTATAAGATAGGTGTTTACTTTGTTTAACAGCACGGAAGAGCGCTTAGTGCGCACGAAATATTTTCCGCAGCAATCATTCACGTCAAAGCAGCGTCCCCGAATAGGAGCGACGTTGGATCGCGGCTCATTGTACCTCTGAAGTTTACATACGGCACTTTTGTGACAAAAAACTTCGCTACTCAGAAGAAAATTTAAAAGAATGTCGTTAAGTAATTGAATAATCGATTGAAAGAACATTTATGCGAAAAGTAAACAAATGAAACAGGATCGAGGAACTATCCTCAACAATTATTTACAGGAGAAATCGCTTGAAAAGTATGCGGATTCGTAAGTAGGCGTTAAATAATCACAATATGAGCTCAGATGCCGTCTTTAAAAAATATAGATCTTAGAGATACTGTGTAAAAACAAATCAAAACAAAAAACAAAATAAAGAACTACTGATATGTTCATGCAGCGAAAACTCCTTAAACCATAATTTTTTTATTCTGGACCAAATTTTTGGACCGAAGGGGCCGCGGAATCCCGATGGAGGTTCGCCGTGGGGTCAGTCACCTGTCTTCCCAGAATTTCTCTGGACGCACGGGAAGTGGGGGAGGAGCGTGCATGGCTTGCGGTGGAGCTTCAGGCTTCCGCTGACATTCGTGCTGTAACCATTTTCGGGGTGCCAAGGCATTTTTTTTTTTTTTTGCAGAAAACGCCGAAGCGCAAGCGATCATGTGGGCGACGAAGGGATGGGAAACGCGAGGGTGCAAATAAAAAATCCAGCCCGCGAGAGGACGAATATTCAGTATTTCTGCTATTTTTGTGCGCGGTGCGCTGCCTCATCGGCTTCGTCGAAGAGGGATTCGTTCCCTGGTAGTCAATCCCAATGCTTCCCTCCTGTTATGAGTGCACATAAACTTTTTTTTAATATCGCTCTTTCCAGCGACTCTGGTGACGCCGTGCGGAATTTGTCCGAAGCCGCGAGACGGTGATCGGCGGCCGGGTCTTTCCGGCGGAGGCGGCCGGCGGCAACCGTACGGCCTCGCAGGAGCAACAGGAAAATAGTATAGTAATCGACAAGGCCGTAAAATTAATCGGAAAATATAGGCCAAATAACCTTCATATTCTCTCAGCTCTCTTGAAACCACAGAAACAGCGGCTAATTAAAAAGATGTGGACCTCATCTGTGTCTGCTCCTGGAAAAAGCGCCAGTTTTCTTGAAACACCCATGCGTCGGTCGCGGAACAAATGGTCCCAACTTCAAAGTAGGAAAAAATGGTCCCACCACTACTGCACCTATGCACAGTCATGGGCACGTTACCGAAAAAAAGTAACGTGTTACAGTTACAGTTACCTAACCCAAAAAAGTAACTCTGTACAGTTACAGTTATAGTACGAATTTTCCAAAAGTAACTAGTTACAGTTACAGTTACTGCAAAAAGTAACGTCGTTACTTTTCCGTAACTGAAAAGATTTGGCTTATTTAATAGAAACGTACGAAGGCATGCAGGTAGTAAAAATTACACGTAGTAAAGCCTACACGAGGGGAACCTAAGATGATGCACACTCATGCCCTAACCAACAATCGTTGTGTACGCCTCATTTTTTTTATTACGGAAGTTTCTTATCCATCATAAGGAACTTTATTTTTTTGTTGCTGCACTCTCGCTGTAGGGAATTTATTTGCAAACATCATTGTAGCATAAAATTAGTTGTTTTCAAAGTTTGCAATCAGAGAGGCCGAACTTAAACTATACCGAGCTGGAGGACAACACAGCCGAAACATCTTTCAATGTCAAACTTAATTTATTTTCGCCTACAATGCCGTTGCTTGACCGCCCCGCGTAGTGAGAGAGAATGGGAAAAAGGGGGAGGAGGTGGCGGATCGACGGAAGGCCCTTGGAGGAAAGGGGAAACGGACGCGGGAGTACATGGGTTGTCGAGGTGTTTTTGAAAGATACTAAAAAAAAGCGCTTCGTTAACTTTTTTATTTCGTACTTCTGGTCGGAGACGGAGACCAATTTGAGCCATTGCCGAAGCGACGTTTGTCCGTGGGCCCTCGGAGTCGTTCTCCTGCCCCAACCCCCAGCCACCCCCCTCCCCGGAATTGAGACAAGAAATGAACGCTTTACTGTTTTCCCCCCTACCCAATCCTACTCACTGTCCTCAAAAAGGCGGATTTTTCCGTCTCGAACGGGAAACACTGCTCTACAATCCCAGCCTTCAACATCAATCACGTCGCCGATCCCAGGAATCCCTCCCTTCGTTTGCTTGAGGCGTAGGCCAAACGAAGCTCGCCCAAGTATTCCTTGCACCGAACATTCAGAAGCAGATGTAGCTACTCTTCTCGTATCGGCCACAGCCCTCGAAACGAAGTCGCGAGGCGTTCCAAGAACATTTCTTCGTGCAGTGGCAGTGTGGTCAGACGTCTGCCGGCCAAGATGCTGGATGGCGTGAGGGCACTCGGGGGCCACCATCGTTGGGGTCGTCGTATGTGTGGAAGGCATGAAATTTATTACTTCCTCGACCTCGTTCAAACACTGTTGACAGCTCGATGAAGCGTCTGGACCAGGGGTCCCAAACGCGTCGTCCCAAATACGGCCAGGGTTCTCTAAAGCGCACAATGGTCGCAAGCAACTGCGAGGCAGCCGAGAGACTCCCCGCTGCGTTTTATGACCCTAAAAACGGGGCTGCACGTCGCTAATGAGAAAGCGACGCCCTGACCGGAGTTTTCCACGCTTCCGCGAAAGTGCGAAGGTTTCAGCCCGTTGTGCGGCGTCTGTGAGTGTTTGTTTCCTGTTCGCCTTTGTGTCAAACACTTTTACTGCACTCCAGATGTGGCGAAAATGGTGCAGCCGTGCGTCGGAATGTAGGTTCTGGCGTGTCAACATGCATCCACGTGCGCTTAGCCGCGTGTCGCAGCGTTATTTATGGCCTGGGTGAGAGCGGTGTCGCGCTGCTGAGAAAAATACTGCATCTTACCCCCACTTCCCCCAGCAACAGGCAGCGGCGCCTCCCGGAAGGGTCCCTTACAAAGGAAGCATTCTTCGACAAGCCGGCGTCGAACAAGCGAAAAAGCAAAAGGCCCCATCGTCGAGAGCCGCCGGGGGTGGCCAATCAGAGTGCTGTATTACAGAAGTCAGTTTGTTTGTTTCCTTTCACTCTTTGTTCCAGTTGACGGCGAAACAACAGTTTTTTAGTCATTTCTGACCGTCGCAACACGTTTGCGACCTCGCATAAGTAGGAAGCTTAAAAAAACCAGAAATAAGAAGCTTTGGAGAGGGGGAGGGGGGCAACGGCTCCGAGAATTTATGTCCAGTTGTCGCTCCGTTTCCGGTCATCCCCGAATTACTGACTTCAAAACAAAGCAGAGCGTGTTACAGTCTCAAAGAAAGCCGTCGACGCCGCGGCCGCCGCCTTGACATTTCGTGTCTTCGGGACGAGTGCACCCAGCGATTTATGACCCGGCCGCTGACACTCAGTCCGAGCCTTTACGAAAATGAAAAAAAAAAAAAAAACAGTGCAAGCAACCCGGCCAATCAGCGGCCCGGTGTGTGTTAGTTGGCCTTCGTATACTGTTGTGACACACATTTGGAGGCGTGGTTTCTGTGCATAAAACTGAAGTGTTTGGTGTTTTGGGAGCAAGGAAACTAAAAATTTGAAGTTGGAGACGAGCAGTGGCGTAGCCAGGGGGGGGCTAACCGGGCTCAAGCCCCCCCCCGAAATTTTTCCGGCCGGCGCGGTGCTGCCTGTTATGCCTGGTACGTCGCCTGTGAACAAAGGGGCATAACTTCGGACGTGCTACTATTAAAAACATTCACGACTGAATGCCTGTCCTGACGCATTGGGGCTTACACAAAACGAAGTGCCCAGGTCAGGATAATTGCGGAGGGGTGCAGCTCCAAAAGCGATGGCGCCTTCGGGTAAGCTCAGCCCACGGGACGCCAAAGGCGTGCGTTGTGTCCCTTTGTGGGTGGCATGTCGCCACACAGAGAATAATTGCCCGGCTGAGTCGTTCTCAGCAGAGGAGATTGACTCGTCACGGTATGGCCGGGGAAGCATGGAGTGCGCAAAAAAAGAGGGACCGCCGGTCATTGGTGGGTGAAGACTGGCACCCGAAAGGGAAAAGACGATATTTGTATGCGTAAGCAGAACCACGTGTAAGCGGTGGTGGTTCTGAAGAAGACGATGGTTCTGCGTATTGGGCGAAACGTCTGCTTTAGCTGGATGACTGTTGGGGGGGGGGAAGGAGGGGGGGGGGGGGGCAGAGGGCCTTTGAGGGTGAGGCGCACAGGAAAGTATGCCCCTCTTCTGCACGTCACCCCTTCATTCTTTTCACCTTTCTGTGGAGCCCGGGAGGGTGTTCCAGAAAGCGGTGTTCCAGACAGACATTTCTCCTCCACGATTAGGCAGATTCGTTCGGCGGTATTTTTCGCTAACATGGGAAACTGGGGAACACCCAATGACAAAAGGGCGCGCTGCCCCCAAAGCGGGTTTACATGAATGCGACAGCAGCGTATCGCATTGGTTCGGCGAATCCGGCGCGGCTTTATTGTAAGCGCGAAGGCGCGACAGTCACCAGCCCTACCACGGGCAGACGGCGGTCGTGACAGTAACCAAACCCGATGGCCATCTTCGACCTCGGTCACAACTAAAGCCCCTCCATTGCGTCCACGGCCGCTTTTTGCCTGGGCGGCGGCTGCCCAAAGCTGTGTATATTCAGGGGCGTGAGTCACAACAACGCCGACATGAGAGAACGGTGCAAGGGCAGAAGCGCCCTGGCTTTGGGAAGCTCACCTCGAAGTGCCATGTAACACACAAAAGAGGTCGAAATTGTAAGTCATTTTCTTCCCTTGACCCCTGGTTTATGCTGCGTGATCACTGTATCTTTTAATATTTAAATAATCGCTTCCTAATATTTACACGAGTACAGTACCTTTATGTCTGCGAGACCAAAAAAAAAAATTATATCTCCTTTTATTTCTAATGCAATTTTTGCGCTTGAATTGGTTGTTGAAAGGAGCGCCAGCTATGAACCGGGTAGGTACATTTGAAAAAGGGAAAACGTAAATTCTACTAATATAAATGCTTAACTATCCTATGATGTACAAAGTTGACGAGGGTTACTCAAAGCGTATCGGGACAGCGTTAAGTTCATGAAGAGTTACCACTGTCCATGAAGAGTTAAAAATATATTGTGTTCGCTGCAGCTTTAGTAGTTTGCTTCATCTACATTCACGCAACTCAATGTGAGGTAGCCGCTGTCGTCGCATGGTGTGCCCGTTATCGGAACTTTTGTTGCCGCGTTTCATACCGACGCGCGCATTCACTGCTACCCAATTTTAAAATCATCATAGCAGTGTGCGCAAGTGAAGGACCTTCGTATTGGTGGCGAAGAAACCAACGTGCCTTTCTAGTAGAATTTGCCTTTAGCTCTTTCTGGCCTTTTTTTGAAGTTTTGTGGGCTCAAGAGTATCTTTCTTTCAATGCTCAATCGATTTGGCATGATGAACGAATGTCGTAATTAAAAAAAAAACAGGCTACAGACCACAGGCCCTCTCAAAAAACACAGTACACTTCCGCCCCCGCCCCACATGGTTGCGCTGAAGTGATTTTGCCTGGATCCACTACTGTTATACGTCCTAAAATATCGCATGAAGTAAATTTCGAGCATTACTTAAGTAATCGAATGACCGAGGAATTACCACTGTAAACAAATTTTGCAATTTTTTGCCAATGTATTGTGTCGTAGCCTGAAACCATGCTTCAATTGAACATCACGGTCGCTGTACCACCTTAACTGTACCATTACTGTCCGTTTCATGCTGAAATACGGTAGTCTGTGGCATTTATGTACGCGGGGCCATGCCATTACGCATTGTTGAATAAAATGATTGCGCTAAAAAGGGACACGGACGGAGTGAGGACAGACACACAAGGCGTAAACTTTCAACTACTTTTTATTGCCACTGTGTCAACTTTGTTCAACATTTATTCAACAATGGAGTACAACGTGCCCAGGACGCTACACTTTATAAGTCCCTTACGCATGCTGGTGCTGCGGGCAACAAAATGCGGACTCGTGTCGAGCATCGACCCCAAGCCTGAAGGCATGTTCAGCTTCCCACTGCACCCTGTTTCTGGTGGACCAAGGAGCGTCCCAACATAATAATATATTTCCATTTCCCGAGTCGCTAACGAAAACCGCAAAATTCCTGTGCGTCCTCCAATGCTGTTTTATCGTTTACCTTTAAAACCGCCAGTGTGTGCTCGGCTCAACATGGCAGCGCACGCGTCCACTAACAGTATGTCCTTTCATTAATGTTTGAAACCAGAATCGTAGGACCTCAGTATAATTCTTTCCTGAGATCTCACGACAAAATTCCAAATGCAGCAAGGTTTTGTCAACTTGCATGCCTAACGGAAAGTATATAGTCAAATAACGCCGTCTTTGCGTTATTATTTGTTCTTGATAAATTTAAAGTTCGTTATTGCAATGAATAGTGAACTTTGCAGTGATTTGCTCTACCTCATCCAGGAGTGGTACTTACACCTAAAGGGATTGCCGCCCCACAAAAGTTACTGAATAGTACACTCCGCAGGGCATTTACGTACGAAGCATTGAAAACTTGACAGAGAATAATGCAAGTATTCAGAACACCAAGGCCGAGCTTTTTACAGCAGAGTCGACATTTGGGCGTACCGAAACGTTAATCAGATTGGCGATGTTACAAGCACCAGCTTCTCATATCTGACTGGCGTCCTTAGAAGCTATGAGGTGGACTGCGTCACAGAATCAAAACAGAAGCCGAAATTTCAACTGACATGGCTTGACAGTACCGATGGCTGAATTATTCCGCTTTGCGTGAGGGCTAATCCTGCCATGTTCATGTAATTTTCGCCGTTAACAGCGCAGTGCTCGCGCATGATGTCTGTGTAACGCTTCTTGTATGCATAATTCATAGCCTGTCGTTTTTTTTCGTAAGATAAAACATGCGCTACATATAACGTAAGTGCATAGACTCGGTGTATTCTGCACAAACTTTGCCTCATTGGCCTTACACTGGAAGATTCTGTACGGGCGCAGAAGGCTATAAGCAAAACAATTTCTGAATTTAAACATCAAAAAGATCTCATTTTACGGCCTACGTAATTTTATTGCGGATGTCACAGGCACCATATGCACATGTTGAAATAAAGCAAGTAATCACGTGAAACTGTGACCATTTAGTGCAATGCCTGCACAATGTGCCCGTGCGTGCAATGTACGTCCCGTATCACGGGCGCAGATTTGCACCACGCGGTCTGCGGATTTTCGCCCAGTTTACAACTTCACCTGGCACAAATACAATCACAATCAACACCAATATCACGAGAGAACCTTAAAGGGCCTATCTGAAGACAAAATATACCTAGTTCAATTTAATACCACTAGCCTTTGGTAACTCGCACAGCTCCATTCCAATCACAGACGTTTTTTCAACCGAAGCAATGCAACAAATGTCATAAATTTTCAAATTGTGCGCTGCAGTGAAGTAATATGGGCAGGAGTGATGTATATAGGCCAGCACTAAAACGTAGTTATGAGTAGGTTAACTGCACATTAGAATTCAAATGATAAGATCAATGGAAGCCCCTCTACAATCGTGCAATCATGTTTCTTGGCGGTGACTTAGGTCGTTGGGCCAATCGTACATACAAGATCCTGTGATGTCATAGTGAAATCGCCGCCGGGAAGTGAGCGGGGATTCGCCACTGCTTCAAATGTTTAATATAACTGACTGACGATTGTAGGGTTTACGCGCCGTAGTGGAGGGGTCATGATTAATTTTGACCACCTTGTACATACGGGCGTTTTTGCTTTTAGCCTCCATCAGAAAAGCGGCCGCCGCGGCCGGGAATTGAACCCGCGTCCTCATGCTCAGCAGCAGAACGCCCACTGTTTAATTTACTATGTCGATTATTCCTTTGATTAGTTTGAGATAGAACTGGTATCATTGTTATTGGGACAAGACAGTCTTTTTAATGAACGACAGTCTTTTTAATGAACCCAACATGTATTTTATCTTCATAGCCTTTAAGGGCGCTTGTAAACTGCCGCGCTTTTTTTTTTCTTTCGGTAAGGGGGGGGGGGGTCGAGACAACCTTAGCCCCCCCCGAACAAAAATCCTGGCTACGCGCCTGGAGACGAGGGCCGGTCGACCGAAGAACGTAGCGGGCCGGACAGAAGCAGTCGCTACACGTGATTGGCAAGAGTATAGAACCATCCGTTAAACCGTTTTGTTTGGCGGGAAGCGTACGTGTGAAAGTGGCTGTGCTGGGCTGCGCGATCGAGTGGACTGGACACCCATGCAAAGAAACAAGGCAAAGGTATGTGTGGCATCAGTTCTATATATTCAGCTGTTCGTTCAGACCGTAGTTTAGAATTACTCGCTACCGGCAGTCGGTGGAGAATTGTTTGCCAAATCGGGACACTTAACAAATTTATTTAGTGTAGTCGTTTGTGTTCTAAGCAGAGGCGTGTTTAAATTCGTTCATTTTACATTTTCTAAGCGTTCTCCGTTCCGGTGGCAATGCAGCCACGTGGATAAGCAGGGATCCCGACAATTCAGTGTAGGTCATTTCGGTGTAGTTCATTTCGGTGTAGGAGGTTTCGGTGCACGGGATCTCCCAGGCATTGTTTCAACATTTTAGCTTTAATATTGTAATTTCGCCAGTTGATATGATTTTACGTTCGAGAGAATTGTATTTGAGGCTCCGTTCGCGGAAACGAACGCTAAAACGCGGAGGAGCATCGGCGCGTAAAACACAATTTCGGTAGATGTTAAAAATTAAAGTTGTTACTTTACTTCCGTTCAAACTTTTTTGTTTTAACATTCATGTGAACAACCCTAATACTTTAGTGTTACCGAAGCGCTTGATTTCACTTCACCCAACGGTACAGGACGCTGCCGCTGGTAGTTCCACGGCCGCTGGATGCGCTTTGATCCAGCGGCCGTGGTAGTTCATTCCTATCTCTCCTTCCCCCCTTCCCCCCTCCCCGCCAAACCGCCGCGAAAAATAGAGAAACGAAACCAGCTAGCTTGTGCGCGTGTGCTCCCTTTCATTATTTTCTCTGTCAATCTAGTCTTCGTTGCATTCGGTGTCTGGGGAACTGAGCACCGCCGGCTACCAGCCCCCTTGGTAGAGAAAGAGGGGGTGTCACTTGTGCATTCCGTTGTGTAAACTGGACGTGGGAAAATTGAAGTCGACTGTCGCAGCTCTCCAAACCAGCCAATTTTTCCTTGCCGATGGGGTGACCGAAGGCGAAGCCTGGAGAGGGGGCGCGTGGGTGTGACCGCGCGCGCGGAAGGGTTGTAGCCAGCGAAGCTTGTTCCTCGATGGTGGCGACAGACGCCAACGATTCTAGTCATTATGTTCTCAGCGCCTTTTCGGCTGGCCTTTTGTTGCGCATTAGAGAGTTAGAGAGGTTGTATGAGTCATGGTGAATGTGTAGCTTTTGCATCGATGCGGTGACGCTTCGGAGGCCTGTGAGGTTTCCAGGGGAAGCCGAAAATATGACTGCAAACAAAATCTGTGGGAGACTAGTTGAAACCTCAAGACAGGGGCGGGGAGGGCGTCGGTGGAGGCTGGGACAAAGAATTAAAATCAATGAAGTGTGCGTGCAAACATAAAAGGAGGTTGGTTTGCCCGAATACGGGAATGAGTGATATTTGTACACACTGCCTGTATGAGCGTTATCTGCATTGAGAAAATAAGAAGCTGCAGCTATTTTCAGAAAGGCCCGTTCTTCCTCCGCGACAATATCCTATAGACTTGCCTGTAAAAACGATAGCTAGAACAGTGTTTGCAAACTCCTTTTAGCGTGACAGAGCAGATTACATAAAGCTTGAAATATTCATAATATTTTCTGAGTTTTTTGGGGCAACTGAATGTTTGTAAAGCTGGTTTCTTTGGATAGGGAGAGTTTCCCTTTCATTTAAAGAAATTACATAAAAATGCATTACGCCGTCGTAAACACCGGCTAATTGGCTAATCTGATTTGCGTACCGCAAACACGAGCAAATATAGATTAACGGTCTGTAGTAAATTTAAAAAGAAAACGTGTGCAAAAGAGTTCAGTCACTTGGCTGCATAACAGGTGTTTTCTTAACAGGTAGTAAATGAAAAAAAAATACTAATGTTCAATTTCTAAGAATAACTGGCAAGAAACAAACACAACATTAATATAAAGATGCAATCACTGCGCTAGATTATGGTCAATCACTCACGTTATGCGGAAATAAAATATAACGGCGGTTCAAACAAGCAAGCACCGATATTTCGGGCGGCCGATATGTCCGTGCACAGAAATGTCCGCCCGAAATGTCCGCACCGAAACTTCTCAGACCCGGGTAAGCAGCCGGTGCTTTTCTCTGGCCGACTGCCACTCGCCAAGGCACCGGGGTTTGGCGCGTAGTTCGAATTATCCCTGGCGGAACCTACCCGCCATTGAATTAACGGCTTTTTTTATACACTGAATTCTATAGAACTTGGCCGGACGAAATCATGCTGTTCCAATAATTAAAGTTGTTTTTCTTGGAGGTTACTTGCTCGATTCGACTCAGAAGATTCCCTACTTTCAAACTCATGTTGTCTTCGTTATGCAGTTCCATAGAATCACTAGAAAATTTGCGTCTGTGTGTCTTGACATTCTGTCTATATCACTAAAGAAGGCCCTTTTTCAGTGCAGGGAGACGTACTAAATGGATAAGTACGTTATTAAAACGCGCAGAGTTGAGGTTGGGATGACCACACTGCTGTATCGAGCTCTGTGGCCGCATCGCCTCGAGTCAGCCAAAGCTCTACATCAGAGTCGTCAAGTGCCGTGAGTGGAGCGCTGGCGCGGCGGAGGAAACGACCCTTCAGTGAGACAACGGTGGCTGGCCGTCAAGACAAGCATGGACGTCGCTATAAGCCTGCATGGAAGAATACCTATTCCTGGCTCTCGTACGATGAGGTTACAGATAAGTGTTTTTGTGAAACTTGTCGGACTGCTTCAGGAATGACTTTGCCACTTTCAAGCACCTCCAGAGAAAAGGACTCCCCCTTGACTTTTGTAAAAAACGGGTATACAACTGGAAGAAGGGTTCTGGAGAGGTTTCAGATTCATGAAAGTTCGCAGTACCATCGCGCAGCTGTCGCTGCAACTGTCAGCTGCGAAAGGAGGTGTGAGTGGGCTTTGCATGTGCGCAAAGGGTAAAGAGAAGGAATGAAGGATGCCCGGAAGCGCTTCTCACCACGTTATCTTCCTGCAGTACCTTGCATGCCAGGGGCTAGCAGTCCGTGGCCATGATGAGAATGAAAGTAATCTAAGACAACTTCTTGAACTTCGCGCCAATGATATCCAAAGGTTGCAGTCTTGGCTACGCAGATCAAAGTACAAATGGCTTTCCCCGGAAATCGTAAATGAAATGTTGGACATGATGGCCAGTAGCCTTCTTAGGTCTATCACTCAAGAGGTCCGTGACGCCGGTCACTACGCAGTGATAATGGACGAGACGACAGTTTATCCGTCACGGAGCAGGTGTCCATTTGCTTTCGTGTTGTAAACCAAAGTTTTGAGGTGCAGGAACTGTTCTGCGGTTTTTCAACACAACAGACACAAAAGCAGCAACACTGCTGAAAATACTCAAGGACATTCTCCATAGGTTAACATACCCATTGAAAAGTGTCGCGGACAGTGCTATGACGGCGCGGCAAACATGAGAGGGCAGCACAGGGGCTGCAAGCTCTCATACGAGAGGAGGAGCCTAGAGCTATATATGTGCACTGTCTCGCCCATGTTTTAAACCTTGTTTTGAACGACGTGATGCAAACAGTTGCCCAGCAAACCACGAAAGTCCATAGGATATCCACAAATGGTCAAAATATCCAATGTCATTTCAGGACATTCATGTGATGTCCATACAATGTTTCACCCAGATCATCTGCTTGCGGACATCCATGCGATATCACTGCAGGTGTGTTAGTACAACATCATTACGCGATATTGCTAGGATGTCCACAAAGTTACATTTTTCCTTACACTGAGAATTCGCATTCATAAACGCGGTGTACATATGGGGCCCCAGCCACCAAAGTGTGTCTTAGTTCAAATCACCCCTCACCCCCGTCTCCTTAAGCTTCGAAATATTTTCTGGCCTGTTTCTAACTATATTTTAATGAAGAGAGTAGTTATTGGTAGTTATTTGATTTCGAATTTGAGCGAAATCTGGTTGCCTTTCTGTTTGATTCGGGAATTGAATTCTATATTTTAGGCTGCTTGATTTATGTGGATGAAGAAAAGCGGGACTGTTGATTTTCTCATTTCTCAATCATTTTCTCCGAGCACTGGTACGCAGCCTGCATGAGTACGGAACCAGTATGGAGCCCGCTGAGTAGGCAGGACTCTTGTCACCCAAATTTTATGCTTTGGATGTGAGCAGGTGCATTGCATGATGCAACTCACGCGTCTGGGTGTTGTTTGTTTAGTTCTTGCGCGATGGAGTGGCGGGCCTCGTCCAGTTTTTAACGTCGGGGGAGATGAGGTTACGGCCGCGTAATTTTGCAGCGTTTTACTGCATCGTGAATAGCCTCGTGGGTAAGCAGTCGAAGGCTTTGCGAATGTCCAAAAGGACGACAAAGGCCATGGTTTTTGGTAGCTTTCGCGTTTTCTAGTGCGCTGCAGAGACAAGGTCAGCAATTGAATCCATGGCACTGCGCTGGCGGCAAAAAACCGTCTGCTGCTCAGGGTTCAAGTGGCAGATTCGCACATACTGGTAATTCGAGGCGTGCGAGCGCCATTGATTCGAGAATTTTGGAGGCAGCGCTCGTGAGTGAAATAGGACGAAAAGAGAAGAAAAGTTTGGGAGATTTGTTCTTTTTTAGGACGGGAGAGACAAGTTGGAGGCCAAATTGAGCAGGGAAGGTGCCGGAAGACCAGTGGAAGTTGCAAAGTCAAGATGGCGCGAGCGCTGCCTCTCGGCTACGTTTCCGATATCCTGGTATGTGATGCCGTCAGCCCCGGGCGCACTTTTTCTTTTTGCATTTTGAATGGCCCACACGAGCTCGGCCGCCATGAAAGGAGCTTCAAAAGCCGTGCTCGGGGGGAAGGAGGGAGCCGGCGCGCGCTTGGCGTCAGATTCTTCTTTTTGGGCTGCGGCAGGGTTTGCGCGAGAAAGCTCGGCCGCGTTTTTTCCACTTGCTATGGAGTGGGCGAGGAGGGGGGAGGGGTGGGGGGGGGGGTTGTATGCCGGGGTGTCGTAGAGGGCCGAAGCAAGTGCCGGCATTCGCCACCCCCCCCCCCCCCCCCCCCCCCCCACCCCGAGCTCAGCTTCTCCGTACTTGCTTGGCGTATCGTCTGACAAAAGCGGCGGCGGTGGAGGAGGAGGAGGACCGGAGGAAACCATCCTCGCCCTCTCCGACGGGGAGCTGGGTTCTCGCGTTCCCGTGGTTCCCGCGCTTTTCGGTCGCTCACTCGCTCTGCTCGCCTGTTGCTCGAAGGACTTCGCGTCTCAAGAGACGGGAAATCGACGGCTGTGTTCGGTTCCTGTCTTCGGCTGCACCACACGGTTCTCAGATCACCGATCGGCTTTACTTCAAGGACCCGGCCCCTATACTTCTATCTCTGTTCAAGGTATTTCTTCTTTGCGATTGTGATGCTACTCGTGACTCTAAATTACTGCTTGGTATTTTCTTCCAGTTTTCCATCTGAGACTGCCAGTGAATACATCACAAAAACTTCGTCCCAGCCCCTTGATCAACGTCTCCAGTAGCAGGTAAGAAACTATCATATGTCAGCAATAAGCTGAAGCTAACCAGGGTATACGACATTTTCTTGCAGGACAACTAGCGTTTTCTCCAGATTCTGCCATTCCAAGAAGGGTACCTAGCATTTCGTTCCTTTTCCCTTTCTTCAAATGTCTATTCTGCCGCCGCTGCTGCGAAGTTTGCTGCCGCTCTTTCTGCTGAAGAAACAAGATTTCTGGATCAAACACAAGATTTCAACTGGTGGCCCCAAATTCTCAGAAGACGTGAACATGAATCCAAGCACGTGCCTTCTTTTGCGTAAATATTTTAGCATGCAGTATAGTAGACTAAACCTTGCTTTTCCGGCCTGCTTCTTAGGTATTCTGCCAGCTCCTATTTTCTCTGGTGTTCTGTTTAACTTCATGATAACTTTTATTTAAAATCTTTTGCGGGTTTATTACATTTAAAATTTATTATTGTCTTAAGTTTTCACGGCTTCAAGTTGAATCACATTGTTTATTTGGCACTGTTTTTATTCAAAAGCCGAAATCTTTGCTGTGTTTTTTTTTTCTTGTCTCATTTTAGCTGCACAGTTAAGAAACGATTCAAAATATGCACGCCTGTTGATGGTGATTTGTATTTAAAGTATTTGACCCGCCCGGTTGATTGCAATTTTCTTTAACCTGTCACTCTTTCAATAGGGAGAATGGTGTAAGCAGCTGTTTCAATAATAGCTATTTAACAAGCGTTTAAATCGTGCTGTTTTTATTTTTTTAATGTTTTCTAGTGTTTTTTTTAATGTTTTCTGTTTTCTATTTTTTTAATGATTTTGAAATAAATACCATTTTTCTTTGCAATAAAAATTGGGGATGGTTTCATGTCACTAACAATAATATATAAATAGTTATATAATAATAATATAAGGTCCTGAGAATGCCTCCACATGGCATCAAATGGACATTATATGATGTCGTCCGGATATCTGTGAAATGTCCACAGAAAGTTTCCATGAATTTTAAGGACATCCTGTGGATATCCAGACGAAAGTATTTGTGGATGTCTTTCCGAGGCAATAGGGACATCGCCTGAATATCCTGTGGACAAAACGTGGGCGTTCACGAATATCCTCTGCACATTGGATATCAGGGAAGTTACATTGAATGGACATCCACAAGATGTTTTATGGTTTGCTGGGAGATGCCGTGACATTCTGAGTGTGATAACGGAGCTGATAAGTTTTGTCACAGGCTCCCCAAAGCGCCTTCAATGGTTCAAAACATTTCAGGAAGAGGAAGAAAGCGTCAGTTTGGTAAAGTTTGCCCCACCAGGTGGACTCTTAAGCTTCTTCCTAAGTTCTGTTTTGAAGAACTACAGGCCGCGATCTTATTTTTGCAAGAGTAGCCTCGGAACGCAGTGAGAGCAGCGCAAAGGCTTCTGGGCTTGCGAAGGCGCTTTCAAAGTTTCAGACTACTTCATGCTCAAGTTAATGGAACTAGTATTCTCACGCTTAGAAACGGTGAGCTCCGCTCTACAAAAAACGGTCTTTAATGCATGACGAAGCTAAAAGGATGATTAAGCTGCTAGGGAGAGCATTAGTGAACTCCGTCACAGCTTTCCCCGCTTTTGGGCTGAGAGCCTGGCCGAAGCTAGTGAACTCGAGATTGAAGAGCCATCGATCCCAGCTTCAAAAAAACTCCACGCCGCTACGACGATGGATCTGGGGGTCATGTGTTCCACTCTACTGAAGATCTGTACCGCCAGTTTGTACTACAACGTAGTGGACACAGTGCTTTCTTCCTTAGATGACCGTTATCCCGCCGATACGTGGCAGCACATCATCAATATTGAGCAGTTCCTCACTGGAAGGGCCGACGCCACATATGTTTCCCAGTTTTACGGCTCAGATTTTCAAACTGAGCGCCTAAAGCTGCACCGAGACATGCTGCTTGACATTGCAAGGCAGCGCAATGAACCCCGGTCAGAACACTTGAAGATGTTGTTCAGATGTTCAGGGGAGAAAGAGAGCACCTGAGAGGGTTGCTTCCTGAAATAGCCACGCTAGTCAAAATTGCACTGACTGTGCCAGTCACGTCGTGCACGTCAGAGCGATCATTCTCATGCCTCCGCCGAGTCAAAACATATTTGAGGACGACGATGGGACAGACAAGGCTGAATCATGTTGCTCTTCTCCATGGGCACAAAGAGCTTAGCCGAAAGATAAACTTAGATCTCATTGCTGACGAATTTATCGGCAGATCGGCTGTACGCAAAAATACATTTCTGACTTTGAAAGAGTAACCTGCGTATAGGACACCATTCCATGGAAGCATTTGTAAAATATCATGTATGTGCATGTCCTTTAGTTTTTTTTGTGTGTGTTGATGTATACGTGTATAAAAACTCTGATTCGTGATTTTATTTGTTGTGCTTGCACTTATACATGTCTCCATATACTTTGTGGTGTGTGTGTGTGGGGGGGGGAGGGTTTGTATGCTTTAGGTGTGGTTTTTGTAGATATTTCATTTTTCATGCTTTTGTATATATCCCATTTTTTATTGCACTATAGCCAAGTGTCTTGTTTTACAAAAAAATAAATGATGACACCATGTACCAGTTTTCTCAATTTTTGTCCTACCATTTCAGCGAACATGCAAAACTTTCTGAGCTCACGCGGGGCACCGATGCCTTCCACCCCCGTCACACTCTCACGACAGATTGGAAACTTGTACGCCTATGCAGTGTGTGCTACGCCAATTCAGCAGTAGCCGCAATCAGCAAAGCCCGCGGGAAAAGGGGATGTAGACAGCTAGAAGGGTAAAAATAAAACAACTAAAATACTAATATATATATATATATATATCAGGGTGTCGAACCGGAACGAACCGAACCGAAAACCGAACCGAACCGGTATTTTTTCCGGAACTGAACCCGAACCCGAACCGTTATTTTTTGAGCACGCTGACCCGAACCGGAACTGAACCGGAAAAAGAAATAACGGTTACCGGTTCATGCCGAAACGGTTCGACCCTCTGTTGTTGATATTGCACAGTCAATGAATTCAGGCCTTTTTTTCTTTCCAGTACCATCAATTCGTACTTGCTCGCGCACTTTCCCCTCCAGACAATTGAACACTATCACGCTTTATGTAACAACAGGGGAAATGAATGAGCACCAATGTAGCATTGGTCTGTTGCTGCTGGAGGCGCGAGCGTAGTGCAAGCTGACCAAACGAAATGTCATTCTCGGCAGCTTGCAGGGGATATAAAACGACTTTGCCCTTCCCTAGCTGCGACTTTATTGGAGAAATCAGGCTGCAGGAGTGCTCCACTGCGCACAGCGAAAGCTCACACCCGATGTGTGCAAACTTTTTGCATTTCATAATTTGTTGAAAGGTCCGACACCTGCAAATTATTAATACTTGACAAGTGTGACCGCAGGAGCTGCTCAGTGGCTAAGCGTTTGCTAAGCCGTTTGCCCAACTCGCTACATTGCTTCTACTGCTACTCGTTCCGGAGGGGAGTACTGCTGTGGACGAATTAAAGAGCGTCTACCCAAAAAGTCCCATCTCATGCTCCTCGTGTCAAATTTCCCTTTCATTTTGTAACCGCATTATCTGTTATAAGATTCCGCAATGTAGCACACGGAACGATGGTAGGGGTTCAGGCGGTACGATGACATACTGATTGTAATGCACACTTTCGGTATCGCAAAAGGAATTGCAGTGGTCAGAGCAATAATGCAGTGACTGAGCGTAACTAAAGCTTACTTTTAACAAAAGTGTGGCTACACATTCGATAAGGTGACAGCTAACAAATTATTCAGGTTACCAAATAATCTAATTCATTGGTAGTATTTATGTGCCTGTTGTAGAATTTTTCTGTTTTGTTACAAATATAAAAAATGTGCGCCATTGTTATTAAGCGCTGGTATTTGAACACGCCCGTACGCAGGATTAAATTTAACCCATATATGCCCAGTGTCCTATATATAGGACGTTTTTTTAATGGGCTCTAACTCCGCTATTTTTCTAAATGAACACTAGCGCCACTTGCACTGAATCAAACAAGCATCTGCCTTCATGTGTGCAAGCCTACACAGTGCTTGTCCGTCATTTCGCCACGTGCGGGCCTGCACCTCCGGGCGACGCACACTCTGTTGAAAGACGTCATGATGCCGAAGAAAAAGTAAGTATGACACTTTATTTACTGTCGAATAATTTCAATAACGTGTCGACGGCCTCATAAGAGTTGGGAGATTAACAAGGCTCAGTTGTGTTGTTCAAAATGCAGGAGGTGATAAGTTATGATGCGCTAAACCAAGCCGTCCTATATTTAGGACACTGGGCAAATAAGGTCTCATGGGGCGGTATGAGTGATCAAAAGCGCCCGCTACATAATTTTACCATATGCATAAGCACGATGCTGCTTTTTTCACGCGCCGCTTGTGGCCATGGTACGACACCTGGTGAATGACAGACGAATTATATAGTTTGCGTCGTTTTTTCGCCGGGTATTTTGAAAAGGCTTTGATATGCACGCGTGTCGGTTCGCCGTTTTTTTTCCGCCCACTGCATGGGCTCCCGTCTCTATTTCTATATTAATACAAAAAACGTGCCCTGGCGAACACTTATGCTATGTAGATATTATGAATTCGAGCTGATCCTGTTTTATGCTTTTTTTCAGGCAGGGAATACCATGTCCGGTGTTTTATGCAGAAAATCCACCACCGAGAATTCTGAACGATGTCTTAGACCTTGTTGATTCTGGTGGCAGCGGGCCGTCCACACTGGCAATATTGCCACCTGATAATTTTGCTTTCCACAGTGACTGACGAAGAAAGCGGGGATGAAAATGACACTGACATGGCTCGCTTGCCTGGAAGCGTCCTTCGAGCAGAAATTGTTGGCCTGGACAATACATCAAGTGAAGACGACGATGAGGGTGAGCCAGCCAAAAAGGTAAAAAAATCCATCGCAAACTGGAAAAAGAGGGACTTGAAGACAACGCTACTCAAAGTGAGTGGTTGGCCGACGAACAGGATGAAAGTTTCCTCACTCCGGTAGATGCATTCGAAAATTCTTTGATGACGACGTCATCGCACTTCTTGTGAAGGAAACTAACCGCTATGCAGACCAAAAAAATCGGAGCCTAGGAGTGACAGAAGAAGAAATGAAGTGTGTCATAGGCGTGCTTCTTCTTAGCGGGTACGTGCCTGTACCTCGCCGGAGAATGTTGTGGGAAATTTCGGAAGACTGCCACAACGAACTTGTTGCGAACTCTATGAGGCGTAACCGTTTTGAAGCAGTCTTTTCAAATCTGCATGTTGCGGACAACAACAGCCTGCTCAGGATGACAGATTTGGCAAGATGCGGCCATTATTCAAGCTTTTGAATCAGAAGTTTCTTTTGTACGCACCGCTTTCGGAATGCTACAGCATCGACGAAAGCATGTGTGAATATTTTGGAAAGCACGGGTGTAAACAGTTCATGAAAGGAAAACCAATCAGATTTGGATACAAGCTGTGGTGCCTGTGCACACCTCTCGGCTATTTGTTGTCAACTGAGCCCTACCAAGGAAAATATGGCGTGGTCGCTGAAAGCAAACATTACCTTGGTCTCGGAGGTTCCGTTGTGGTGGACATGGTTGCAGGCTCAAGGCTAAAACTGACCTCTGTTTCCACGTGTTTTTGATAATTTCTTCACGAGCTTGAAGCTTGTTCGAAAACTGACCACTTTGGGCGTGAAGTGCACTGGAACTGTCCGTGAAAACAGGATTGAAAAATGTCCACTTCTTGCGCAAAGGAGCATGAAAGGTAAAGAACGAGGCACATTCGATTACAGAGTGGACAGTGATAGCGAAGTAATTGTGTGTCGGTGGGTGGACAACAGTGTAGTTACTGTTGTTTCAAATGCGCATGGTGTGGAGCCAACGCAGCAGGTGAAACGATATTCAAGGGAAAAAAAGGCAAAAGTTGCGGTAAACCAGCCGTTATTGATGCTAAGTACAATGCCAACATGGGAGGTGTGGACAGAATGGACCAAAACATCTCCAAATACCGGACGGCCATGAGAGGAAAAAAGTGGTACTCATCTCTGCTTACATACCTTCTCGATGCATCTGTGAACAATGCTTTGCAGCTGTATAAGCTGAAAAATGGGAACATCGAGCATCTTTCTTTTCGGAGGTCTATTGCAATGGCCTACCTCAAGAAATATGGATGCAAGCCCTCCCGTGGAAAAGCCCGCCAGTCTGCCATTCAGGCAGAAAGTCGTTTTGACCGCACTGATCACATTGTTATTCCTCAAGCCAAACAGACAAGGTGCGCTTATTGCCACGAGAAGACAACAACTCGTTGCGAGAAGTGCAACGTGGGTGTGCACGTAAAGTGCTTCAAGGTCTACCACACCCGCACATAGCACCCCTTATGCCCAGTGTCCTATATGTAGGACGGCTTTGAAAATAGTGTTGCCTTGAAGTGAGTGTAATAAAAAAGGGTACCTCTTGTTAAGAGTGCAAGTGCCCTTTTGTAACAAAAAATATTTGTTTTGTCATGTTTTCTGAGTTTGGGCATATATGGGTTAAGGCCTCAAGGTTAGCGTGATGGGCGATTGCATAGCGACAATTGCGATTTCAACAAAAAAGGAAAGGACAGAAAATATATCCCACCATCATATCTCTTGGCGTTGGCTTTATGAATAGTTGCTAGGACAACAGAAAGTCTGAGCGATAAAGAAGGTGGTAAATCGTCGCCACTTCATGTGTTTTTCTAATATCTCCTAATTGTTTAAAGTTTCCTTTGCAATTGCGCCACTGCCCTTGGGGAAAGCAGCACCATTTGAATGTCAGTTTGTGTTTGATTTGACGGTCGTTTTAAACTAGTAAATGTTTTTTTTCTAATTTTAGTGATAATTCAACTAATCGAACCGGTTCGCGAACCGGTTCAAGCTCCCGAACCGGTTCGCGAACCGGTTCGGTACGTGATTTTGTCGAACCGGAACTGAACCGGAACGAAATTATTTCACCCGAACCCGAACCGTAACCGAACCGGTATTTTTTTCGGTTCGACACCCTGATATATATATATATATATATATATATATATATATATATATCTATAATATATATATATATATATATATATATATATATATATTACATGTGTATTTGCCCCCCCGGGAAATTGAAAACTCTACGCCTATGACCTTGAGCCAAAAGTTTAGGGCCATTCTTAGCAGTCAGTATCTTTGTTCTTTGCCTTGGACCACGCGCTTGGAGCTTACTGCATCGGCGCACTACTTTTTATACACCCGGCTCTGATAGGTGCATGGTCGTCTCTTGTACGTGTAGCAGCTGCGGTGGAGAAATACAGTGGTAAAGCCAGCGGGCTCCTGCACTTCTTACAGACTCACCCCTCCCTCACCCCCCCCCCCCCCCCCCCCCCAAATTAAAACAGTACATATGCATAATGAACTCGCAATAAACAAGTGCGAGCAACGCTTTTGATCTGTATTAGAGGAAATGAAATGGTGCATTTAATCACTGCATTTGTGTTGTAAACTTCGATCTGTTGCAAACCCGAATGGGGAGACTTTTAGCGACGCCTTCGTGTAGTCATGTAGCAATAGAGTTTCTCAATAGCTAGATATTGAGCAACTCTATGCGTGTAGCAGACAACGCCGAGCGACGCTAATCTTGAAGTTGGCGTTCGCATCGACAGCGCCATCAAAATACACGGGAGCTGGCGCCCTCTCAGAGAAGGGGCTCCTCTGATGAGTTTTCGCGCAACGGGGCTGGCATTATCACTATACAGGAAGCTGCGTGGGGAGAAACAAAACTCGATGGTGCGTCCCACGTGTCTGATGAGGAGGTTTTATTCTGACAATGTGAACTGGTTGCCGGTGTGTTGCGCATTGGTGGCATGCAAGGAAGCACTGAATGCATGTGATGTCAGCGGTGCACTGGAGGACGAACTGCGACGAACTGTTCCGAGCTTGCAAGCGCTGACTGTGGCTGTCATTTGGCGGTGCTCGCGCCAGGTTCGGTTGGAGCAAGTTTAATGACTGCCAATGGGAACAGTGGTGCGACTTGCTTGTGTGGCTGGCCAGAAGTTCGAGCTCCTCGGTGCCTCGAGTATGACGGCGTCAGGTAAGTTGTGGGGAATTTGTTGCCACTGTAGTCTTTGCACGTGCTTTAATTAAGGCGTAGGTAATGCCGGCAACATAGATCCCTTTGGCACTGCCAACTGATTGGTGGGCAGCGCAGCGCACCTTGACAGAGTAGTGCGATAGTTCGGGCGAATTTATAATCTAATAAAGAATAGGTCGCTGATATTGTGCCGGCAGCCGGATCGGGCTTTTTCCAGTAGCGATCTGCGCATGCGTGGGCTCCCGGCCCGCCATTCTCGGGGTCTATCGTTTCCATGTGGGAAAGAAACGTTTAGGAGGGAGCGTCACGTGGCAGTCCTGAAGCCTAGTCATAAAAAATGAAAAGGAAAAAGTCACGGGCGCTTCACCGTCACGTTCACGTGACGGGCGAGCGTTAGTTCTTTGCGCCTCATGTAGCCGGGCGCGAGCGGAATCATCACTTTTCGCGCCACCTCGCAGCTCGTTACAGCGCTATGATGTAAAAGGAACAGTGGCGTAAATCCAGAAAAATCACAAGGGGGGGACACACATCTTGCCAAGGCGGCCATTTTATTTTGTGCTTTATTTTCATTTATATACAAATTACTATCGTGATTTGAATTAAAATAAGAAAAACGAGCATGCTTTCATACCTCACGTAATTGCACTGTGCTATTGCAGACGTTAAAAAAACATCAATAAGAAATACTCTGTACAATATGAGTACTGATCACCTATGACATGTTTCCTAGCTTTCGACACTTCTAGAGGGTCCAAAAACGAGAGCGCGGATTTTGCACGCACTGACAAAGTTTTTCAACAACCCTGGCAACGTTATGAGGTCTATAATGTCTTGATGAACGTGTGCCAAAGCCATGCAGTTGAGGCGTTCCTCCCCCATCGTACTACGCAGCCATGTTTTCAGTCTTCTCAAGGCACTGAACGATCTCTCTGCTTCACAGGAAGAGACCGGCATCACTAAGATAATCCTGAGAACACTCTCCACTTCCTTGAAATACTGGCGGGTGGACGTGTGCATGTTCCGGAGTACTGCTGCCACGTCGTCGACGGACTTGAGGTTGCAGTGTTCTTCGTGCAACAAGCGCACGCGAGACACGACTTTACCGATATCGATGCTCTTGTATCGTCGGATCACCTCCAAATCTGCTTCTGATGACCGGTTCAGAAGGACAAGTTCCAGTGCCCTGTACGTCACGATTCCCTCAGAATCTGGATTAAACCTCTTCTCAATGCCCGCTACAGCTGGAATTTCAAAACAAATTGGCGGAAATAATTTTAATTTATTTCGGCGAACCACAGCGGAAACAGGTTTTACCTGCTTTCAGTGATTCCGCTTGCACCTTGTGCACATCGCCGATTGTGGAAAACGAACCTTCTTTTTATTTAGCAGGAACGGGATGGTTATTTCAGCTTGTGCAGTACTTATTAGTGACAAAAACAACAGTTGTTTTAGCTTTCAAAGGTAAATGAAAGATGAATCTCAAGGGGGACACTTGCAAGGGGTGTCCCCCCCAGCCCGAACACAAGGGGGGTCAGGACCCCCCTGACCCCCCCATGATTTACGCCACTGAAAAGGAAGGTGGCGCGATCACTCCCAGCAGAACGCCAAACGCAATTCGTTACAGCAAATCAGGCAAACATCGCGCAACCGTAGGCCGCTCCGTGCTTGTGTGAATGTTTACAGCCGCACGTTCGAGCGATCCAGCGTCAGTAGTCCAATTCGCCTTGCAGCTCGTGAGGGTTCTTCCTGAGAATGCGATCGACGTCTCGGATCGCTTTCAACAGCGACAGCGGCAGCACTTCCACGACACGAGGCTTGGAGCTCGACGCTGGCGTAAAATCTCGTACGGGGCCTTCGGCAATGCCGCTCGGCTCCTTGGGCCCCACCTCCAGCGGCAGCAATCCGGGCCCACTAAATGCAGTGCTGTGAACTTTTTTGTTTTTTGTGGTCGTGAAGTCGCCAGGGTGCTTCCTTAAGCGCTAACCACATGATTTTTGCGAGCGACGCGACGAGTGATGTGATGGGGACCTGCAATCGCTCGTCCCAGTCGCTCGCTGAGGCAACCACATAAGAGCGATCGCGAAAGCGACTTCGAAACGCGATCCCAATATTGCCGCACAGCGCCCAATACAATTATCGGAGTACACACGGCCGCAAGGTTTTTTTATGTGTGCATTTGTCACAAAAACTGGAAATAAGTGTATTTCAGTGAGCAGAGGGTTGAACTTTTCTAGGATGCACTGTACCGCCGCCCGCCCCTTCCCCTCGTTCTCTTCCTAAGCCGGAAGTTGCGCCCCTCAAGGCTGTCCTATTGGCTAGTCGCTCAGGCCACTTCCGGGAGATGAGCGACTTTTTCTGGTGACCCAGAACCGAGCGATTTGGTCCGCGGCAAAAAGTAGTTCGTCGCTAGTCGCGTCGCTCTCCAAATAATTTGCAAAATAGCTCCATGTGGTTAGCGCTTTAGAGTCACCAATTGTAGCTAAAAAGTCATTAAGTGATGATGATTAATTTTTCTGGAGTTTTTCTAGTTTTTGATTGCCTAAAGCACGTGAAGAGATTCTTTTTTAAACAATATTTTAAATCGCTTTCTGTGGTGGCGAATGAAGTGAACGGTCGGAATGCGCTGCTCAGTTCTGGCCTGGACAAGCAACTCTGGGCGATCCAGCAGGCCGGGGAAGCTGCCGCAGCCATAGAGAGAGAGAATGCTTTATTTTTCGATATATATGTAGAAACACAACGATAGGGTGTGCGGCTGTCGGCCCGCAAGTCACCGTTGTGATGGGGGTTGGGGGAGGGAGGGAAAGATAGTAAGGAGAAAGGAGGTACACAGTCGTTCACGGTCGTTCAGTTTTCGGGCAAACGTTCATATGCTGTTGCACAGGCACGTTTGAACCACGAAAGAGGCCAGGGCCCTCAGGGCCCTGTCTGCAGAGGGTCGCGGCAGCCTTGGGCGCAGTAGCGGCACCAACGTTCCTGAGTCGCCGCCCAAACGGCGGTAGCTCGCCTGTAGAGCACTTCGTTCTTCCCTGTAGACGGCACAGTGCAGCAGCAGGTGCTCGGCGTCTGCCAACACGTTACAACTTGTGCAGTTGCCGCTCTTTCCCTGCTGCTACTGGGCCCGGGCCGCTGGTGTCCGGGCGCTGCCAGTTCTGAGCCCGTGCAGGACGGCGGCGGCTTGCCTGGATATGCCGTCGAGAACTCAGGCCGGGAGGGGCCCTATCTGGATGTTTTCGGGCGATTGTACGGTGGATCAGCAGGCGCGCCTCTTCGAAGGGCAGGACAGTGGGGTTTTGGCTGCCTGCGCCTTCTAGGGCCGCTACTGCCATTCTGCTCACCGTTTCATTCCCCAATATGCCGCAGTGTGCAGGCAACCATTGGTATGCGCGGTCCCAGCCTTGCCGCCGTAGCTGGCCTGCTCTTGCCACTATGCTCTTAGCGAGCCCGGGTGCCCGATCTGGGTTCCGCAGGCGGCCCAGTGCGGCTTTTGAGTCGCATAGAAGGACGACTCCCTCTGGGTCAGCTGCGTGCCGTTCAAGCCGACCCAAGCCCAGACTGAGTGCCGCCAGCTCAGCAGTTGTTGAGGAAAAATAGAACGAAAGGCGTTCTGCTACACTTTCTTCCTCGCCGCCTGTCACTGCTGCCGCCATCCGCAGTAATGGGTCTACCGAGCCGTCAGTGTAGACCCGGTGCCAGCCTTTGTAATTGTCGCCTAGGTGCCCTTCGGCAAGCTGACATACGGCCACGGTGGGGAGCTCTCGTTTTGGTCGACGTAGCCCTGCTTCCATTTCCACTCGAAGCGGTCTTTCGTCCGGTGGTGGTGATGTTAATGTCACTGGTTCTCCAGCAATTTGGTGGAGAAGGCTAGTCAGTTTGCCCTGTCTGCCCTTCACGCGACTCCAGAGCCCCTTCGGGTTCATTGCCCCAGGTTTCTCCGCAATGCGGACGAGGTGGGGGGGGCTCGGCTCGCTCAGTTGCCGCATTGTGAACCATGTTCACGCCTGTCTCATTGAGCGTGTGCCGTGATGAGGTTGTCGGCGGCACTCCGAGACAGATACGAAGAGCCCTCCGCTGTGCTCGTTCGAGGCGCACCCATGACCGCTGGTAGTGATGTAGGAGCGGTAGGGCGTATATGGGTCGTGCCAGTACGAGTCCCTTGTAAAGCTGGAGCAGAAGTCTTTGTGACGTACCATGACTCTGTCCCCCAAGCATCCGGAGAATGTTGCTGTGTTTCGCCATGGCCTTGAGGACATTGTTGACCACGGGTTTCCATGTTGCTTTGTCGTCCAGTGTGATGCCCAGGTAAGTGGCTCTTCGCACTGGGATTGGTATGCTTCCCAAGTGTAGTTCCAGTTGGAACTTGTGTGTTTGACGGGGGGCTGCACACGATACAAACGATTTGCTTGCTGATAGTTTTAGGCCAAGTGTAGCAAGGAAGTGACGGGTGTTGTTCAGAGATTTTTGTAGTTGCCTCGGAACGGTGAGGCGCTGAGTTCCGTGGGCGCTTGACCACAGTGCGATGTTGTCAGCTGCGAGGCGCTTGTTGTTAGATATCTGGATGGCCTGTGGGAGGGCGGCAAGTGCTACGCTAAACAGGAGGGGAGACAGCACGCTGCCTTGTGGGACTCCACACGTGAGCCACTTCAGGTTGCTTGTTTTACCTTGTCACGTGAACCGATGGTGAGGTTGTCTTTACAAGCTCCGAGGGATGGATGCAGGAAAACCGTTGACGTGGTTTAACAAAACACCCATTTAATGCACACTCAAAACAACCCTAGCGCAAGCCACTCTTAAATAAATAGAACAAACTCGATAACAACCAAACCTCAAACTAAATATCCCAGAATGCAATTTAAACCAAAACCCAAAAGTCCCTACAACAAAGTTCTACGCAATTATTTGAAATCCCTTCATTACATCAAGTCCTAGTTAATGTCTTTCCTCCCACAACTCCTTAGTTGTGTCCTACAGCTATGTGCCTAATGGACTGGCCTACCCGCTGTCGTCGGCGCTGACGTGTCACACCCATTGCGTGGCCTGCGACTCGGTGATAGCCGTCTTCGTCTCGCTTCGGTGCCGCGTTCGATGCAGGCGGTTGCTCCTTGGACGGCGTGGGCTCCGCGCGTCCTGACGTTTCCTCTGCGGCTACCCCCTGGTAGCCGCTCCCACTGGAGGTCCTTGATGCCGGCGTTCGACGCGCGGGGTCATCCCTTGGCGGTGTGCTTCCTCGGTGGCTACCCCCTGGTAGCCCCTGCCGCTGGAGGTCCCAGGTAGGTTCGGCACGAACGTAGCCTTTCGGGGCCGTCGAGACGAACGTCGACGGAGCGTGGACGTTGGCCGCTGGTGCCCGACCGATGCCGCTGGGGCCACGAAGGCACAGGTACAGTGGTGCACCTAGGATGACGGTGCCGATACGAAGTCGGCCTGCTCCCGCCCAGGCTCGGATGGCATGGTCGATGGCCTGGCCGCGTCCCCCTGGCTTGTTCTTTGAAGCTCACGTGCTCCTGCCGCCTCCTGGTTTCTTGCCTCCCAGTATCTGGTCTCCTCCTCTCTTTGTGCGCCCCACTTTTATCCCCTCTGGGCTCTGCCGTGGCGCACTCTCATTGGCTTTTTGCCTCTTCTATGTCCTTATATGGTCGCCACGCCACAGGTATCCTGCGCGGCGTTCTCTAATTGGCCGACCATTGCGCTGCCATCTTTGCCCATGATTCCTCGGGTTTTAGGCGCTGGCGTTCTCTGATTGGATAACTAGTGCGCTGCCACATTTGCCCATGATTCCTCGCGGTTTAGGCGCTGGCGCGCGCTCATTGGTGTGCTCCTGGCGTGCACTTCAAATTACCGTTCCTTTGTTTATTTTCTTTCACTTTTTTGGAGGGATTTGGTGCATCCCTCTCCTGGGGTGCCCTGATACATGACACTCCTGACATGGAACTGCTGGCAGTTCAGCCTGTCAGGAATGCCTCGACGTAGCGCAGCATCTGTCCTGTGACTCACTGCGTCAAAGGCACGCGCGACATCCATAAGCACGACACCCGTCGTCCAGCTCTTCTTTTTGCCCTTTTGAAGGGTTGTGGCAATGTTGGCGATGGCGTCAGCCGTTCAGCGGTGTCGTTGAAAGCCATAAAAACATAAAAAAAAGCCATAGAGTTTAATACTAATATATACTAGAGGGAAATCTGGCGCTGTATTTGTGGGCCGCCGTGGGAGGCGCCATTGCAGCTAGCGACTTCCTTCGCCTACTTGGCTTGGTTAGGCGCATGGCTTCTCTTTTGTCTCGAAGCCGAAACCAACAAAAATGGGTAACATTGTTTTCATGTTCATCTCGCGTGAAGCTTCTAAATAATCCCTGACAAATCAATCTTTCTGGAGCTTTAATTTTATAATAATAAAAAAAATTTGATTAACCTTCTGCAGTATTATTGTTGCTTTTTTGGAGCCAGAGG
Source organism: Haemaphysalis longicornis (assembly GCA_013339765.2). NCBI lineage: Eukaryota > Metazoa > Arthropoda > Arachnida > Ixodida > Ixodidae > Haemaphysalis > Haemaphysalis longicornis. The sequence continues at coordinate 124,241,954 of CM023456.1, forward strand.
CAACTTTCCAGCCTGTTCGTGAGCCATGCCAAGGACGAGTGGAACGTGCCTGCTTGGTACATGACGGAACGCTCGCTGAAGCGCGGCTCCCCTAGACAGTGGCGCCAGATTTCCCTCTAGTGTATCTTAGTATGAAACTCTATGGCCGCAGCAGCTGCCGGGAGATATCCACCCGGTCGCACACCCTTGGAATCGCTAGTGGTACCCATCGCAAAGGCTCTTGTAAAGCTGACTGTATGCGGCCTTGCGCTTAGAAGAATGAGAAAACCACATATGCATTTCGCGCACCAAGAAGTCCATGTTCTTGAGAAGCGTTCCCTGAACAGCATTGGAAAGTGGCAGTTGCAGCGGGTGGCAAATGCATCTTACCATTATCAAGTTTGGAAGCTGCCACTCATGCTTCAGTGTCTCCAAAATACCATTGTTGAAGCCCGTATTCACTGTGGCGTTGTCAACTCCAATGCTGATGAGACGCTTTATGTCAAGTCCCGTGCGCGTGAGGAGGTTTTTCAACGCCTGACGATTACCGCAGCTGTGCCATCGTCCAATTCGATAAGCGCGAGGAACGTTGTAACAATGCTCTTCTGAGCAGCAGTGAAGTATCTCACCACTACACTTAGTAACTACACTACACTTCTCTTGCTGAACTGTGCCGCAGGTCCTGAAGACTGTTGCGGTTGGCGGTGGCCATTCTGTCTTCCCGGAAATTGAGTGACGGCCTAGCTTGCCTGAAGCAATGATGTGACGTCACAGCCTCCCTGGCTGCCCAGGCCACTTTTTTCTTCGCGCCACCATGTTACGTCACCATGCTGATCTCCTCCTGTGTAGGTTCGCGATGGCTGCGATTCTTCCGTCTCCGCTGGCTGGTCTTCAAGCTCGCCCTGTAGGTCTTGCCTTCTCTCCTTCTCTGCTCCACCTCTCTTCTTCGTCGTCTTGTCTGGTTGAGTCCCTTGGTCCGAGTCAGAAGGTTTAACCTTCCCCACCTTCTTATGGGCATAATGGATGTGGACGCTAAGGCCCCTCTTCGTTGTGAAAGCCCTCGGGCACAATGTGCACCCGTAGTCTCCAGGGTGGCCTCCGGGCCCTCCTCCGCCTGAACGTGGTGAGGTTGCCCGGTAGTGACAACGCCTCGAAGTTTTGGCCAATTTCTTCCGCCTGTTAAGGCTTCACCATATGCGAGGAGCTTCTCTCTTACTTGAAGGTTGGATGTCCCATTAATTATCTGGTCATGGACGGGTTCCGCGTACAGCAGGCCAAACTTGCAGTGTACGGCTTTCTCTTGCATCTGTAGACGACTTGTGAACTCGTGACGTTCTATAAGCGTGTTCGTGGACGCGGTGAAAAGCCGGTCAAGCTGCTCGACGAGTCTGTCATACTTGGAAACAGATGGGGATGAAGAACCGGGCAGTCACTGGCGCGGACACCGCGTTGCTTGAATCGGATCGGGCTTCAGATCGGGCCCGGAGACTGGCACGAGCAGAGAGTGCGAGTCCGGACCCGGTGAATCCCAACTGACTGAGCCAACAAGCGACCGTTTATTCCCGATGACCCACGGAGACACGCGTACACTCGTGACTGGCTGTCTCCAATCACGTGTGTCGTTCGACAACATCTATCAAACACTTCCCACACAGAGGCGCATCTAGTGCGGTGTGCGCTCCTAAGGGGGGGCGCCACTGACCTACACCACAGCATCCATATATGGTTGCAGAGGTGTCAAAAGACACACGAGGGAACGATCGCAATCCCAAGCTCCATCCCCAAGCCTTGCTGAGTTGCTATCCTTAGTCCACTTCCTTCATCGGCCTATTTGTTTGCTGCATAATGAAGGCACGCGAGGCATGTTTCAGTTGAAGACCACACCTGAATGACCAAGTTTTATTTTGGCGATATGTGCTGTTTTTATCCCATAAGCCATTCTGGTATGTTTGCATGTATCTAGTTTAGCCTCCACTACTGTTAACAAATTGTTATTTCTCACGAACCGTACAGCACTGCAGACCAAAGAAATATGTAAAATGCAATTACATGTGTAATTGCTTGAGAATGTGGAAGGGGTCATGCGGAACGGGTAGCCGGAAACCGAATGCGTATTGACACGTACCACAAATCCGCGTTTAGAAAGAACTTGGGTTTGTCAGAAGTCTCACACCACGGACAAAAAAGAAAGCATAGTTGTAACGTTCGTGACTCTCAAGTTACATAACACTGTTCTTTCAACATGTCTGAAACAAATATCGAAGGCAATCAATCGTTGGTTTTTGTCACAGCAGAACAGTACACCATGGCTGCCACATTCTGATTTTGTGAGGAATGCTGGCATTCACGAATTCACACTTTTTGGGCTTACTGGTACACAACAATTTCAGCTGTCAGCTACACTCCAGGTGCCCTGCACCGGTGTGTCGCACCTTTTGACCTTAGTGGGGTGCAACTATTCCAGCCCACCAGTGTTACTAGAGTGAATTAGAATAAGGGAGTGTGGGGCGAGGTGGCGTGACTGCGCCCTTTCGCAGCTGGTCTGGTGCAGTGAGACTACACGTCTGGCCTTGCACTGTCATGTTCTCGCGTTCTCTTCCGGCTTTCACAGGCATTCAGAAGGCCAGCAAGATTCTAAACGACCAAACGTGATTTTTGCTTTACTTACTGCCACTCCAGGTCGAGCACAAGAACTGTGGCCTCGATGTAATAAGCCGTTCTCGTTGCAGGCACCTTAGTTCCGCGGGACTCTGGTTTTGCCTATCCGTGATTTTGATTCCCCTCGAGCTTTATATCTGGCGCGGACGTTTCTGAATGTCAATGAACTATCACCTGTGTTCTCCGCAACACGCCGAATACTGCCTGATGAATGATAATTATTTACTTTTCGCAAACTGGCAGGTGTTCAGCATGGACTGTTAGTCCCTGCACAGGGCAGAGCATCGCGGTTTAAAAACACGTCATTGCTCGTATAGCAGCATTTAAGAGCGACAATTTTTTTAGCCGAGGTGTTGCTGTCAACTCTGATGCCCTTCGGCGCATGTGCGCAAATAAGCACGTTGACCCTCCACCCCCCCTCACCCCCAATCTCCTAAAAGGAAGTTTAGACCCGCCGCATAGCACAAAAACGAAACTAACTGCTGCTTGCTTGCCAATATGGTATGGAGTCTTTACTATTTTTCAGAGATCAGAGCTTCACCTTTTTCAAACCCGATTGCAATTTTTATAATATACATACAGTGAACGAGATAGAACAGGCACAGTTTATTTCGCAATTTGGTTCAGTACTATGGGCATTTACCTAGTTTAGCATACTTTGCAGATTGCCGTCTTTTTGCATTGCTTCTGTTGATGCTTTTGATGTAGAAGTGGATGCGGGCCGTGAGGTAAAACGCACCTCTGCCGCAACAGCCTTACAATGATCACTGCACCCTAGTTCACACTGCTGCGTAGCCTTCAGCACACTCAACATGTCAAGGATGGTATCAAAATGAAGCTCAAGAAGACTGAAGCATTCAGTGAACGCGTTCTCCATGTTTAGCACAAACCTGTGCAGAATGGCCTGTACACAAAGTGGAGCTCGCACACTGCAGCCGACGATTCTGTGAGGGGCTTGTCCTAATAGTGAAAATACGCTTCCCCATCCATTCAGGATGCATCTGTTATTTCCCACACAATTCGATGCACAATGAAATTCTGTACTCAACCAGGCACTCTATGGCACATAATATGGGAGTGCATCAAGAACCCAGACCTCCCACCTCCTTTTCCTTCCGCTACTCCTGAGCAGTGGGAGATACTGTGGTCCAGCTCCCTCCCTCAAGATCAACTTCTGCTGGTCGAGAGGGCCAGTCGAGCCGGGACGGCACATGGTTACCTGAAATGAGGAACCACCCCACTTAAAAGCTCGATAAAAAAAGTTTTGTCTCTCTCTCCTGCCGGCGCAAATTGCGCTTCCACTTTTTTCGAACCTCTTCGTCTCTTGGGGCGGCGAACAAAGACGCCTTTGGAGCGCCCTGATAGCCGGTGTGACAGCCTGGGCAAAACAGTGCGCATCAGTCTTTCTTTTCGCCATCTTCCTCACATGCTGGTCCTTGATGAAATGCACTCTCTCGCTGTTTTGAAAAACACGTCAGAACCTCCGCACCGATTCCACCGAACGCATGTGCACCCTCCGCCTTCCAAGTTCTACGTTTCGTCCGGTCTGAGGGCTGCGGCAGCAGTGCGGGTGCGGCTGACCGGCTGCGAGATGTGCACCAGTGCCCCTAGCCATCCTAGCGGTGGTCGACGGCGCGCGGCACGCCGAAAGCAACGCCGTCTCCGCCCGCTCGGGCCACTCCCCTGTTCTAGTTCACCGTAGTGTTACTAACGAGGAGTGGCTGCAAGTAATGACCAGCAATCTGCTACGAGCTTTTTGTCTGCTTCTATAAAGTCCCTCATTCAGTAAAGTTTGTTTATTCATTGGTTCCAGAGGCCCTTCTCCACACGCTGCAACTGTAGCAACCATAAATAAACTCAAGGTAAAATGACTGCTCATTAGGTCATGCTGAGAGTTAACGGCGAGTGGGCCTAATAAATGTGGAACATGCATAGGGCAATGAGGGAGAGAGGTATATTTCTTACGTGTTTATCTTTACTTTCTGTCGTATCGTTTTTTGGCGCTGTTTTTGGCACGGACGTTCTCACGCTACGATGCGCTAGGGATCGCGCAATAAACAAAGAGGGACAGGTAAGTGGCATCATGCACCAACTAGCCCGTCTCAGTTCACTTGTGCAAGTATATTTCTCTTTTGAGCATATTCCGATATAATAACGATACGACAAAAATAAGCAAAAAAGTAGCATCATGTTGTGGGCCTGCTCTCCACGGCATGCCAAGAAACGAGGCACACTGCGGTTGAGTACAAGAGAAACTCTTTACTCACATCCTTTTCCCTGTCGCCCGTCCGACTGCACACACACACACACCAACAAAACTCTCCGCGTCCCGAGTCCCAGTCCCGCGCACGGTTCTTCCACACCCCCGCCCGCTCCTTCCCATCGCTGCCCGCCCTGCTCCGTTGTCCGCCAGCGCCATCTCTCGGGCGCTGGCGTCCCCAGGGTCGCGCAGCCGATGGGCGTTCGGAGCGGTGGAGAGGGTACGAGGGAGAAGCCTCGCGGCGACGGGCGCCGAAGCGTTCCGAGCGACACCTACAAGTCAGAAGGCATCGCGCCAAGGCGCCCCCCCCCACAATGTTCAGCGTTGTTGAAGGCACAACACTCATAATAAAATGATCTTTGATAGTCCAGCCATCAGTGCTCACAATGCTAGCACCAAAGTAAAGAAGCCATATAAAAGTTGGTAGTGACACATATGAAAAATGTCGTTACGTTGATAACGTGGACATTGCGCTAAATAAGATCAAACTAGCTTTACATGCCAGATCTACACCTGGCCTACGAGATTGCCATAATAGAGAGCTGTAGAACAGTTAAGACAACTTAATAATGTTTAGCTGTGCCCATATCATGCATGCAGGTGCACTTGTTTTTTGTTATACAGGTGACATGCTGTGCCACAAGGAATCCTCATGAGTGGTTGCATGAGTGTATAGCGGAAAGATAAGTGGGACCATGTTCATGCCACGAAGACAACTGGGTGCGGAGGCACAGTTTGCAAGCGACCGATACTAAAAGTGTAGTGGAGCCTCAACATGCCAGCTATAAATACCATTAGTGACAGCGGTCGAGCAAACACTTAGAGTAACGACATCCTATACCTGTTGCAACTACTATCATGCATTGATGCACGTTCAGTCCAGCTATATAGCATATGTATAGGTGACATGTACAGCAGTGTTGTTCTGATGAGGTAACGTAGCAGAAAAGGAGAGAGAGTAAACATTTATTTCTGAAAATTGGGTGAGGAGGAATAAACATTTATTAAAAAAAAAGGAACCGGTCATTGCAGTCCTGGTCGTCTTGCTCAGGCCGAGAAACCGTGGTCTTCAGCGGCCCGTGCCACCCTGGTTGTTAGGCAGAGCTGGACATCCAGGGCTGAGTTAGATAGCAGGGCCTGCCAGGGTGGTTGAGGTGTTGCTTGTGGCCATGGAGCTTGAATAAGAGCTTAAGGCACATTAATTTGCATAGCCTTCAGTGTGTATAGGTGTTGCTGCGCCACAACGGCATGAGAGGTTCACTTTTCCACATTGTCAGGCAACCTAACAGGTAATTCACATGCAGAATATAAATGATAGCTCGAGCCCTGCTTCATGACCAAAAGCTAGCTAGCACCTAAATTGAATAAAAAATCTAACCATTCGGGAGTAGAAGCAGTGGAGGAGGACAAGAGTAAACAAAAGACTTAAACAGGGAAAAAAAAAAGCTGCTTCTTTGCTGCCTCTGCAGCCAATATGAACAAAAAATTAGTTTTGTTTTCTGCACTGCTCCGGTTTTTCCCATTACACTAGTCTCTGCTGCTCTCTCCTGCCTAAGAAGACGTTGAGGCTACTAGCCCTTCTATTGGGTCAACTTCCGAAACTTCTGCCGCACCTGGCCACTTTGCAAATTCTCAGGGCAAATGTTCATGTAGCATTCAGCTATGATATGGACAAGGTGAACATGATTTTGTAATGGAGTATTATCAAACGTGGGCTCACGTAAGTCCAAAAACTTTTTTTTTTTTTGCTGGGATGAATCTAGCACTGCATGTGTGAGCATAGGCGTGCGCAGGGTTCTTGATTTGGGGGGGGAGTCTTAACTGAGCGCCCCCCCTCCGCTTTCTGGAACTCCCGACCTCCTCCCACTGAAGGCCTAACGGTCAGAACGCAGTGGAAAGGCGATCGTTATAAAATTTTTATTTCAATGAAATGCAATTGCAACACCTACAAAATGTTTCTGGGCAGAAGTTTTTACTTTCATGTGTAACATCGGCAAAGGGAGCAGGTCCCAGGGCGGAGGATGCGGCATCAATTTCACAACGCGCTGCCGGAAGAACTTCCATTCTCCCTAAAGCACAGAAACATATGACATGCGCACATCTGTCTTTTGTAAACTGCAACATGGTTCCCGTGCGTACCGCTCAAACGCTAGCTTTTGAAATTCGTAAGAATTTCAGAAGGTAATGTTGTCTGTTCTGAAACTCTTTTTACGCGGCTATTTTGCTCAGTACTAGGCACATCATTTGCGAGGAAAAGTAGGAGGAGGACAAGCTTCGCGCAGTAGCTGCAAATATGAAAATTAAGTGGTAACGTGTTTCTCACAGCGACCTGCTTTTGGCACCCACACTTCCGGGGCTGAAAGTAAAGAGCCTTTGAAAGGCAACATGAGGCTTCGTCGGCTGCCATGATCGTGAAAACACGTGTGGTCGTAACCCTACGAGACAGGTTCGATTGAGTTAAGGCATGGGGCAAATTTGGCGCCCCCTCCAGATTATTAGGGGAGGCGGCGGCCCCCCCTGTGCGCACGCCTATGTGTCTGAGACTTGCCAATAGATTTTTCGATGACCGCTGTGTGTGCAGCGCCACTCAGTACTTGTGATTCGCATTTCCTGCAAATAGTGGTGACACTTTGAGATGGGTTACGCAGCCCTCGTCTGCTTTTTTGCTGGATAAATGAGTACGTGGCTGCTGTTGGCTCTGCTGCGAACAGTGCTTTCGTACGCAGTTCACACACCAGTTTAGCCAGCCATGTGTGTTATATTTCTGTCACCTCACTTGCTGATGTGCTCCCAGTTTGTGATGTAGGGATAATCTATGAGATGATCTTGACTCATCAAGAAGCACCCTTATCGGTGATGAGACATTTAGTACCTTAGTTGGGGGCAATCTCCAAGGCACCACTACGTGACGATACTTCAATGCTCTCCAGGGGTAAGCAGTTGCCCGTGCGAATGTCCGAGAGCTCATTTTGAACGACAACCTTTTTAAATGCAGCACGAAATTGCTGCGTTGTAGGATTGTCGTGGCCACCGTGAGCCCTAATCTCCAAAAAAACATTTCTAGGTGATCTTTACGAATTTTGTGCGCTGGTATATACTCTAGCAACTGTTTTTTTGAGAGCAAGAAAGTTGCAGAGATGGAGCAGGCTCTTCATGCAGATAATAAAGGCCGGAAAGCCGGTTTTCCGTGCAGTTTCAAATAAGTTTTGCGTACTTTGCTATTCTCAGTGTTGTACACATTCTTCTAAAACAGGAACGAAAGCCCATTCCTCGTTCCATCCCAATTTTGAAACGAATTCCCGTTACAAGTTTTTTTAATATGAAAGGAATGCGTTCCACTTACACTTCAAACATTGGAATGTGTCGTCACATTAACGTTACATTTGATTTGTTTTTTTAAATTAAAGTATAGTGTTGTCACGCGTCTCACGCGGCAGAGAAATGAGGCTCGGTTTGAAGCATTCGATTTCCACACAATATATTTACAACACCAAAACCTCAAACGAATGCGATCATAACAAACTCCCAAGCATATCACACTACACAAATAAGCAAGCACAACCTCACACTATCAAAAATCTACTTCTAAAGTCACTATAACACATTAACTGTCTATGCCAAATTCAAACACATCCTACCGCTGGTACCACGATGAACCAGGTGCGATGCCGATGACGTGGCCCAGTGGGCAGGCTTCCGCGTTGCTGAACGTCGCAGCACGTTGCGATGGCCCGTGCTGGTCGTCAGTGGTCCGGATGACCGTGGTGCAATGCCACGGCTTCGCTGAGCAGCGCGGCTCAGCAGGAGGCCAGCAGTGCGAAGCTGCTGGTAATAGGTGGTCCCGAGCTGCCCGCTGCCAGACGGTGCGATGCCGCTGGTGCGTCGTGGGGCACGGCCCGACGGGTCGCCGGCGGTGCGATGCCGCCGGTCAGCAGGAGGCCAGCAGAGTGAAGCCGCTGGTAATAGGTGAATCCGAGCTGCCCGCTGCCAAACGGTGCGATGCCGATGGTGCGTTGTGGGGCACGGCCCGAACTTGCCACCGTTCCTCCCAAGACCTCGTTCCACTCTGTCCACTCGACTTCGTCGTCCTCCTCTTCACCTCGCATTCTACCATGTGAGGCTCCCATTTGCTGGCCCAGCCAACCTCCTCCTCCTCTTAATCACTCTGTGTATGTTCTTCATTGGACACTTCCAAATCCTCCTCGTCATCTCGTACTCTGATGCTTCTTTCGCTCTTCGTCTTTTCTTCCATTGTCTTCTCGGGACAATCCCCCTTCGGGTATGGGCTCGTCTTACCACATGACAAGTGTCAGATACCCCTGAGGCAAAATAAAGTGAGCAATTTAAAACACATCGAAGAATGTATTTTATACTGGCATGAACACCACCAGCAGCAGATTATCCGGAGATGTGCAAATAGAAAGTTACTCACATGCTAGAACATAACTATATTTCTTGCACAAGAAACTACATCGAAAGTAATGTTACGTATTCGTTTAACGAATGCTGATTCAATATTACTGCATGAGTGGAAAAAAATATCCGCAAATTACTAGAGTCCCTTGCTTGAACTCAGCAAGAGTTGCATCTCATTGTTGGAGTCGGACAGACGAACCCGTTTTTTTTTGTCAACCCTTCGTTGGCATTGTTGAAGAGCCGTTCCCCCAAATGGCTCGAGGAAAAGTTCAAGTTCATCTGAGACAGCGGGTAGTCCACTGGTACTAGCAGATAAGCCACAGCTCATCCTGTGCCTCGGCTGGAAGGGTTTGGTGCGTGAATGAAAAGAAATTTGGTGCCTGAACGAGAAGAAAGAAGGTGGCAAAATCTGCACTGGCTGGTTTGGTCGCCGCAGCCAGCTCTGTCTTTATGTTGATGGTCGCCTGGTCTCGCATAGAGCTGTCTGGGATCCATGATAGCATGACCCGTGGGATTAAGTGACTGGCGTCAACGAGCTCATGCTTTCCTTATACGTGTCCATACCTGCAATCCTGAACAATTTATTAGAAAAGCTGCATATTCAATTCAAGGTGCTGACATCACTTACTTCGTTTGTATCCCGGTGAGAACTGCACTGTGTTATGGTTGTAAAAAAGGGGTCGCGGTGGAAGACGTGCTAGATTACACGCACGCGCAAGGCAGTAAACTAACGTAGCGTCCCGTCCTCAAGCGAGAAGCGCCGGCAAGGCACGACGAATGTCCGCACTCTTCGATGAAACCCACGTTCAAACAAAGCACACGCAAGCAGGCGGTCCGCTGTCATTTCGAGTGACCGGTAAAAAGCGCAAAGGTACATCATCTGCTCCAGCCACTTCCGGTTCGAGCGCTCGCCTGGCCTCCCGTACGCCGGCGGCTTCAAGGAAGCACGTTCTGCGGAAGGGTGGGCAAATTGAGCAGCTTGAGTAGTGTGGCCTGTGGCTCTTTCTACTAGCTTCAGCGCCCCCAAAGTCTTGGCATCAAAAACAGCCAAATCCTAGGAGTGGAGCCTTTACAGAAGGAACGCCGTTCCCTCTGCCATTCCTTCGCAAACCTAACAAGTTACAGTTACAGTTCCACCCACTGTTAATGGAACGGTGGCGTTCCTCCGTTCCCCCTAAAAGGAACTAGTTCCAGGATCTTTGTTCCTTGGATCACCGTTCTGTACAACTTTGGAGATTCCTTCAGTGATGACAGGTACTGAGTCATGGAATGAGAGTTCCTCAGCATCCTTGAACTTTGCTTCATTCAGTGGTTTCTTCCAACCTCTTTGGTGCATACTTCTCGAATTCAACACATCAAAAATGTCATTAATGTGATGTAAAAGTTTTTCCATCTGTTCAGAGTTAGTAAAGCCAGCCAGCCCTAACTGTCTGCACTCAGCTAGTGCTGTTGCAACCGACTCACTCATCACTTGCGCTGCTAATCAAACCTTCATTGCCTGCCGTTCCGAGTGCACGTGTGCTTGATGCAACTTGTTTGCGAAACGGAGGCCCTCTTCTTCCTGCAACATGTGCAGTTGCTCAGTGTAGGCCCATGTGACCATTTGCCCATCCTGGTCAGTAAAGCACCCTTTGGTGGCTAATGTATTTCTGATTAGTTTTAACATATGGCAGGGGTCCAGAACGAGGCAGGAGGGAGAACTGTTCTCCGTTGGGAACGGAAGTTATAATATAGTTTGTGTAAAATGAAGAGTTGAGAAACTTCACGGCAGATTTCGAGGGAGGGGAGAACGAGAGAGAATTTAATGGTGCTAATACTTGAGCGCTGATTTTATTGAGAAGAAATAAATCTTCCGTGTGATGAATCTTCACTTCAAAATAAATCTTTCAAGTGACACACACGAGAGCAATGCACCAGTCACACAAGATGGAGTGAAATTCCCCTTTCAAGTGACACACGAGAGATGGAGCCAGGCAATGCACCAGTCGCAAAGATGGAGGGAAACTCCCCCAAATCACTGTGACATGTCTCGCACTACCACTGGTGGCCAAACCTTTTCATGCTTGCTGTGCCAATCACAGCGAGCCAGCCATCCTCCATTAAGTGTCTTTGTACAATATTTACAACATCTGCACTCTCGTCCAAAATTGCACATTGAAGCAGTGCCGTGTCTACTTCCACTTCGGGTTCTTCAAGCAGCCTCTCTTTCAGTGCACTAGCCGCACCAGCCAAGTCATGACAGCGTTGCTCTTCTCTGAAATTGGGAGAGAGCACTTGAAAAGTCCTGGGTCAGCATTTCGCTCGTCACAACACACCACACTGGGCATCACTGCCGTGTCTTATCGCCTTCCACTTGCGTGCTCCCTGGCCCTTCAATGATGAGCATGCATGCTTGGCCGTCAACGGCCCGCAGTGTCGCCGTGCATCCGCCAACACGCTCCATCCTTATGCTGCCTACGCATGCGCACGGCGTTCCGTGCACATGCCTACACTCCCCTCCCTCCAAGACGGATCACTTCCTGAGGTGACAGAAAAGGGGGGGGGGGGGGAAGCAGGGTCCGGGAATCAAAAGCACAGCAAGGACGTGTCGTGAGGGCACCAGTTGTCATTCATTGTCGAGGAGGTGTGCACTTTCTGGCAAGTCCTTCTGTTTTGCGGCTGCTAGCGGGGCCACAGTTCGTTGCACGGGAGCGCAAAGTTCCCGTGCCAAGATTAGAATACGTCTAGCTGCTTGCTGTTGGGGTCCCGGGGCCAAAGCAACCTGCAGTGCTTGGTGCATTCGGTCTCGTTCTTTGTGCCTTCGGGCTGGCAGTGTGGGCAGTTTCTGATATCACACGCTGGTTGCAGATCTGACACCATCCTGCAAAAGATTCCTCTGGTAGGGGGAGTAAGGGGTCAATGTGCTCGAGGTCCTCCCGGGTTCTTCCCATAGATGGTGCGGGCACCGGGCTGGTGCCTCTTGGTGGATTCAGTGAGATGCAATAATTCGGTTGGTGTCTTGCGGAAAGAACTTCGGCCCTGTTACAAGTACGAATTGATAGGCGACAAGGAGGATTCTTGAGTGACAATTTCATTGACAGTTTGTAGCAGTGCGTATTAATCGGATATAATTTGTGGAAAGAAAGAACACTTTGGGAGCATTTGTTTTGGTACAGGGCATTTCAATAGTCTTTGCATGTTTTTTGCGTGTTTGATGCCATGTGTTAAACTGCATGTACATGTGAAAATACATTCTTTCGTTCTTGTTAACAACGTTGAACAAAAGTTTTAGGCGCTGTAGTTTCCGGTGTGCCTCTAGTGTCGGAAGTTTTTATCGGTTGTGGAGTTCAGTAATTCAAACATGCCTGCTATATGTGTTGTAAATGAACCGGAGCGATTTGGTTTGGGTACGTTCTATGCAGTTATGTCTGATTTCATTGGTTGATGGTTCTTAGCGGCAAAATAGATGAAGGCTTGGAAAGAGTATGGTAGAATCTTCAAGGTTTATATGCAGAGCTTATATTAAATTGCAATAAATTAAAAATATAAAGTAACTTACACATATACTGAATACCCAAATGTTCTAAAATGGGGGTAACTTGCTACAAACTCGCCAGGCATAGTCGGACAGTACACAGTAGTTGACCCAACGAGAACTGACCAAGGTGGTCAGTCTTATTACTAGCCAAAGCCATCTGATGAAGCGGACGGTGCATGGCACAGAAAAGAAGACAAGAATCTGACGCCCAACAATGGGGGTTATCCTTTTTCAAGGGCCCGAGCAGCGACCCTACTGACATCACGTCAATGTAATGCCAGGTCCTGAAGCTGGGATCCGCTGAATTTTCCCCCGGCAGCAAACAAACCACCTGAAAAAATAATCCGACTGGAAAAAGAGCAAAATAAACGAGAGCAGCAAGTACTGAGGACACTCACAAGCAGATGTCCCCCTGGGCCGCTGTGTGGGAAGTTAAGACATATACCGGCCGTCACAGTTCTGTCCCATCTGTGGAAATGCTGCTGTCGAGTGGGTGTCCAAAGGTGTTAAAAGGAAAAGCGTGGAGGGGGAGACACCATAGATAATAGCTTCCTGTGGGGGTTTCTCCGTCTGTTGACAAACTAGCGGTTGCCCTCAGCGGCAGACTTGGCTGCTTCTGACACCTGCTTGCCCCTGACCAAAAGGAAAAAAAAAAGCCAAAACTATACAGCGGGTTTACATGGGGGTTTCCAGGTGGGTATGGGTATCGCGTGCCTGTGGTTGTGGCCTTTGATTTATTGATTGAGAGTGTGGTACCGGGGTCCTAGCGCCCGGCCGCGGCTCCCAAGAAAGACACCGAGTCCCAGGAAACCACACCTTTAGTCAGATCAAACCGAACCCGTCCTCAGACGTCCGATCTCCTCGAAGCCCAGGCACGCACTGCCTCAGTCCCTGGTCTCGTTCCAGCGCGCACACGCTGCGCGTGCCTCGAACTACCTCTTTCTCCTCCTTTTCTGCGTGCAGTTCTACAAGAGATAACTATTAGAGAGAAGGTACCCCTAGTCGAGGGCTCTGGATGGAGCTGAGGGCCAAAGGGCCATCGTAGTTTAGCCATTTCTTGCAACTTGTAAATTACAGTGACTGCACTTAACGTAACTGCACTTTGAAATGACTGCAAGCCACTGACCTTTGACTAGTAGATTACAATGATTGCACATTGCAGTGAGTGCAAGCAATTGACTTTTGACTAGTAGATTGCAGTGATTAATTGCGCTTAATTGAACTTTGCAATGACCGATGTTGGGGCTGCAACGCTTTTACCTACATGGGGTAGTGGTGGGCAGTGGCTCTACTGAGTTTCAGGAGGGGGTCGTTGCACCTGGTGTTGCGTGTTGGGTTGTGATGGTTCAGGGAAACCAGAACACCTAGTACAGGTGCGATTCCAGCAGTTCATCTGGAACTTTTTTGTTCACAAGCCTGTTTGGTCTTTTGCCAACAGCTTTCGATGTCTTGTGTGTGTACTCCAGTTGTGGGGTCCACAAAGTTCTCTGAATGGTTCACTAACTTCCAGTCTAGATTCATGTTGTGCCCCTGCAAGTCCAGCAAACGGGGTAGGCACCCCATTCATCGCTGTGGCTAGTGGTGCCCAGTAGCGTTCTCGGGCTCTCTTTTTGCCCGGCGTTTTGGCGTCGCGCTGGTCTACCTTGAAGAACCGCAGCTCATCAGAGCTGACCCACAGGAGGCCAAACACCCAACGGCCACAGTCAGCCACGCCACCATGGTTGTTTTGGAGTGTGGCTGGCACAGTGTCGCCGGTCATCAGATGGCCGCAGTTTGCTTTTCTTTTTCCCTTCTTGAGACATTCGTCAACTTGGATAATTTCGTCTGGTCTGCCCATGGGAGGTCTCTGAAGCAGTTCGCGTTGTACCATTTCATGCACATACATACTTCAGTCTGTCCTTGTCTGCTTGCTTCTCGGCAGAAAAGGCCTCTGACCAGGTCTTGCATTTGATAAGAGGGGAGGTCCTTGGCCATACAGTAAGTCAACCAAAGGGCTTCTTGCGGGGAAAAGTGTACGTTCTGCCAACTCAGATGGCCAACGTGGACAAAGAAGCTCCTGTCACCCACCTGTGTGTGCAGCGCAGCAGAGCCGTGCTGGTACGGCTCTGTACATGTCTGTGTACATGTCTGGACAATACCAAACCCAAACCTGAAAAAAATTGGAGCACCACGACTATATGTTGTAATCAGGCTTAGTACAGGAAGAATCACAACATAGAAGTAAATTATAAACCTTGAAGTAAAAGAATAGTACTCGGTGATGAATGCACTCTTATTGCCATGGTAACTGCTAGTGAGGTTACAATTACGGAAGATGAGGAAAGTAAAGTTCCTTAGGCTGTTCAGGCCAACTTTCCCCCATTTAAATACAGAAGCACACAACACAGCTGCGTAAAAAATGTTTGTGTGCCACCGACCCTGTTTCGTGTGTTAGTGAAAGCTGTAAATCTGGCTTACCTGAACGTTGATGGAGAAGACTCCTTTCCTATTTCAAAATACCTCAGCAGTGTCTCCGCCAGGGCTCTTGATTCTGACGTGGGTGCAGGCGATGCACCCAGTGACGCCAGGAAAACCTCCAATCATGTAGAAGGCGTGCATAACTTCCCCGTACTCCTCTGCCTCGGGGAAGTGCACCAGCTCCCGGAACAGGTGCCTTGCGATAAGGCCAGTCACCTTGTTTACAGTGCGGCACACTGTTGGTTGTGACACTTTTATCAGGTCGCTGGTGACGACTTGGAAAAGTCCCGTGGGCGTAAAGTTGCAACATCGGGGTGAGCGGTTGCCCACGCTTGTCCGCGTTTTCTGCCAGGGGAAGCACGCGCAGCAGCTCGCGCACGGTCGCCTTCGTGAACCTGTACCGCGACAGGAACTGCACCTCGTCGTACAACTTCATCGGATTCAAGCGGTCACGAAGAAGTGGCCGCGGATTTTCCGGCAGTTCATGAATGCTGCCAAAAACCAAATCCGTAGCTCGGCACGCGAACTCGAATGCAGACAGCCGCTGCATTACATCCGACCTGTTACGTCGCATGTTGGAACACTGCGCCGAAGTCATCTTCAAGCTAGCTACGGTCCGCAACTTGAAAATTTGGCTTGTTTTTTTTCTTCCAAGCCAAGGTCCGCCTCAAGTAGCGTTGAAGACACGGAGGGTCTATTGAATCGCGGCGGCGCGTCTTGAGATGGCTGCAAGTCAAGACCGGTTTAAGTCACATTTACGAATTCGGCGGTAAGCGTCATAGCAAATAGGCAAGGAAGGTGCGAACTGGGGGACAGCACTTTCAAATTGATTTTGCTGCTCAATAAAGTTGTGTAAATGCATCAGAGTGGCCGAAACATGGCCTAGGGACAACAGACTTCAATTCCTGCAAGTAATCCGAGAAAGTTTGATGCAGCACATGCCAGGAAGTTGCGAGTCCAGAAGGTGTGTGAGCTTTAAAGAGTGCTGTTTAGGGGACTGAACAAGTCGTGGTGGTCACAGCCGCAAAGTTCAGCAGAGCATAAAACTTCGCAGCAACAGAAAGTACAACTAGGTGTTCAATTTCACGTTATTTGAAAGTTATAAGCATCCCCAAAATTTTTATGTTTCAGAAATACTGTAGACTCACGATAATTTAAACACAATTATTTTAACGGACTATTAAACACAATTATGTAACGTTACTATTGGCTAATGCAAACAATATTTGCATATTCAGTTGGCTCACTGTTCGCAGGTAGTTGAATTAAAAGCTGACTGATTCAAGCCCATCGACACAAAAAGCATGAATGGAAAGACAAAAACTGCTGTAGGAAGGCTGATTCGGTTGGTTGCTGGCTGATGCGGCTTCCTACGTTATTTGGAGAGTTTAGGCCCGGCGAGTGTGGGCGCGGCAAAGACGAGCTACCGCCCAGCTGCACGGTCATGTTCGATGTCTTGTGTGTGGCGCATGGAACTGCTGATGCTGGCCAGACACAGCTGATAATGATTGTGGTGCTGATAATAATTATGACAATGGGATCGCTACAGGGCTCCCCCCTAGCACTTACCGCGTTAAGATGAAAAAATCAATGACGTGTGTTGTGCGAAATGAAAAATAAACTATGTACAGGTATGTACAGCACGAGTGTTTAGCAGGGTATGTCCGCATTCCATGTCCTTATGTGGCCCTGATCAGTTCCGTGAGAGCATCTTGTGATTGGGGAAGCCTCAGGTGGCCTTGGCTGGGAGTAGACAAGGGGACGACCCTGTGTGTGGTTTAGCAGTCTCGTGAAGGTGGCACATGCCGTGGACAGGGTGTAGACGACAGCCACAGTGTAGGTGATGCGGTGATGTTTGTAGAACTGGCGCTTTTGTAGAGCTCGCGTGTAACGCGCGCGGATTGGCGTCCGGCTGAAGCTACGAGCAGTTTTATGTCCCTGACGTTTTGAGCATGGTGTCGAGTGCAGCATCGTAGTGCAAGTTCTATGGCAAGCACATGACTATCGCAAGCCCATGACTATGGCTGCAGTGAGACACCCCGATTTGGCGGTACGGCGATGAGCATGAGCACAGAACGGTAGTCGTGTCCAGCGTGCAGGACATTGTAGCTTGGCAGGAACGGAGTGACGGCTCGTGGGTGTGCCTCGCTGTTGTACCAGAGACAAGATGCGTCTCTGGTACAATTGTTCGAACACAATGAAGTAAAGAAGCATGAGACACGGCGCCGGGTCTCATACGCTTCCTTTATCCTGTTGAAATGGCACTGTTTTCCGTTGCCTAGCATTATGTACTAACTTGCCTGCAGTTTTTGCCTTATTCAACTCGCAAATAAAATGCTGATACGACAGAAAAGAACCAAAGGAAAAAAAAGATGGTGGCCATTAAGATGCCGCTGAAGGCTCGTTACAAATGCACATTCGTCGACTTTCAGCCGACGAAGGGACGCTTGATCATTATAAGAGCTGTTATCCTCCTGAGTGATTTTCCAGTGTTAAAAGCACTATAGTATACAATACTGCCCAAATATGCTAACACCTGTAGACCTGTAAGCATCCTTCACCCACAACACAACTATCACAGTGAACTCTGGCGCATGCAGGCAGGCAGGCCTCTCCATTAATGCTGCACATCTGTGTATGCCTGCTGTGCAGTTGCATACCTAAGCAGAAAAAGTCTCACCTGTGATGCAAATTTGTGGTGCATTCTTCTTGCTTAGCATCCTCTCCAAGTGCGCTTGGAAGCTTTCTGCAGGTTTTGTGACATCTCCAATGCATCTAGAGAAGCACAAAAGAATTAGAAAGCGGTTTATTTCCTTCAGGTGAAGCATCAGCCTTGCATACAAAAACTGGCGAGTGAGCTGTGATTGGCACTCCGTGCTGCAGCACAGCCCTGCTGGCAGTGTTCTGCCAATCACATCCGCCAGCGTTGAAATGACACCATGCACATGGGCACAAACTTCGATTTGGCCCCCAAATTCCTTCTCCATGCCTGTCACGGCAACAAACAACCTTTGGAAGGTGCTGTCAGTTGGCCAAAGAGTCCTCCTGGCTCATCATGAGCTTTCGGCATGGATAGAATCTGTTCAGAAGCGGTGAAGACTTCCTCGTTTCTCAGGAGTCACACGCACACACACTGTGCAAAGGGACGGCTCTTGAGGAATTGCTGTGCGAGGTGGCTGGAAAAGCAGAACAAAGCATTATGCTCCAGAATATCTGGCAGGCTTTCGTGTGACGTCTCGAAAAAGCTGGGAAATGTGCGGCCTCAATTGTTGGGGCCATGTCGAACAAAGTTACGGCTATGTCAGGTCAGAAAATGTTTATTTACAAACACATTTCACAAGTCATTTGTTCGTGCTCACGGAACGGCGTTCACGCTTTGAAAAGCAATGCAATTTGAATTTTTGAATGCAGATGGGTTTTGCACTTTGTGCAAAAAGCTGACCTTTGACCGGGCATTTTGCACCGCTGTCGCTGCGGTGCACGTCAGGCAGTGTCCAACGTTATCGTGACGCACTTCAACATTAGGAGTAGGAGCTGCTGGTCCTCTTCTTTTTTTTTTGCAAGCTCTGCTTGAAGGCCGGCCCCTTTTCTTCATCACTTGTTTTGAGCAGAGAGGCAGTTGGCAACAGAAATCTTGAATGATAAGAGATCCAGTTGCTCTTTCTTCGGGATCGCGAGAGCATCGCAATCCCTCAGTAGCCAGCTGCTCACAACAGCCATGTAAGTGGAAAAAAATCTCAGGTAGAACTTTGATTTGAGGAAAATTCTGTAATATGACATCAGTCCATCAAGTAGGTCGACTCCACCCATAAATGTGTTGTATGTTTTCACAATGGCGGGCTGCTCAACTTGACATCTTTCTTTTTTCTTGCGGTCGTACCTCTGGCAGCTTCCCAGGGGCTCAGCGCTCGCGAATGTGCTGGCTATATTTACTCCTCGGCTGTCGTACCAACTACTCTCTTCAACCCCTTGAATTGTTGCCTGCCTTTCCAGTGGTCTTCCGCATTTCAGCATCGCTGGGCATCGGCAACCAGGAATCCTATTGGCACGCACTGTTCCCATGGCAGGAATCCCGCGCTGGTGTAGATTGACAAGCAGGTTTATGGACGTGAACCAGTTGTCAAAAAAGTACGTAGTTCTTGTTCTTAGAACGCGATAGCCCAAGTACAACGTAGAGCTTCAGGTAGTCCTGGAACAGCCTAATCTCTCCAGTGTAAATGGAGAATCGGCAACAAGCCCATGGATATCGCAGGACAAATATTTTGACTTGTGAGGCTTGCTGGGGACGTATTGTTTGAGTGATGAACGACTTTGAAGACCATTTGCTCGTCCACCACCAGATTTGCGACTTCGGAAGCGATTGAAATTTGGGCAGCAAATTATCAATGAGTGGTCGTATTTTGAACAGCCTGTCTTTGCCAGCGTTCACTTCCAGCAGATTGTTGTCATTGAAATGCAGGCTGTTCTTTATGGTTTGCCACCTGTCACGTGACATCAGTGCAACCTTCTCCCTCGTCTCATGCTCCAGTACATGCGCGATCGCGGAAGACTGTATATGACATATACATTGTAGTGCTCAGAAACTGCTCCATCGCAGCATGTTAGGCATAACTTGTTAGCATTCTTTTGTATGGCAAAGAGGTTTGACTGCTCTGTTATTGCATCAAGAAGCTCGTCGTTACCGGAAGTACTCAATAGCTTTGGGCTCGTTGGTCTGGAAGAGTGTCTTCCCATTGAGGGAGGCATGACCGCGGATGGGTTACTTGTTTCCAGAGAAAAGGCCACTAGTTGTTGACGTGTCTTCCACTTCATCTTCCTCCTCTGCAAAAGCAAATAGTTTTTGTGAGGTTGGCCTACAATTACTACTATTTATAATCTTCAATTGAAAACAATGGGTCTACAAATGGGAGCGGAGGGTTGATATAAAAAGAAAGTCCTGCACAGTTGGCGAGCGGAGCACAGAATGAAAGAGCGCGGCTGCAATATGAAAAGCAAAAGCGCGGATCGTATTCCTATCAACTAGTGGCCCATGCAAGAGTGCAATCGCGCCGCCGCAACACGACGCGAAGAAACGCTGGCGGTGTTCCCTTGCAACTGCCCCATGCCGCACACCTGAGACAACTAGAAACCGCACCACGCTGCATGCACCCACAATAGCCTGTGAATGTGCCATACATCTGCACCTGGGTCGCTACCAGACTCTTCTGTTGGGGCAGAAGGTTCAAGATCAATTCCATCGCTGTCGCTGAGGCAACTGTCATCAACACCCTGGTCCCGTAGAACCTCGCAGGGTCCTGATGGAAAAAATTCACTATCTGTGAACAGGCGAACATTTACTGCCTGATTCATGCGCTGTTACGATAAGTTATTCAACAAACTAGCTATTGTATAAGATTTTTGTATGTACTTACATCACAAGTAATTTTAGGGGCCAATCTTGAAATTAGCTTGCCTTGGCTTTCATACAAAGCCTTAATGTAGCTCCAATCAACAGTTTCACTGCAAATAAGGAGCTTGTAGGGGTATCAGAGCTTGTTCCTCGTGCACTTCATTAGGGCGGAGTTTGAAAAGGGAAGTATACACTTTTTCCCCACAAACTTCAAAGTACGCGATTTTAGGTGTCAAATTTAGCTGTTCGAATAACTGGACATTGATGAACCCCTTGTTGCACACCACTGCCATAACAAAGAGCCTACATTCCCTGAGCTGTTCGATTAAGGCAAGCAGCAATCACCTGATGTTTTCTGCACACAGTTTTGTTTGAGCCACTGCAAATACCGAGGGCTGAACCCAGGCTCTTGAGAGTCCAGAAAGGAGAGCCACAAATGCTACGTTTGCCGCATCTGCTGTTCTCACATGAAATATCACAGCTATATTACATGAAATAGCGACCAAAAATGTTCAAACGTTGACAGCATAATACGTTTCAAAGAAAACCTTAACTATATAATCACCTATTCGAGTGGTTCCAGAACCCATACACAAGCTGCCTTTTCTGTCTGGTTTGCTTTTGGCCACCTTGATACTTCTCCTAATTCCTAATACCTCACGCTACCTCAAGCTGAAGATTAGTACGCCAGAAAAAGTAGCAGCATGGCTGGTTACTCAATGGTTTTAATAACAATGTTGCAGAAGGTGCGTGGGGTAAGCCAGTAAAGTGCGCATTACTGTCATCGCTTTTCACCGTTCCATTTGCTTCCACTATTTTTTTGGTGGATTTGGATTAGGTGGATTTGGGCGGACAGGCCTTGTGGTGGATTCCGTTTCTGATCAAATGGTATTATGAAAGAATATTCGGGGAATCAATTACGGGCGTACAATTTCAGAAATGCTTATCTTTGTCCAGCTGAGGGGGTTCTTGTCTTAGTGGCGAACCAACAGAAGGTGATCTTGCTTGACCACTGTTGGTGTTCGGAGGCTGGCTAGAGTTTTCTGCTCCTGTGTGTGAGCAGAAGGTGTAACAGAATAACAAACCATTTCAGTGAGATACCGAATAAAAATGTTTTTTTTTTTTTTCTGTTTGAGCATTGTGCATGTTGTGTATGAAAGCGCGTGAACCCCTGAGAATAATCAGCATACCACTCATAAGTGACATTTTATTGTTTGTAAGTATGGAAGGTAGAAGGTGTCCTGTCGCAGAGTGACTGACTCGTTGCGTTTGAGCGGCCAGGGAACGGAGCTGTCAGACACCCTGCTGGAACGTATTTTATGGTGATGACTGATCTACAATGATGATGATAGTGTGGCAGTGTGTGCCAGGAGCTTCCTTTTCTTCAATTCTCAACATGTCCTCTCTCCAACATCCATTAATTATTTTTTTTCTAGTAAAAACTATTCTAACCACATAATCCTGAGGTTGAGGGTTGAAAAGCTCATACGTGGGGACTGTGAAGAAATTCGGCCAGTGCTTGCTTCAACAAGAAACAGTTGTAAGAGGTAAAAGGGCTACTGTACCCGTAGTGGCTCTGTAGCTAAGGCATTCTGCTGCTGACCACAAAGACGAGAGTTTGTTCCGTATTAAAAAACAGTGTGAGCATTATGTTCAGAACACAAGTCTGTCTTCATTATGTAGTCACCTCAAGAAAAACAAACGCGCTCTCTGCCACCGTTTGCACAGAGCTTTTGATCTCATCTAGGCAAAACAGTTTTCACTGAATAGTTTCATGAAGGAACGGAAAGGAGTTGATTTATATTGCAAAAGCAGAATGACCTGTCACTTGTCCTCCCCACAGAGGACTCTTGGCCTTAAAATCCCTAGCAATTATGATGTGCTGAAGCGTCAAGGCCAGGAGCACCTGTGAGACTTGATCTAAAATTTGCGATGTCGGGATGGAAGGGGCAGCATAAACAGCAATTAACAAAAAAGAAAAAGACCGGGAGGAAAATTTTAAGGCTACTACAAATTGGGACACGAAAACGGAAGAATAATCAAATGAAATAGCCCTCAAAAGCACAAGCACTTTAGGATCTGGTGTATGGGATATGTGACTGATTGTGCTCTCCTACAGTCACGATGTTGTAGGCAAAAACCTCGATGTAATTGAGCAAATGGGAGGTAGCGGCACGGGTATGGTCAAGATTAGCTTGTAAAAATCTTAGTCCAGAAGAGTACCCATTTAGATTATTTTTGAGGAATGTAGGGGGAAAATGAGCCAAAAAGAAAAAAAACTACAAGGAGGAGGTTTAGAAATATATATGGAATGTGGGAGGAAAGTTTAGTAGTGGATGAGAGAAAAAAACAGTAGGGTAGAGGTTTGTCCTGGCCAGTGAGAAACTTGCTGTACTTGTACCCCTTCCCCATAATCTGTGCGTGCACGCAAACGTTCCACCCATGCAGAAACCGGCATGCACGAGCTGGCTCCAAAGTACTGATTTGAAGGCCGGTTCCACCTTTGGCACTCCTTGCACGCGTCACTTGCATGCTCTGCAAAAGTGCAAGCTGTGGTATGATGGTCCCCAGCGCAGTTGTTGCAAATGGGGTGGGGGGCATTGCATCTCATCGTCGCGTCGCCCAGAGCGGAACGTTTAAAGCAGGTAGTCACATACAGATTCTCGGTTCGTTCTCACAAGAGGTCCAGCCTATGTGAAGTTTGCGCTTTTCTCTCAGTACTGCAAACACTACCGGGGAAACTTCTACTGCATGCACCTTTGTGCCAAAGCGTTCTGTGTAGACGGTGTGGTGGCGGAACTCCTCGGGAGAAATGTTGAGGCCATTTTGTGCGTTGGTTTGATTAAGTAGCATCGCCTCGACGATTGCAGGATCTACTCCGCAAATATTTAGTTGAGGCTGACGGCGGAGAGGTTTTTGTGTGTCCAGAGTAGATCGTGTAACTGGAGTCGTCGCAATGGCTTGTTCCAGGTTGTAATTGTATTGCCTCACCTGTGAGACCATTGCGAGGACGAAAAGTTATTGGGCCAACTCCGATGTCTTTGGGGTTGGATGTGGACTTGATCAAGGTTGCGATGTCACGGGCAGGAGACGTAGATGGAGCCTTGAGTTTGATGTGGAGCACATGCTTCGGTCGGTTGCTGCTCCCAGTAGACGCTGGCCTCAAGGGAGGAGAGCGTCGCGGCTCATCTGCGGCCGGAATTGGTGGACGCCCCCCCACCACGTCCGTGAACAACGTGGGCCGAACATCGATAACTTTATCCAGCGCCCAAGAATGCCGACTGTGCATCCCGTCCAGCTCCCTGCGCAACTCCATAACCTGCCCCTCTGCCATCGCTCTCCCTGCGGAAAGAAACATGATTCGCTGAAGCTTGAAATAAGTGTCCATAACTTTCTCTCGAACCGGGCAGGGCACTTTGTTGCGAGGGTCGTGAAGTGGAGTCAATAGCTCGTGACCGAGCTGTGAAACATTTTCTGCTGGCAAATCCCCAGCAACAGGGGGATTACCCTTCGCATACCCCTCTTGGAAATTGACTTCGGGAGCAGAAGCGGCCCCTGAACCCAAGCCCGGGGGATTGTCACTGTTATTCTCTGCTGCCTCCACTGCAGCAACAATTGATTCGGCCTCATCCGTCGCGATAAAACTATACGACTGAGAAATGGAAGGGGTAGAGGATAGTTGACCTTCCATAAGATCTGCCTGCATAAACTATTATGAGACTGAGCACTAACACACCTACATCCAGCCGGTGCTGTTCTGGAATGCCTGTTAAGCCTAACGCTAAACAAGGCTACTCCAGGCTAAAACTAGGCTCGAGGCACCACCGCCCCTATCGGAGCCAAGGCTAGGGATTTTAATGAACCGTTCCGAGCGTGACAATTGGATGAAAAAGGAACGAACTCACAAATATTCACTGAGCCGAAGCACAGGATCTTTCTCGCCTGAGTGCTGATGAACACCCTTTCTTTCCAAAACAACTTTGGAGCCTCGCTCCGCTTTCTTTTATTTTTATGATTGGCTGTAACCTGGTATAGCTTTGCTGGATTTTGCCACATTCAATCGCACTTTGACTGTTTCTGTTAATTCACATACTCTGGTCAAACTAATCTCTGGCAAGGTTTTCCAGGAAAGCTCCTTGCTGCTGACGCCCCGGCACCACTGAAATGGTGTCATCGGCATATGCCTGTATATGTACTCCTGGTGGTAATGGCGTCTTGAGCAAGCCGTGAATGACCAGATTCTATAAGAGTGGGCTCAAAGGTGACCCCAGCGGACTGCCGATAGACTGCTCTGCAGACACCTCCCCCTCTCTCGATCTACCTGGTTGATTGCTTAAGAAGGAGCGCAATAAGTGGTAGGGGTTACTAGGACAGAATGTTGGCGAAGAAAATTTAAAACCGTGGGATGCCACATGGAATCAAATGCTCCTTGAAAATCAAGGGAAATAAGTACGGAATGAAGCAAATTTTGACGCCGGGATTGCAAAACCTCTTCGAGGCGATGAAGAGCCAGTGTCGTGTTTTTATTATGGGTGAAGCTGAATTGTGCCGGATGCATTATATTCTGTTTGGCTAGGAGGAAAATATAGTCGGAGAGAAGAGGAGCTTCTCCAGCGCTTCCCAAAAACTGATAACGTTCATATTGGCCGATATGAGGTCGGTACCTCAGGAGGCCCACCCGGCTTAGGGATAAAAACAACCCTGCCCCATTGAGTACAGTACAGTACAACCTTTAGTACAGTAGAAGAAAAACATTTGGGTGTGATTTAATTCCTTCACCATGATGTGCTGTTTTTCGTTGTATTGCATGTCCTGTGGTCTTCTTGAATTAAGGCAGCCAAATAAATTGTTCATCTGCTTTGTAAAGTCGTATGTAGCAGGGGAGTTAGGTACCTTCTGGCAGCCTTCTTGCATGCTATAGAACTCCATGGCAAACGCCGTGCTTTCGTTGAAAAACTAAAAATGACGGCACATTGTTTTTGAGCAAAAGAGCTCTTTGCCTTTAAATTTGTCTTTTTTGGCGTTGTTTCAAAGCAAATCAGAAACAAAATTTGACGTCATTAGTTTGGCTGTAAGTAGCTAAATACTAAGCTACTAAGTAGATAACTACTAAGAGCAGTTGCTCGCCTGAACAGCAAGCTGCACACTCATCTTCTGGGAGGCGTTGGGGAAGATGTGAGCCCTTGTGAGCTTCAAAACAGCGTGGAGGCCAGCCTGTTGCTCCTCGTACTCCAGCAGGGCAGAGTAGTGGCACTGATGGACCTCGTGTCCTTGCGGCAGCTGCGATAAAAAAGGGAAGCTACTGTCCGCAAAGGAAATAACCTAATGTAGATACGAATTACTCCTTAACCGAAACTTTCCAACCTTGTGAAGATGGTTCCTTATGCATTTGAACACATGCGGTGGGTCAAATAGTGCGTGCACTGTCGGTGAAGGGTTGCAAGGACGCTGACTGTCGGTCCGCAACGACAACCACAACGAGACGGCACATGCCGAGGTGCGAGCACTCACGGACCGCACCTCGGCAGACCGTCCGACGTAGTTCAACATGAAAGATCGTATGACTGAGTACAGTGAAATAACGAATGCTTTCTGCTTGGCTCGCAGAACTCTCCCACCCCCGTGCCCGGGGTTGAGTTCAGAACAAGTTGCTTTATTTAGACAGCTCCAGACCAACTTGCTACCCAGCCCGTCACTGATGCACCGCATGTACCCTGAGACGCACCCGACCGACATGTGCAAAGTCTGCCGAGGCGCGACGGCAAGCTTCACACACATCCTGTGGGATTGCGCCAAACACCCGGAAGAAGCCAAGTCAGGAAAGATCCCGCCGCGACTGGAAGCAGCCGCAGGGAGCGAAAACCAGGAAGATCAGCACTGGGCCGTCCAGCAGGTCATCGAGGCGCTAGCACGGCAGAGGCCTGGCGAGCTGGCAACGGTGAGTGAGGACCCAGTCCGCGCGGCAGGCGCCCCGAAGATGACGTAGGAGATATAAGAGATATGAAGTCACGCAATGCAATAAGAAGTTTTTGTATTGTTCCGAACCACGACGTTCTCTTTCAAGAAGTACTTGCAGCTTGTCTTTGAGAACGGAATACAGTGCAGTCAAAACCAAAGGCTCTGTGCACAGGCACGTGCACAGGGTGCGAGGGTTGGGTAAGGGGTGGTATTCATTCTTGTGAAGGAATATGTCAACCGCTGTTGACTTAATCTTCAGCAGCAGGCAGTTATAGATCCATTCTTTTTTGTACCTGAAGAGAGTGCAGGCTCGTTGTGCATTCAGGCAAACCCGGGCTGGTGAGTGAACAGTGCAAGTTCATAACCTCAGCAAGCAGAAAAGAAAAAGATGCTCGACATGTGTCGCATCATCTTTCCTCATACCTCAACACACAACCAAAGCATTTTAAAATGTCTCGTCATTCTCAATATGAACATGCAACCCCACTCCGCTATAGAAGCAACGGACAGCTTGCATTGTGCGATCATTCAAAGCAGGCAATTTAGGATTACTCTGACATGCAGTGATGGCATGTGCTGCTCTCAAAAAATATTTACTACATGTCGTGTCAGGCCGACAGCCGCAGCATAAGCACGTGAGCCACCACTGCAGGCTAACTTAGTTATTTGAAGCTTTTATTTGACAGGAAGGCCAAAGCCAAGAGGGTAGTGGTTGGAGTTGGGATGGGTAGGGGGATATATAGAGTATGATCAATTTCAGTTCTTAGTTCACAGTACACACTTTGTTTAGACTTAGTTCACACTTCAGTTTTTCAGTTCACACTTAGTTTAGACATTTCACACTTCAAACTTAGTTCACACTTCAGTTTTTCAGTCAGTGTGACGGACTAGGCGTTGTCCTGCTAGACGACCTGCGCCAGACCACTATTGATTGCTGACCCATCAGGCAACCAAAACAATGTCGGTTGTGGCTAGGTGATGAAGTTGCGGCTGACACTATAGTGTGGCAGTATGCACCAAATGTCGGTTGTGGCTAGGTGATGAAGTTGCGGCTGACACTATAGTGTGGCAGTATGCACCATTCAGTTCATTAATGTTGTCGTTCCAACCAAACAGCACGGTGGGACTGCTTACCAAATGTCGGCGCTGTCTTCACTGCGGCGACAGTGAAGTGGCCCTTCCTGCCCTTGGCATGTTCACCTTGAAGCGCTTGGAACCTTTGCGAGTGCGCGCCTGTGCCCTTGATGCATTTTCGTTGTAGCGGAGCACAGCGAGCTGGGTCCTTTGGAAGGGGACAAAAAGGCTCAATAACACCCTATAGGACCGTAAAAGTAGATATCCTGTAGGCATCTGAATAAATAATAAAATAAAATAAATAAACTTCACATGAGCACTCCTAACATTTTTAATCGCTTCTCCATGCTGTATCACACCTTCAGTAAGGAAGGCATGGTCTTCAAGGCATGCAGTGCTCGAAGATTACAGTAAAATAAAGCCTTCAGAAGAAAGCCTACTTCAGTTGGACCACTGTCTGCCAACTTGCACGGGATGCTTGTACAAAAACGCGCTCACCAACACTCCTTCCTGAAAGTTCCATCGAAGTCTGCGTGAACACTGCGTGCCACCTAGGAGCTGCAGCCTGAGCAGCAAGTCCAGCTGATGCAGGACGCTGGGGTGCCTGTGAAGCATGGTACTCAATGACAATTGCAGCCGACACTCTAAGACAATGCCAACTACGGAGAGCGAGAAGGTGCACACACTGACAAGAAAAGACTATGGAAGCTTCTCACAAACATTTTTAGGAAAAACAAGCACGGCCTTATGCTCTTTAATATGAAATCCACGCACTGTCTTTTGGAAAGTGATGTTGCTCACCTGGTGGCAGGTACCAGCAGGACTGGAAACAGCAGGTGCAGCTCCTCCTGAACCTGTCTGGCTGGCAGATGTTCCGGTCGGCATGCCATGTGGCTGCAAGAACAATACACACTGTAGCGACCTGCTGCAACTGAACAGCTGCTGCCATTATGAACACATCACTTGAGGTAATGTTATAAAACTCACTATGAGCCACATACGTTCATTACATGGTGGTGTTACAGTGATGTGTTGAATTTGCTTGCGTGTGTGGATAAATCAACATAAATGTTTATATCTTTCTCTGCTGCGCCTTCCAAAGTAAGCTAGCAGAGTAAATTAGGGCTTTCCGAAACTTGCGAACTTAGCGTTTACATTTCTCTCTTTCTCGTCTCTCTCTACACATACACACGCACGTTATATAAATCTGTTTCCCGAGAGCGGACAATTTCAAGCTGCTTACCTGCACCATAGGAAGATGGAGAGCTGGCACTGCATCGAATCGGAGCTGCTGCTTCCGTCCGAAACCCATGGTTTGCATGAGGTTCGGGTTGATGCTGTATGCTTCGTTGGCAAAATGGCGCCGCCCACAAACATAAATGTATCTCCGAGCATCCGATGGCGTAAGTCCGATGAGCCGCAACCAAATTTTCCGCAGCTCCGGTTCTTGGGGCACCAAATGCTTACTCCGGTCTCTATCGCTGTCTCCACAGCCAACGATGGAACACCGTTTACGACCATCCTTTTTTCTGCTCATCGCAAACGCACTCACGGTACAGTGTACTCACGGCACACCCACGGGAACGTTCACAGCTACAGTACGCACCGTTGACGGAACTCCGTTTGCTTGAACCAGGGAACTCATACGCTTCCACGCGCGTGCGCAGACTCGTCGTACGCCATTTCCCGAACAACAAACGCCGAGCAGGTTGCGGCATAGATGAGTTTGGTGCACAGTGGCACCAACGACAGCGGATTGCACGGGAAAAACAAAAGGAAGAGATCTGTTTTGCCATTTTTATCATTTTAACGGTGACGTCAACAGCACGGCCCGAATGACGTCGCTTAGGCCATGCCAGAGGTGCATAATAAGGAAAATAGAAGGGAGCGCGGTTGGTTTTTCCGCGTCTTTCACGGTGATTTGTGCGGTTGCCGCTTCACGTACACGTGTAATGTTTGGCTCAGCTATTCCTGGGAGTGTGATCTAAACGTCATGCAGGTTTACTTGCACTGCTCAAAGACTGTTGCAGGGTCCCTTTAATTAGGAAAAACACTATTTTCAGGGGAATAAAAACTTACTAACAGGTGATGAAGAAACAAAAAGTATTTACAGATGAAGAGAGAACAAAGTATATTTACAGGGGAATAAAAGTATTAACAGCGGAGCTGTATTGTACAAGCCGTAAGTTCGTCGTTGCAGGAAAAAGATACCGAGAAAATGCCGAGACCTCGTGAGCGCGTGGCTCGCGGCGACCACTGAGCGCCTTCGGCACGTGCAGTGGCCTAAGTTAAAAAGAAAACAGCGCTGTCGTCAAGTGTTACAGCCCAAGTAAAAAAAATATTTCAGCGCTAATGCCATAGATAAAAAGGCCCTGTTTGGGAGAGGTCACCAGAACCAGTGCATTAATTGGAGATATGGCTACGAGTGTGCCACTCCTTCCCAAGATGACTTGCAAATCCCACCACCGCTGCCTCGAGAATTGATGAGGAAGAGCATGGTGGAACTCTAGAAGCTGAGGATGACTTTTCATTTTCCACTTGCCGCGAAGACGACGACGACCTCTTCGATGCATATGACGACCATTACTAGCTCCGCAACTATGCAAATAAACAATGATACTGAAAACTTAACTATGCGTCCGGCAATGCCCACCTACAAAAGCTTCGCCATTCAAGTATTGCGCGTGAATGCAAGCTTCTCGCATTTTTTTTACATGTGTAGAATTAAAAAGAACAAATATTTGTGAAATTCAGCCTACGTCACGCAAGGTTTCACTGCATTCAGTTTCTTCTCATTACCTCTGGTAAACACCTTAAGTAGACAGTGTATCCTCGTGAGGCAATGAAACCGTACGACAATAGCCGTCGGGGTCGCACAATGCTCTGGGCAGCCAATCTGTGGCACATCATGTGCACCCATGGACTAGCGAATTTCTGCCGCCGCTTTAGTATGCAAACGTGTTACACTGAATGCGCGAGTTAGCTTGTTTTTTCCGTTTGCTTCGTCGTCTTCATTGCTGTCGACTGTATTGCGCTCCGAATGGGAGAACGACGTGAGACAGTCCACAACGCACGACGACGCTGGCCACGGTGAGGGCAGGGAGAGTGCGGGCAGGACGGCGCGGCCGGCTGAGGCTACCGCGCCTCGACGGGCAGCGCCACATTTTCTCTGGTGTCATCGGTGCCTAAATGGCTGGGGAAGAGCTTTTCAAAAAAATTTTATTGGGGGCATTACTTCATGGTTTTCTTGACGCTTAGTTCGAAAAACATGTTTATTTGATGTGTAAATACTACACCCGAACCATCTTTTTTCATCAAAATGAACAACCCCTGCCCGGCGGCGCGGTCAGACCGCTGGCTGCCTTTCAGGATTGGCCGGCTGCAGATGACGTCATATTCGGAAGTGCCGGCGCTGCGGTGACCGCTCAGTCTGACGATCTCATTCTGTTCCTATTCAGATACGGGCCAGAAGGACCTCTGGTGAATGGAGGGTTCACACAATCTTTCCTTAAATCATGAGAGCCTGAGGGAAGTATAAACGCAACAAGTTCGCTCGCGGCAAGCTTTAGAAAGGGGTTCTCCCCCCGACGACTCATGGCCCACTTTTGTTTCTCGGGTGCAGGGAAGTTGTGCAGATATCGGTTCGCCGCTTTCACCACCAGCGCTAGTCAGAATTCCTGGCACAGTTTTTCGACACACCATCATCCCCTTCTTCGTACGTGCGACTTTGTTTTTACATTCGAGCAGGCGCTAACAAGCTGTGAGCAGCGGCCTGCGATGTGCACAGGCAGCAGCTAGCAAAGGGGGCCGCTGCCGGTCGTCGCGTCGGGCGGAGGTGCTGGTGCAGGGTCGCTGCGCGGCCAATAAGTGGAACGTGTCATTGCTGCACAAATGCAGTTTTAGAATAGGGGAACCGAACGCTGGTGGTCCCCCGATACCAAAACGCAGCACACTGGTCCTTGACAAACTTTAGAAAAACGCCTTCCCAAACAGCTCCAGCCAGCTTGGGTTGCACGGATCGCCTCGGATGTTGGAAACTTTAGGCTTAGCACCGAGGCCGATATTTGGTCGCTGCTACCTCTACAATTGCGAATGACTATTTTTAACAGTTTTTCACTGCACTATCATCCCCTCTCTCGCGTGTGGAACCGAATAGTCGTTCTAGCCATCGGTGCTGTGTTCATTCTTGCGCGCAGGTAACGCCATCTATCAGCCTCTTGCCGCATCCCGTGCTAGGGCAGGTTCATTTGCTGCCGTCAACGAGCTACGCGACCGGTCGGTGCTGCGCATCGCGATACAAATTCGACCACCTATTTTAAAATCACCTTGGATGACAATCCCTAGCACAATTTTTTACCACACTATTTATACGCTCTCTCCCACGTTCACTTGCTTTTCACGACGGCCTTCATTCTGGACAGCAGCGAAGAGCGGTCGCTGCCGCGGCATGCGTGGTGCGAGCCGTTTCGTGCGCCGTACGGGCATGCACGACCGGCGAGTGTGCGGAGCGCTTCCGCGCGCAGAAAACACTTCATGCTTTCAGCTTGCTTGATTTCTTCTTAAAATCTAGCTACTCAGCTAAGTTGTCGTCACAGCTATTAACGTTGATCAGGAAAACGAGCCAGAAGTTCGGGGAGCCCTGAGCGTTGCGGTCTCACAAATTTTCTAATCCCCTTACAATAATGGATCAGGAACTTGGGTACCTGCACATTTGTTTGAGCCCGTCTCTTCGCGTATGAAGCAGAGAGCACCCGACGACACGGCCGGCCCCGCGACTACTCGTGAAGGCAATGTGGTAGCCATGGGCGCTTGGGTAGGAAATCTCTGGTATCTAGGAGTCGCTTTAGGGAATCACACAGTAGCATTACGGTTGAAAATCGACGCAGAAGCAAGTCTACACAATAAAGATTAATAAAGTGCAGTTTACATGCCTGCTTAATTCGGAAGTTCGCCGAAAAAACTGGGATACAGCGATGCGGCGGCGCACATCGCTGGCCGTTTTCCGAATATGACGCTACTTCCGGTCGTTGCCTCTCGGTTTCTCGCTCTTCTGGCGATGCGGCAGGGAGCAGTGGGCGGGCGTAGGGTCAACTTTAACGACGAATACTGCTGTCCCCAAGCTAAAAATGGAGAAAAAAATTTTATAGGCATAAACTGTAGAAAGTAGATTTTGCCCGGTTTTAAAAGCGCTTCAGTAGCCCTCCCCATTCCAGCCACCTTAGCCGTGGGCAGTGCATAAGACTGGCTAGGCTGCGTTGAAGGACCGCCGAGAACGCTGCTGTCTTTCAGGGGAGCCTCGAATTAGTGAATGTGGCAGCAGTGTGCGTGGCACGCGAGCGCACCATAAAGAACCACGAGACTTGTTGGGTTGTTGTTCCTTTACTGATTGCCGAGAACACTGCTGTTTTTCAGGGGAGCGTCAAATCAGCGAACGTGGCAGCGGCGAGCGTGATACGCGATCGCACCAGGACGAACCAAGGGACTGTTGTTGTTGTGGTTGTTGTTCCTCTACTGACCGCTGAGAACACTGCTGTCTTTCAGGGAAGCATCAAATCGGGGAATGTGGCAGCGGTGAGTGTGACACGTGAGCACACCAGGAAGAACCACAAGATCGTTGTTGTAGTAGTTGTATGTGCTCTACTGACTGCCGCCGAGAACGCTGCTGTCTTTCAGGGGAGCGTCGAATCGAATCGGGGAATGTGGCAGCAGTGAGCGTGACACGCGAGCGCACTAGGACGAACCAGGAGACTTGTTGTAATTGTTGTTGCTCTACTGACTGTTGAGAACACTGCTGTCTTTCAGGGGAGCGTCGAATCAGCGAATGTGCAGCGGTGAGTGTGACAAGCGAGCCTGTAGAATTGAATTGGAGCAACGGTTACAGAATGATGTAATAGAACTGGAGAGTAAATAGGAGAGTAAAAATATTGGAGTAAACAAGCAGACAAAAAACTACACATTGTAGAACAACGATTGGGACGATACACAACCGATTCATGAACAGACACACGGAAGTTTCCTCAGCAAGGTAACGCAAAGTCCACACACATCTAACACACTCCCACCTGCTCACTGGATCACCAAGACCCATGTGCAGCGGGTGTAGAGAGGGCCTATCTGTAATCAACATACTCATTCAATAAGAGGCACTTTACACAACACGACGCAAACACTTCTCACGACTATACACACGACATATTCCAGAGCACTCGTCGTACTTTTTAGGAAATGAGCCAAGGTTTTCTGTGAAACGTGTTTTTGAGCTCCTCTCCGATGTCAATTTTTTACATCTCATTGGCCCTTTCCACCAGTCATCTTCATTGCCTTGTGAATCCTTTGGTGCTCTTTGCCCTCACTGTGCCTTGCCTCTTCAAAATCCACACATCATCAAAGGAAGGATGCCGGCAAATTATACTAAATTGGTGACAACAGCAATTCTAATAAATGAGTATATTTTGGACCCCTGGGCATGTTGGAATGCTTGGATCTGATATGGCAGACTCGCTCGCCCGTGGGATGAGAATCCGGGCACCAGGTATTCCACATGCGGAGGTCTACCTTAGTGTGAAAATACTCAAATTAGAATGGAAGAGATTTTCTTATTCGGAACCACGGCCTGACTAAACAAGGCATGCTATTTTTTAAGCACAAACGAGCCCCTTACTCACCCCCAACCGATTAAATATCAGCCTCCATGAGACCGGATTACCACCTTCAATCACCCCAAGGTGAGCAGGAAACGAACATAAGTAGTGCTGAGAGATCTCACAGGTCTTCATAATTCTGAAAGCAACCTTAGCCACCGAGCCCTTCTCGAAAGCCCTAACGGCTGACTTTGAGTCACTATACACAAAAGGCCTGCTCCTGTCAACCAGGGCGAGCGCAATAGCCGCCTGCTCGGCGTCCTCCGGTCTATCAGTCCGAACAGAAGCAGCGTTGACGACCGCGCCCTCATTATCCACGACAACTGCGGTAAACGCCTTCCTCTCTTCGTTAACCCTTTCGGCCCTGGTGTCCTATATTTAGGACATTAACTAAAAGTCTTCTAGCAATTTGAGAACAAAACGAAAACAGATAGTTTTCTGGGAAATAGTTCTTTAAGGATGCCCCTTCCGATTGATATAACTATTGTTCGTTTTTTGCTATTGCTGAACACATGAAAGAGGAAGGCATTGCAGTGAAGACCAAATTGACGTCAGGGTGACTCCAAGGACTGAAGTCATAGTTAGATTACAAGGCTGTCAATTGAAAAATATTTGCACTACCAGCTTCAATTTTTGTATGTGGGTTGAGTTCTTTCCAAAATTTGGGAAAACAAGCAAAAAAAGTTTTTCTACTCGACTTTAAAATTTTAATTGCCTAATGACCTAATTAATTGGCATGCCTGTCGATCGCTTATTACATGCGTCACAAGCTCAATTTTTGTTTGTAAACTAATAGGGCACAAATATTAAAGAAAACACATAGCAAAACTCTTTTCAGCAGAAAGAAAAAATTCAGGGCTGAAAGGGTTAAAAGAAGCGTCGACGAAGCTAACCCTCTGATTCTTATTGCGAATGAGTCTCAGTAGGCAAGCCCCCCTGGCCTTTCTTCTACCGACATTTCGCTCCGGATGCATGTTCCTAGGAATAGGCATCACTTGATACCGCTGACGGGCCTTCAAGGGTATACCGACGTGAAGCAGCGAAATTTCGAACATGCAAAACGAAAATTTTGCATGTAGTTTTACCTTTTCAAACCATTGACAGCAATTGCTCCAGTTATACTTATTGTACCAAATGCACACTTTCCAGGCGCATCGTTGAAAATGCTTTTGGCATACTGGCAGCGAGATGGCGCGTTCTGCTTGGGCCAATCAACCTACTCCCCAAGAACGCAACTTTTGTTGTGCTGGCCTGCTGTGTTCTCCATAACTTTTTGTGTGCAGCAAGTGAGGCGACGTACAGTCCACCAGGCTACGCCGACATGGAGGATGACTACGGCAACATTGTTCCAGCCCAGTGAAGGAATGAAACCCAGAAGAGCCAGTTGCTTGACTTGGAAGCAACACCGTCAAGGAACTACAGTGCAGGTGCTGCAGAGACGCGAAAAATGTTCGCACAGTACTTCATGAATGAAGGTGCCGTGACGTGGCAGTGGGCACACACTTGCCTCCCGGCTCCTCAAAAAACATAGGCACGACACTGGCATGCACAGATTTTACTCAGGTTCTTCTTTAAACGTATACCTCTTAAAGAAATCAAGGAGGTCCAACTCCATGACTTGCTTCATCCTTTTCGGACAAGATCTCAATTTGCTTGCCAACATCTGGCCGTACAGAGAGGCCTGGTCGCTCTGGGCAGCAATGGCTTTGTCAACTTGTGACAGTTCTTCCTCCCATCTGTTTTTTGATTTCGTTGTTTTCTTCCTCCTCGGAGTAGCACGTTCCGGAACGGTGGTGTGGGATGTGTCATGGCTACTGCTCTGTGTAGTGTCGTCGAGGCTGCTCTCCTCTAAATAGCTGCTGGCAGGAACGTCGTGGACGACAACCTCTTCTTCCTCCAGCTCTTCTGCAAAAAAGAAACAGCGAAGATAGTGTAAACATCCACAGTACTTTCATTTATGATTAATAACTTGTTACCTGCAGTGTCACTATAGATGGCCGCCAACAGTGCTTGAGGGGGTTCATCCGTGCACTCCGGGTCGGTAATATTTGATATGGTGCTGAAAATTACAACCAGTTTTGTTAGAGGCACATCGAGTGTACATCTGTGTTTTATGGCACAGAAAAGACTAGTTTGGGTATTGTTCGTGTCGCACGCACTGTCCGTTATTCATATTTTTCCACATTGCTTACTACTGTATACTTGTTCTGGTGAAGACTGATCCAGTAATGGAGCATTCATGTAATTTCGTCATGCTGTTTTTTTTCCTGCCTTTATTATTTCTGTATTCATGTGTTTTATAACTATTTTGGCCCTTTCACTGAGCGTTGTGATGGCTGTGTACTTGTAAGAGTCTGCAGGAGGCTTACATATTGATAAAAAAAGCAGTAATGGCACGTGAGCCATTGTCCTTATTTGCATTAGTTGCCATACGGTTTCACGCAAGCAACTAGCTCACACGTACGTTCAAGATGAAGTGCCAGTTGCTTGGATATAGTATTGTAACTAGCCACTTGTGCAACCTCAACTTTGACACTTAATTAAACCTGCTTTGATTGCATGCGGACCTGAAATAAACAAGTCAAACAACCACTACAAGGATCAAACCTGTCAATTTCCGTCTCGTCTTTTAGGAACTTCAGCATGGTGAAGTACGGCCAGGTGACTTTTGCCTTCTTGCCTTCCTTCGCACCTGAGCCACTTGGGGCGCCGGTTTTCTGCATCCGCAGTTTTTTTGTGAAGGTGTCCCGCAGGCTCTTCCATCGGCCCGGTAAATTCGCTTCTGGAAGTAGGTATAAAAATTGTTACCCCATAGTTACCTTTAAATCTCTAGCACACCAGCAATTGGAGGGGGGGGGGGGGGGGGGGGGGGGGGGGGGGGGCATCAGATATAACAATCGCTGAAATTGCACATCACTCGTGTTTCCTTGGCTTTTCGAGGCACGGCGAGCCGTGTGGGTGGTCAAAAAATATTTCGTTTGTGTAGCTCCAGGGTAATATATGCCGAGTAGGGCAAGAGTCCGGTAAGCGTCGCCAAATCTCCCCACCACCTCCCGGTGACCCATGTCACGCCCGCATCACAACTTGCGGTGGGAGCAGCTAGTCTGTCTCGATTTTTACCCAACCGGCAAAAAACCTTTCCGCTCACTGACTAGCCAGAGTTACTGTCCTTGATTAGTCAGTATTAATAGCCTACGTGTGCACGACACACCAGCGAAAGCCAGCGATACGTCTGGGCGAAACCCCAACCAAAACAAAAAAGAGTGTAGTGGTTAACCATTAACAGTGACTGCCTAGTCAGTGAGCGGAGGCGGTTTTGCCGGTCGGGAAAAAATCAAGACACACAGCGCAGCAAATTAGGGGTTGCAATATTTACGGCATTTAATCACTGCACCGTCGCGCAATAGCAGGTGTTCGCTGTCCATTCACTGATTACGGAAATGAGAATTTACCCGCTCGCGTGCGGGCTCTATCGTCGGGATATGCAGGGTGCGCCGACGTTGCGGCAGTTATTGCAGTTGCAGCTATTTTGCAATTTTGACAACGGCAAGCTATGACGCACAGTGAGGACTTCGCTGGATACATTCCCCTGTAAGTGAAAGCGCTGCAGGAAGTACATCCTGCGTGCTGAAGCGTACTAGGAATAGGAACTGTAAACATACCTTGAAGGTCGCATCCTATTTCCGCAGCAACTTGTTCCCAAGCCACACTTTTTTTACGTTGGTCCTTGTAGTCCGCCCGTCCGCATTCCCACAAGATAGGACGCTTCTGCACTGCCGCAATGAATTTGTCATTAAATTCCAGGCGCACAGCTTTGGACGATGACATTTTGCAACAAATGCGACTGGCGTGTACGGCACGGGACGGGACGCGGCACGCTCGGAAGCAGAAAGTCGGGGCGCGGGCGGAGAAAACGGAATGTCACGACACATCTCGCGAGACCGTTGCTATGACGACGACCAACGCTACTGCGTCAGGCTTAACAGCTAGAAAAACGCCCTTCTATCTGAAAAAAGAAGGCTATTTGCCGCTTGAAAAT
Source organism: Haemaphysalis longicornis (assembly GCA_013339765.2). Taxonomy (NCBI): domain Eukaryota; kingdom Metazoa; phylum Arthropoda; class Arachnida; order Ixodida; family Ixodidae; genus Haemaphysalis; species Haemaphysalis longicornis. The sequence goes on from CM023456.1 coordinate 124,280,342, forward strand.
TTATGTGAGGGCAAGAGTGGACAAATTTAATTCGAAGTAAACGGTTTAGCACACGATATCGCACTGAGGGATTAGCGACGAAGGTGTTTTCGTTGTGAAGCGGGCGAAGAGGGCGCCGCCATGTTTGGAAACGCTTTGCCGCTGCCGTCGACGGCGACAAACTTTTTCTGCCCTGGCTAGATAGGCGGCGGACGATGTTTTTCCGCCGCCGAGCGTCCAGCGGACGCCGCCGGGCGAAGTTCGTCGACTATTCGTCGCATAAACGCTCCATGTATTCCGGCCTTAAGCTGCAGTCTGCGCGGCCGAAAGTGCGGCTCGGGAAGCGCCCCGGCGTTCTTCGATCGGCCAGGCGCGGGTGTGGATGTTCGAGGCTTGCGTGCTTCTCGATCCAGTACCGCGCCTCATCGCCCTTGGTGGCTGCTTCATAGACGGCCGTGTCCGCCGAGTGGGCTGCTTTGGTGAGCGTGTCGGCGAGCTCGTTGCCCGCAAGTCCCACGTGTGCCGGCACCCAGTGAAGTGAGACGCGCCTCCCGTCTGTTTGGAGGTCGCGCAGTTTTTTGGGCGAGCTGCTGCACGAGCGGCCCGTGTTTGCTTGTTTTTTGCAGGCGCAGGAGTGCCGCCCGGCTATCGCAGAGTATGACAGCCTGATTGACGTCGCGACGTTCCGTCAGGGCATCCGCCGCCAGGTGCAGGCCTACCAGCTCGGCTGTTGTTGAGCTGGAGCAGAAACTAAGTCGGCGCTGCACCGTCAGGTTTAGCTCGGAGGCCGCGCAAGCGGCGGCGGTGGAGCCTGGGGGGCCGGGCAGCACGGAGCTGTCTGTGAACAGTTTCACTGCGTCTGCGTAGCGCTCGTGCAGCAGGCACGCTACTTCTTGTTGTAGTGCGCAGGAGGGGGTGGTGCGCTTGCTCCTGACGCCGGGAACCGTCGTGGCGATGCGCACTCCTGCGTCGCGGTGCGGTGGGGGGGGGGGGGGGGGGGGTCGATGGGCGGCGGGTCCGAATCCACGAGCTCCTCGTAGGTGCTGAGCAGCTGGAAAACTCGCGAGTGGGGTCGTTGTCGGAACCGCTCGAGGAGGGTGGCCGTCTGGGGCGAGTTTCAATCGCGCGATGAAATTCAGGCCGTAGCGCAGGGCAAGGGATTGCAGGGGCCACGATCTGGCCTCCACGAGGGTCTCGATGATGCGGGAGTGGTTGGGGAGGCCGAGGCAGAGGCGCAGGGCCGCTCGGTGTTGCAGTTCGAGCTTCCCCCAGGTAGCAGGGGTTAGCTTGGCCTGCGGGAGCGCGTACAATACACGGCTGACGCCAGTGGCCGTGTAAATACGCGCGGCTAGCTCCGGGGTGCAGCCTCGCCCACCTGCTATGAGTTTCTTGATTGCTTGTACTGCCGTGGCGGCCATGGCCCGGGCAGCTTTGAGGTGAGGCCGCCAGCAAAGCCTGTTGTCCAGTGTGGCCCCCAAGTACACTGCTTTGTGCTTCCACGGCAGGGTTACGCCATCCAGTGTGAGCTCCAGAGTTCGCTTCACCATACCTGCCGTGGGGTGGTGGTATATGAGGGCCACAGTTTTGGTGGGCGATACCCGCAGGCCAAGGTCTTCGAGCCGTTTGCCGACGATGTTCAAAGCTGCTTGGATGGCTTCTCGGGCAGCCTCCCGCCTGCCCGTGTGTGCGGAGTTCCATATGGCTGTCATCGGCGTATAGCATCATGTGGGTCGGGATGGAGTCGGAGGGGGGGAGTGCAGTAGGGAGGGTTGCGAGGGCAAGGTTGAAGATGAAAGGGGACAAAACGCTGCCCTGGGGCACGCCTGCCGTGACGGGGCGGACAGAGCTGAGTGTTTTCCCCACGCGCACCTGGAGGCTGCGATTGTCTAGGAAGGCGTCCAGGTACGCGCGCATCCGCCCCCTCACTCGACAGCGGTCAAGTGCGGCATGGATCGTCGCATGGGGGAGGGCGTCGAAAGCTTTTTCCACGTCGAGCAGGACCAAAAACATGTGTTTGCTCCCCTTGGCCTGCTCGAACGTGGAGACGACGTCCGCGATGCAGTCTGCTGTGCTTCTTCCCTGTTTGAAGCCGACCTGCTGCTCGAGGCTCCATTTGTTCTCCCCCGCGAGCCATTCCAGCCTTGCCAGCACCATCATCTCCAACAGTTTCCCTACCGCAGAGGTCAGGGAGATGGGCCGGTAGGAGCTGAGCTCGGCAGGTGGCTTGCCACGCTTTAGAATGGGGCAGACGTACGCCAGGGTGAGTGATTCGGGCAGCGTGCCCCGCTCCCACAACATGTTGTAGTAGGTCAGTAATCTGGCGCGCTGGCCTTCATTCAAGTTTCTCAGGGCCTGGAATGTTATCCCGTCGGGGCCCGGGGCGCTCTTCCGCTTCGCCTTCGCCAGCGCACACTCAAGCTCCTGCTCCGTAAAGGGTTCATTCATGACCTCGGCCACGCGCGCGCGTCGGGAGCCGAGGGGGATGGTTTGTTTACATTCGGCGGCGCGCGGCCATCGGAGATCGAGGGGGAGGAGGAGGTGACGTGCGCGGCGAAGGCAACACCCTCTAGAAAGTTCCGATAAGTTCTCCGCAAGTGTCCGATAAGTTCTCCTAAAGAATGGACTTTGTCCTCTTCATGTGCCCTGTTAAACATCTCCTCGGACTCCGCGATAGCTTTTTGCATAGCAGCATGCTCCATGCGCGCCCGCTTGGAGTCGGGATCTTCTCTTCTTGTTTCCCTAGACAGGTAGGTCGGCCCTGACGGTACAGCGTCCGGGCGGAGGCAAACATGGGATAATGGCACTGTAATTGTGCGGCCAGTAGTTACATCGGTATGCGAGGCTTCTCGGATGATGTCCTCTCCGAAGTGAAGTTCGCATACCTACCAAGGAATTTTACATACAATGAGCAAACCAATGGGTATTTGACAAAGTGCGGCTTGTAAACCACTTATTCGAGCATATGCAAATATTGAATTTACATTTGCAATGAAACAACAATGCTCTACCAGAAAGAAAGCTTACCCTGGAATTCTCGGTCACGGAGAGGTCTTCCCGTGGCACAGCGCGTATCCACGCGTTCCTCGGAGTTTGATCCCTTGGGAACTTGAAAACGTGCACTTTCGTGTCCACGGTGTAGTTGCCACGGCATCGCGGCACACAGCATTTGCACGGCATCTCACCGTGGCACCTTCAACATTCTGAAGCTTGCAGATACACGACAGAACTCACAGTGACGCGCAAAACACGAGAAATTCGACCGAGAAGAGATGCCGTCGAGAAAGACACTGGGAGGCAGGCCCAATCTGCGGGGCACTGACTGTTCAGCCGCAGGTGCGTTGCTGCGACCGGTCGGATTATCGCTCCCGCCGAACTCGTCAAGCCGCCTCTTGCAGCCGCCCCATTAGCTGACGTAGTGCGACTGGAAAGGGAGGAGAACTGAGGCCTTCTCCCTTTCCAGTTCGTGTTGGCGAAGGCCTCGGCCACCTCGGCGAGGGGCTTCTTCTGTGCGATGGCCAGGGAGAGGAGGGGTAGCTTGCCGGGCGAGGGGGGCTGGGTGAGGGCGCGTAGGAGACGCCACACTCTCGCCGTGCCCGCGGCGCTTTCGAGTGATGCGCAGATGGTGACCCAGCTTTCTCGCCGTAGCTTTTTCGCGTGGCGGCGGAGTACCGCGTCAATACGGTTATAGAGTGTCCATTCGCCTTGCGCGCCAGAGCGGAGGGCCTGGCGTTGCGCTCGCTGTCTCGCGGCGCGCAGGTTGAGGAGCTTCAGGTCCGGGGCCGGCTGGAAGGGGGCTGCGTGGGCCATTTTTGTGGCCGCTTTGAGGGACCGCTTGAGTGCACCGAGGAAGTCGTCCTGCTGTGTTTCTGTGAGCAGATCGCGGAAGCGGTCCCAGTGGGTCACTGAGTATACGCGGCCGCGTGCAGCGCTGCTACTCTCGGGCTCGATTACAATGGGCTTGTGGTCTGAGCCCCACGTGCTGGCCTGCGGCCTCCAGGAGTATTTGAGTTGCTCTGACGTGAAAGTGATGTCAATGCATGACTGCCGGTTGTTGCGCTTTGCAAAGGTTGTTTCCCCGGTGTTGATGGGGGCGAGCCCGCAGGTGGTAATTGCGTCAATAAGCTGAGTGCCGCGCTTATTGGCACGCCTGCTCCCCCAGCTGGCGTGGTGTGCATTAAAGTCTCCGCACACGATCTTGTCTCGCGCGCAGAGAGCAGCCAGGGGGCACAGCTCGGCAGGGTCCCAGTCCCGGTTGGGTGGCACGTAGGCACTCGCCACCGTCGTCTCAGCATTCCCCATGCGCGTCGTGACGGCCACGCATTCGAGGTGATCGCTCCGGGGGCCGCCGAGATCGACCCGAGCGTGCGGGATGGATTTTTTTATGTATAGGGCCGCTCTCGCGGGGCGGGGGGCGTGCGCGGTGTTGTCGCAACGCGTGAGCGGGCAGTGCGGCTCAGCGCATTTTGTCGGGCAGTGGTAAGCGACGTAACCAGGCAGCCGGCATTCCTCAGGAAGGGTGTTCGTCTTCTGGAGGCACAAGATGTCGTAGGGGTGTTGCAGGACCCGCGCGTAGAGCTCGTCATGGCGCCTGCGGAGGGAATTACAATTCCACTGGAGGATGAAGGGTCTGGATTTTGCTTGGGCGCGGGTGCTTGAGTTGTGGTCGCCAATTCCCATGTTCCATGTGCTCGATGTATCTGGTGAGGTGTTTGATGGTTTGGAGCGCCTCGCCCAGTAGCGCAGCCGAGGGGGCTGGCGCTCGCAGCCGGGTTGCGTAAGTTAACCCCTCCGGCGATCCCTCACGTAAGTTGGCCCATCCCTCACAGCTGGCGGGGGGGGGGGGAAGGTTGCGTTTGCGCGGGGGGGGGGTGTCGGCGTCGTGTTTACCGCGGTAAGACGCGCGAGAAAGGTTGTGGCCGTAGCCCAGTGGGTCCCCCCGCAATTGCAGCAGCGGAGCCCGGGGGCCGCGCAATCTTGCGTGGGGTGGGCGCCAGCGCACCTGGCGCAGCGAGCCGCGCTCCTGCATGTCGTCCGAACATGGCCGAAGCAGTAGCAGTGCCCGCATTGAAGGTTTCGGGCTGTGAGTAGCTCGACCGGGACACGAATGTGCGATAAATGCACGTGGGTGGGTGGCTGGCGGCCCAGAAAGGTTATGAAAAGTAGCTGCCCCTTCCGCGACCCCCCGATGATGGGTACCGGCGTTTTATGTATTGCGCGCGCCAGCTCGGCCGGGGTGAAGGGCGCGTTGAAAGCCGCCGTGACGTCATCGACGCACTCCCAGTCTAGGAGATGAAGCGGCGTGCTTGGCTCCGGAGGCGGTGTGACGTCACCCGGTGACGCGCCGGCCGTCTGGGGGTCGCCGGGCGCGTAGTACGAGGCGAATAGACCTCTCCCGGGATACGTCACGCGGCAGCCGTGACGTCACGGAAATCGCACGTGCTGGGCGTGGCCGGGAGGGTGGTTGGCAAAACATTCGGACCGGCGCGCGGCGCGTATGCAGTGAGGCTGCATTAGACGCGCGCAAAAGTGGAATTTTTGTTTACGTGTTGGCTTTTCTGATGCCGGTGGGCTCCTGTGCTCTCGGCTACCGAAATTTTGCGAGCAAAATCAGCGTCATCAGGCTTTTCGGAGTCCCCACAGAGGTAAATTCGGCGTGTATTGTGTCTGCGCGCAATGTGCCAAAGAGGCTGGCAGCCAAAGCAGCGACATAGTCTGCTCTTACTCGTAGCAACATTTCGCATTCTCGAACTTCAGCTGTTCTCCAAAGCGCAGTCATATACCGTCTTCTACATTGGCAGTCCGCGCTGATTCATGCAATGAAATGATACTGTTTATCAACCATCTGCTATCATGCAGCACCAGCAGAAATTTGCTCAAGTGAAATAGGGGGGGGGGGGGGGGGAGGAGGAGTAGGGGGCAGACGGAAATTTTCTTGCTGCGAAATATTGTCATGTTTTGAGGAGGTAGAGCGCTGTATTAAAAACACAATGAATGCCTAACCTGCTTAGGCGACGCGAAATAAATGTTTCGACGAGGGATCCGCGATAGCCGCCTGATCGACAACGACAAGTTTGGTCTTTTGTTATGGGGCGATCTGTTCAAGACGAACGAAATTCATTGCTTGTAAGTACAATAAATTTTTACCTTGATCAATTATATTCTGCCTTGAAGATGCCGGAAAACTGAGATGCTTGCCGTGCTCACATGTAGCGTGCCTTCGGGGCGAGATGGGCCGCTTACGCGACTCGAAAAATGTGTTTGCCCTTAGCGAACAGACTCAGTGAATGTATTCATTTGTTGCGGCCTCCCAACGCTGTCGTATGCAGCGGGCGTACATGGACACTAACTTTAACTATCATGAAATAATGACTACCGAAAATATTTCAGTGCACTGTCGCAAGATATGATCGCTAACCATATGTGGCTGCTATGTTACTCTCACAATGACGATGAACCATTTCGATATTTCACTGGGGTAAAGGTAAGAAAACACTCGGTCAATCTCGTAGAGAACGACATAATCGCGATATTTTTATTGGAATAATTTTTGCCTTTTGCTCTTCATATTTTTGTTCGTTGCTGCTTATTTTACTATTTAATCTTTTCATGCTTTACCTTTCCTTTTTCCCCTCGACATGAAATCGTGTGTACGCCACTGTCTCCGGGCGACGCAGAGACCAAGAACAGGGAGCGCTTAGCTGCCTGAGGCACCGCGCTTAGCTTAAGCGGACCTCGAAAGCAACAATAAATTAGCTTTCCTTGGTATGTGTCCGAACACAAAGAATCTTCAAAAACATTTTGGGATGCGTCGCAACAGCACCAACCTTCAGAATGACTCGTTTAGACTATTCTGCCTGCGCACTGATTATCCGAAAGCGTCGCCATTCAGTTGACCGTACGGTAAAGGAAAGTGTTGCGGAGGTTGTAGATGCCGAAAGCTACATGGAGGTGCGACGGCCACAGCTAGGATAGCTAGACCCCCCCTGCCAGTAACTGCCCGAACCAACGGGACATCGTTCCTTTCGGGCGCCGCGCGGCCAGGCCGTGCCGTCGGCGCAGGCGCTTTCTGCCAACCGCCACCTCACTTCGCGGCCGCCAGCAGGCGCCACCCGTCGCGCACGTGCACTTAGTGACGTCACGTTGTTTACATACAGGGAGAGCTCGGCCAGCTCCTTCGTGGTTTTTTTTTTTCAGTTCAATGGAGAGCGCGGGGAGGGGGTTGGGGTTGACCGGTGGGTGGGAGAGGGCGCGGAGCAGTGCGTTAGCCCGCCGCTCCAGGGTAGCGTGGCACATATTCCCTCCCGGCTTCTCCTGCGCATTTGTTTGGCGTGCCGACGAAGAACCGTGTCTATTCGGTTATAGGCAGTCCAGTCCCCCGCGGAGTCGCTTCGCATGGCGCGGCGTTGCGCTTTCCTCCGTGCGGCACGCAGGTTTAGCAATTTTATTTCAGGGACCGGCTGGCCCTCGCTAACTTGGTGCTGGGAGGTGGAGGCGGAGAGCGCAGATGCGATGCTGTCCAGTATGGGCTTGTCACTATCCTCGATGTTCTTGCGGAAGTCAGCCCAGCGAACGATGCTGTACTTGCGGTGCCGTGGTTTTCCCCCTGACACGGGCCGTGATTTTAATGGGGTGGTGATCTGAGCCCCAGGTGTTTGGCTCTGGTTCCCAGTTGTAGAGGCATCGCTCGCTGGCCAGCGTGACATCAATGCAAGTCCGCACTCCACCCTTCCGGACGAATGTGTGTGCCCCTGTGTTTAGAGGGGTTAGGCCGGTGGGTCCTAATTGTTCGGCCACTCTGCGACCCCGTGAGGTGACCGAGCGGCTGCCCCAGCAGTGGTGGTGTGCATTGAGGTCCCCACAGAGAACAACATCCCTTCCGCAGAGGTTGCGTAGTGTGCGTAGCTCTGACAGGTCCCAGGCCCGGGAGGGGGGAACGTAGATGGATACGACAGTCGTATCGGTGCGAGCGTAACGCATCGTGGCCCCCACGCACTCCATGTGCGGGCTGGAGAAGCTCGTCAGGTTTACCTCCCGAGTGAGCACTGCCGCTCCGTACGTATATAGCCGCTTTGGAGCGGCCTGGCTCGTGCGCTGCTTCTCGGCAGTTAGTGGCCGCACAGTTGGACTTTGCGCAGGCTGTGGTGCTATAGTATGCGACGTAGCCCGGTAGCCTATGCTCACTGGGGAGGCAGTAGGTCTCTTGCAGACAAATGATGTCAAACTGACTATTAGCCAGCAGGAAGGTGTACAAGTCTGCGTGTCGCATCCGCAGGGACCAGCAGTTCCACTGCAGGATGTTGGGGCGGGGCAGCCTTTCGGGGGGGCCGCCATTTGTAAGCAGGGCGATCGCCGCGTTCAGTGTGTTGGCGGCGGACAGGATTTGGGCCATAGCGAGCCCTGGGGGAGGTGGTTGGGTGCTGGTGGGGGCTACGAAGGAGGGGAATAGCTTGCCGAGGCACCTGCAGGTTCTGGCTGTAGCTCCGGAAGCTGGGATGGGGGGCGGCTTGGGTGGTTGGGTGTCCAACTTGCGGGGCTTGGCTGGAGTTTCTGTCTTCCCAAGCTGCGCGGCGATTGGAGGCGAAATATTGGCGCCTTGCCTCGCCGAGTGGCAGGTTCCGGGCTGTGGCGTGCGCCACTATAGCTCGCTCCCTTTTGCACAGCCTGCACCGTGGGGATGAGAAGTGGTGTTTTCCCCCACAGTTGGCACACTTCTGGGTGTGCTCGGTGCAGGCGGAGGTGAGATGCGGGCCGCTGCAATTGCCGCATCGCGTCTCGCCTCGGCAAGCAGTGGTCAGATGATTGAACCTACCGCATTTGCCACATTGTAAGGGGCGGGGGTCGAGGCGCTGCACTCGGACGCGAACTCCCCGAATGTAGACTGCGTCGGGTACCTGTGGGCCCGCGAACGTGAGGAACATGGGAGTTTTCCGCGTAGGGTGGCCTGATAATGGGGATTGGTTTCTGCTGTCCCCATTATGTCCTTCCGCCGATCCAGGGAGGTCGATGTCACGAAGCACGCCCCTGGCGTTGCGCGAGTTTTGTGCCACTGAGGCGCGCACTGCCACTCCGCACAAGTACACTGCCCTGGGGGACTCCTGTGGTGACTGGCCGGGCCGCGTATTCCCAAACGATATCCCATGAGGAGCCCCACCGACCGTGCCCCCCCAAACAACGACGTCACGCCGTGACGTCACTTCCGCTTCGTTCGCGACCTCATACGCCATGGTTTTTTTTTTTGTTTTGTTTTGTTTCCCTTTGTTTTGGGGCGGCGGCCGTGCTTCGCTCCGTGGCGAGGCTGGGCCAATCCTCCCTGTACTGTGCTGGCCTGCCGCTGGCGGAGCTGACGTACTACATGTGGTAGAAGCATGGTGGAAGAAGTTAAAGGCCCAACCACATGCAGCGTACTTTAGGCGTTTTCTCGCGTGGAGACGACGCGCGAGCAACGCTTCGCCCGCCTACGCTCGCCAGATATCGGCCGTCGACGCATCTCGAGAAAGCAGCGTGAAGCAGGCAGCAGCGGTCGGTTTCAGGCCCTTCTCGTGCTTTGGGGTCATTCCTTTCAGCAGAAGAGATTCAATTTCTTGGTAACTCTTTCGCGTACGAGGCGTGTGCACGGAAGTGGTTGGCTGGTACCTTCAGTGCTAGGTGCGTCAACTCCCAACCATTACGTCCCCCCCCAGTACTGGAATCGCGAAACAGTAGCTTGGATATCGGTGCTCTGCATGCAGATATAGGAGGTAAGTGATTGGCTAGCGCACGTACTCGCTCGCACGCGCACGGAGTGAATTCACGTAAAATAATTTTGCCACATTTTGAGTATGTTAGATGTGGCATAATCAAGCTCTGATATTGCTCGGACACGTATGCATATTGCGTAAAAAATTTTGGCCTGGTGCACAGTTGTACAGTGCTCCCCCCGCTCTGAGGTGGTCACCTTACATGCCCCACACGCACGCACACAAACATTTTGCAATGTATATCGCACCTTACGCGTTGCATTGCAACGGCGGACCTGTACGCAAGCAATTGCTGTTCATCTTTATCGAGATTAGCTGCTTTCTCAGATTGCTCTATTTTTGGGTGCGAGAAATTTATTCCTCAAGACAAATCGAATGTCTATATGCACACCTGTGTCATCTTTAGATACGCAGTGTTGGTATATTGCTTACACATTTTATAGCAACGTTTTGTTGGGCACTGATAAAGATGCCTGCAAATAACTATTGTTGCTGAGGCAGTGGTGCATTTTAAAGCCAAAGAACATGTAACGTGCGTGTGACAGGCAACAGCTGCAGTGGCTAGATGTAAAAATTCAGAGGAGGTGAAACAAAATGTGCAGATGTTAATACCCTTACAAAAAAAATGGTTATGTTGACCCTATAAGGGCTGTGCAACATGCCTCTATACGTAAAGAGAAAAGCCCTTGTAGCTCATGGGAGCACTAGAGTGCCACTGTAGAGCCTCAGCAGGATGTCTACGCCACGTTTCCGGCATACAGCTGCAGCACACCTGGCAATGCATGAGAATATGTAGTGTGGGGTGCTCATTTTTCACGCGATTTTGGCATTTGCAATCACGTAATTGCATTGGCACATTTTCCCAAAGTATTGACCTGAAGCTGGTGGCATGAAAGTTGTTCCTTGTACACCGTCGGACAGCATACTATGTGGTGTGCTTGCCCTGCCAGGATCTTGCAACGGCCTTTCTGAGCCCTCCTGTGCAGTAGTTTGTGTGCAGTAAAAGCAGAAGCCGCACCTTCTTGCATCTTTCGGTCCATGTAATGAATCATGTACACGTGTACTGAAAGACAACATAGGACGTAAAACACCCCCCCTTTTTTAAGTCCTCGTGAGTGGGTGGGTGGGTGTTTTTTCCTTTTTGTTTTATTATCATACCCTTTCCCTCATTTGCTCTCCTCTTTTCGATCTGCCTGCCATCCCCTCCCCGATCCCCCCGCCTCCAGCTTCTGGAGTCCACCTTGAGGTGCGACAAACTACGCCTGTTGGTAGACTTCTCTTACCTTCAAGTAGATGTGAACAAAATATTAAGCAGAATACTCAAATGCAGGAATTTCAGTAAAGGTGATGTGTTAAAAAAATGAATGACCTCAAATATGCTGAAACAGTGCCAAAGTTGCCTGTGAAGAACCAAAGGTGTCATCCTAGTACATTCAGGTTCTTGTAAGGGTGGTAACTTTGGCTAGTCGGTACACTATAACTAAAAAAACAGCACGAAGCAGATGAATACACACGGAGAGTAAAGACGCAAACACTGCTCACAGCTGAAAGTTTATTGTTTTAACAATATGAATTCCGACGTCATCAACGAAGAAAAGGTGAAAGCTATACAATACAATGACAATCTTAACCACATACAAAACATGAACCCCATGATACCGAACTTTGTAGACACGTGCCACGTCAGAAACATCATATGGGGGTCCAGCTGCCAGCATAACGCCCATGTGTACAAGATTTTGGCACACGTTAAAGATCCCCAGGTGGTCCCCTCCACTACGGCGCACCTCATCACCTGCACTACGTCGGCGCGTTAAAACCTACAATCAACCTCTGAAACAATGCCTCCTAACAAACGAGTAAGGAAAAATATGAACATGGTCAACGTGCAGGCAACCTTCTTTGCGAGGGAGGACTAGGCAGTGTTTGAGATCCAGATGACTTCATTTCTTTCTGTGGCCTTCTCCTCCTATCTCTGATCACTAATTGAATGGTGCCAGGGTGAGTTTATGCATTTGCCGCTGCTGCTGACTTTGTGACTGACTGCATGCTGCTGGAAAAAAATGGGTGCGCTTACCACTGCCGTGCCCGCTTTTCCGTTTCTGAAACTTCTCTCGAGGCGAAGTTGGAGATCGTTTCGTGTGTACCTCCTTTCGTGAGGTGTTTTTCTTGCTCTGTGCGGCCTTTTTTAAGTGGAGTGCAAGTAGTATGCAGTGGACCTTCACTTCTCTAAATCAAGATAAACTCAAGAATTGAGCTCTTTGGTACAAACTCGTTCCACCCACCACAGCAATAACTGAAAGCTGGTTGGTTTGCCTGTAGTCAACTTAAAACGATCCATTTGGCCTTGTAAAGGACTGGTACATGAATAGCCATACCCATTTCACCTGACACTGTTTAGACCCGTGAGCAGTGACAGAAAACTCCTTTGTAGAGTTGACCATGCGGCTGACAGAGCTGAGGCATACAATGAGATGAAGCTATTCAATGCCATTATTCGGAGAAGGGGGTGGCACACTTCTTGGAGAATATAGACATTCAAGTAATCAGTTGTTCTCAGTATTTGAATTCATGCTACCCCTTTGTATGGATAGTGGTCATCCATCACCGTAGGCTCATCCATCTGGCTCTGTAGAGCAGCCATTGAGGCTGGCTGATGCTGTGGTGATAGAGTGGCATTTCGAGTTTTCCCGCCGGGCAGATCGACCATCAGTGACAATTTCCACCGATCCAATGGCAGGACCCACTTGTGCACTTGGCCCAAGATGAACTTGCTGTCGGTTTATTTTGCCTTCAGGCTTCAGTTAGAAGGTGGTTTGTGGGTGTCCGACCATTTTACATGACATGTAGAGCCCACCTTGTTGATGGCTACCAAGCCAAGGTGAAACTCTGACTGCTGCTGCTTTACCGTTGCAAGTTGGTGTGCTGAGTCTAGAGCCTTTTTAAAGCATTAGGTTGTGATTGAGCTGTGTTGAGTAATTTTGGCAGACATCTTGAAATCCCCGCAACTAATCATTCACGAACCAGCTTCTCTTGAGGGCTGCTAAAGATTGCTGGGCCAGTGCGTGAAGCCTTGTCACAGTCTTCAGCAGACTCTTCTTCTTGAACTTTTGTGTTCCAGCACGCTCAATCATATACAGCAAAATATCGATGATCTTATTTTGTGTCACACAAATTTCTGAGAAATCCTGGCAAAATTGCATTGTTTTCAGTGGGCACAATTTTGCTGTTACGAATGGCCTTACGCGGGCCAGCGGATTGATACGAACGAGCTGGTGAGGCGCCCGACATGTCAGAGTTGCCGTGACCGCAGAGCAAGGGACAGCAACATACAAGTACAGACTCTCTCTTCCCTCTGTGTCACTCTTTCTCGGGAACTGGCGGGCTGTTGTGGTGCGCACGCATGCATGGCGTGCCGAGTTCTGCGCGGTACCAGGACAATGCTGCTCTAGAGAGAAGAGCACCTTGAAGCCTTGGGCAGCAGGTGCTTATGATGCAGTCGGCTAGTGACTCAACTCTCTTGATTTTCTGGCATCTTCATTGGTCTTGGGTGGGGCAGCGATGGATCAGAGGTACAGCACTTGCATTGTATGTGGGAGGTACCGGGTTCGAAATCGGCATACCGCAAGCACCCCACCGGTTTCTCTAATGGGTACAGGTGTCCTTGGTCGAGTGTGGACCTTGAAAGGGGAACTTGTGACTGGGAACCGCTGCCTTTACCCTGCGAGGGGCCCCCGACCCTGGTCCATCTGGCGGGGCCCCTGACCGTCATGCACATTGCGTGGGGTGAAATGAGTATAATGCCATGTCCTGTCACAGGTGGTTATGGCGTCCGCCGTGGCTGTGGAAGTCACCATGTAATTCGTGTTCCTTGGTGGCGACAGGCAAAACGCTAGACGAAGAAAAAAGAATATAACTACCTCGGACAGATGGTTAGTGCTGACCCCAACCATGAGAGAGAAATCTGGCACAGAAGAGGTATGGGTTGGGGAGCACATGGCAGGCACTAACCAAATAACGAAAAGTGAGCTAACTCTGTCACTCAAAAAAAAAGCTGAAACTTGGCACCTTACTAAACAAGTAGAAAGCAAACTTGGGTTGGCTCAACAGGTCATGAAAACAATAATGTTAGGAGTAACACTCAGGGACAAGAAACGAGCTACCATAGTTCAAGCAAAGAAAAAAGAATGGACTTGGGGTGGCCGTGTGATGAGATGAACCGACAACCAGTGGGCGATTCGGGTAACAGAGGGGATACAAGGAGATGGGTCTAGAAGAAGAGAAAGGCCAATAACACGATGGAGGGATGAAATACAGAAATTCGGTGGCCAACAGTGGACTCGAGTAGCGCAGAACAGGAGTGATTGGAGGTCTATGGGAGAGGCCTTCGTCCTGCAGTTGACCTGAGCAGGCTGTTGATGATTTATTTATTTATTATTTATTTATTTATTCTGTCAACCCTCACTTGAGGGTCATTACAGAGAGGGAAGCATAAGATATGGAAAGCAAATACAGACATTGACACTTTCAGCAACTTCGAACAATAACAAAATAGCATATTCATTGCTCGGCGAAGTAAACATCAAGAGCACATTCAAATTTCTTAACGTCAGAACTTTCAACAATATGTCGCGGCAATTTGTTCCATGCTTCTATGACATCGGGAAAAAAAGATTTACGAAAGATGTCCGTGCGAGCACCAAAGGGGCGATGTGTAGGAAAAAGGCAGACCAGGGAGCTCGGTGATGTGCTTGCCTTCTGAACTCTCACACTAGCCAAAGAGTGGCAGCGAGATGCCACTGTGGTTGCTGCAGAACATTAGAGGCTGGCCTTACAGCAGGCGTGCTCAGTGCAGCCTTGCACTTGGGACATTGTCTGACACATTTTTTCGCACAGAGTGGAGCCTCTTTCTTGGCCTCTTGGCAGCGGGCTGAGCTGGCAGGCGTCCAGCTGGCACCCTCTTAGAGCCTCTTGTAAGACCTGGTCGACGCCTGGCAAGGCTCGTAGGCTGCACCCTTATCTGACGCCCCCTACGCCTCCGTGCTGCTGCAGTTGCCCTGAAGGCGAGTATAAGAGCAGTTGCGTCCCTTCCATTTGACACACGGCCAAGTTCCTGCCCAAGGCCCTGCAGTATCTCCAGGTATGCCGGGTTATGCTCGCTCATGGCATGCAGGCGTCGCAACTAGGACTCCAGGCTCTGGTAGGCATCTTCTCGAGCCTGCAAGAGAGATGTTGGCAGCAGCAAGTTACTTCCTGTCTTCTCACCCATTACAGCTTGCATTTTTGCTTCCGTCATTCGCCTTCTGCTTAAAGTTTATTCTTGTAGTCCATCTCACAAGGCTTATGGGTGCGTAAAAGCTATAGCCATTAGACACTCATAAAAGGAGTGAACACACCCCGAGAAATGAATACGATTTGCAAAGTTGTGGTGAACAGCGAGGGCAAAATTAAAGTGGAAAAGTGTTGTTAAGAGGGGAGACTTCTCTTAAAACAGCTTCCTTTAATTTTTAAGTAAACTCTGTGAACCTTGTCAGTCTTGCTGCTTTTTTCCCACTGATTTCAAATGTGCCATTATTTGTTGAGTAAGTCAATTAGTTCCCAAGGTGATTAGAGATTATTAGTCATTTTTGGAGGAACAATAGACAAAACAGTGCTGGCCATAAAACTGTAATCTTTATATTTTGTAAAACTACGAACCGTGGTGAGTGGAATAAAAGAATCGGTCTTTTGATGCACCACTTGGAACTAATTTTACAGCACACTAAACTTTGGTGTTTGAAATGGGCATTCGAAAGGGTTCCTTGCCACTGGACCAAATTTTGATGAGCTGTAAAATTAGTTCCAAGCGGTGCATCAAAAGACCGATTCTTTCTCAAAAGACCGATCCAGAGTGCCTTGCCGTTTAACCTACAATTGACGTTCGACGGTAACCTCAGTATCAAGGCAGCCCCGAAATTTGCTTTGCTCACACTTTGAATTCATGAAGCTGCAGTCGGTACATAACATCAAGGTTAAGTCAAGTAGCAAGTACAGTTGTGCTAAGTGAGTCTTCGTTTATCATCCTATCTTATTTTGTTCAGATTTGAGCCGTGGTAACGTTTCTTTTTCACGCACCCATCTGAGGGCAGTTATGCTATTACTACAAGCGATGTAACCACAGCCCTCTTATTTGAGTCGAGAAAAGCTATCGCAAAACCTCGGTCTTCCCTATGCAAGCCATGGTAGCAACGAATGGAATGGCATGCGCCGCTAGCATTCTGGCGTTGATAAGGCTTAGTCGTCACACACCAATCTTGCAGCCAAGCCCCATCATGCTAATACTACAAGCGACGTAGCCAGAGCTCCCTTATATAACTAAAAAAAAAGCTACCCCAAATACCCGATCTCCCCGATGAAAGCCAAACAAGCCACAAGTGAATGTGCGCTTTCGAACAGAAATAGCTTGCAATTTGTCTCAAGGCAGCCGATAACCGCCAGTTAAAAAGAAATTGATTCTTGATGATTCTCTTCTGCTGAAAGGAATGACCCCAAAGCACGAGAAAGACGTGAAACCCACCCGCTGCTGCTCGCTTTCCGGTGCTTTCTAGCACTGCGTCGAGGCCGATATCTGGCGAGCGTAGACATCAGCGTTGCTCGTGTATCAGCTCGCGCGTCAGCTTGCGTCGCCACGCGAGAAAACGCCAAAAGTACGCTGAATGTGGTTGGGCCTTTAACTTGTACTAAATGTGCGTCAGCTCCCCAGCGCCGCAGCCCCAGCCTCGGGGAGGAGGAGGAGGAAGTGATTGTTGGGGGGGGAGGGGGGGAAGGGGGAAAGAGGCCGGTAACTGTCTGGCGTTTCGCCGACACCTCAACTGGCCGAGCGGAAGCGAGGAGGGTGGGCGAGTCGAAAGAGTAGGTATAGGGGGAGAAAAAGAAAAAGATTTGTGCCAATTATAAACGGAGAGGAGGGGTTAATCACCCTTGGGGAAAAAAAAATCTATCCTATGGGCCCACAACCGCGCGCCCCACATGGCACCAGCCCAAAAAACCCAGCAAAGAAAACAACAACAAAAATAACAAACAACAACAACAACAAATGCGAGAGACGCGACGGCAACAGTGCTAAGAACGACTAACACTAAACAATAACAAACAACAACAACAACAAATGCGGGAGACGCGACGGCAACAGTGCTAAGAACGACTTAAGGTACGTCCTCACTTGCGACAATCAGCGCGCTCAGCGCCGCGCGCTCAGAATCGCTAGCGCTTTTCCATGGCCACACCACGGGGATAAGCGCGCCCCAAAAGCGGCGGCGGCGAGGAGGAAACCGGTTCTCGCCCTCTCTGGCGACGCGCGCCCGGGAGGAAGCCGCTCTCGCCTTTACTCTGATGAAGTGACCCGAACTGCCTTGTTGTGCTTGGATGTTAGGTGCTTGGACTGGAGATGGTTGGATTTTGAATACAAAATGGCAGGCAGTGACGATATGCTCGCCACAGTGAGCACGATAGTGCTGGTCTGCTCGCTGGTACTACGACGCCGCCGCGCGCAACAGAAAAGGAAACGGCGCGTGTGGGTTCGCCCGTGTTGTACGAGTAGCACGCACATAATTGTCAAACTTTAGAACGGCCTGCGTGAAATCCCAACTCTCACGACTGCTTGTTGCTCTCTTGTACACAGCAGTGCCCCTAGAAGCAGCTTTGGTCCCTATATCATCCTTCGACCGGAGTTTCATGACCAGAAAAGCATCAAAGGACTTTCGTTGTGCTGCAACATACATTGTACGCTAGGTTTTGCGCACACCCTTGTTGAATAATTGCTGCTTGTCTGTGCTTTTTTTAGGCCACTGCGTTTAAAAATGTATTTGTGCTTAGTGTGCAACGTTCTCGTTTTATGCAGCACGAGGATATTAAGAATCCTTGTCTGCGTGCGTATTTTGTTTTTTTAGCAAACCCACCCTGTAATAGCCCAACCAGGGCTAACAGTGTAAATAAATAAAATCACTTGAATGCTAACGTGCAGTGAACACACTGGTACCTGCGTTTTAACTGCTGGCCCATATGGTTTCACTTTGGCCCTTGAGACGCTACTGTAGCGTGAAATGTGAAAGTGCTTCAATATTACTGGCATTTTTTTTTTCAGTTAACAAAACATCTTTCATTGTTGGAAGGTAGCTGAACGAGATACCACAGGCTTGTTCTTTCAAACTGAACAAAGTCGTGTTTTGTCTTTGTCGGACTAACAGCCTGTCCATTGATGGTGCTTTTTTGAAGTTGCATGGGCAGAGCCCCGAACTGAGATTTTTATAAACTTGACTTAAAGGGGCTACACAGACAAACAATTTCGGTTCTTTCAAAAGATTGTTTTGGAATAACGCTGCATTTATTGCAAACTTCACTCAAATTAGCCATATAATGAAAAGACAATAGGACTGCGATATGGTCCACTTATGTGATCAGCTGAGGCCGACTGAAATCAAATGCAAATTGAATGGATTGTAAGCTTGCAAAACTATATCTGCTTTGAAATATAGTGCATAATCTTTTTACAGCAATCCATTTACAAGGTCCTCCTTGTTGGAAGGCCGCTAGGGGGCCAGCGGGCGCGGCGTGTGTCACGTCGACTCCGTAAAATGATAAATTTCTCTAGCGGAACTAAGCAAATTTTGGCCTGAAACTGGTGTGAGTTCACTCCGGAAGCGACGAGGATCCTGTGGATACCAAATCAAGCCCGTGAGTGAACTTTTTAAAGGAGCCATGAAGAGAAAATACAACTTCGTTTAATTTGAAAGAACTAGGATTCAGTATCTCACTCAGCTCCATTACAGCCACAAAAGATGTTTTTTAACGAAAAAAAAGCAAGAAGTATTTAAGAACTTTCAAATTTCGCGCCACAGTGACGTGTTATGAGCAAGAATGACGTCATACGGGCCAACAAGAAAACATAATTTTCAATGCGTTAACTGCATGTTAGCATTCAAGTGATGCGGTCAAATGGAACTAGAGGCCCCATTACAGACGTCCAGTCATGTGTCGTCGCGACAGGTCAGTTAGGCGGCCGCCAATCGCACAAACAAGGTTCCGTGACGTCATAGAAAAGTTGCGGGAAATTGGCTAGGGGGTCGCGACTGCTTCACACGTTTTCTTTAATATCTCCGTTATTTGTTCGAAGATTTCGATGATATTGGTATCATTGTTATCGGGACTAAGTAGTCTTTCTAATAAACCCAACTTGTATTTTGTCTTCATGGTTCCTTTAAGACTTTATTCCATCTTCCGCGGTCGACCACGCCGAACGCCTAGCTAAGCCTACGTTAGGCCTGGCAGCCCAGCAGCCCGGGCGGCAGCCGCCAGCCTCGGCGGCAGCTCGCGGTCGCCATCATGGTGATGGAAGTGACAGTCAACGGCATGGACATCGATCCAGCGGAGCTGAAAAAGTCGAATTGGGTAACGCAAGTGACCAAGAAAGTCAAGGAGCTCCAACAACAGGGGCAGCGAGAAAGTCAAGCTGGTGTTTCGGGCGCGGCCGTAACAGCTGCGGTCGGAATGGAGCGAAATGCGAAAGTGTTTTTCACAAACGTGACCGCAAAACAAGAACATTAGATGAAGCTAACCGGCAAGCAGCTGGCAGAAAAATCGATCGCGTTGAACCTTCCGAGGCTACCGCACGCGGATTACAAAGTGATTATACGACCCAAGGAAGGGCTCGCACTCACCAAGCTTTCGCTACCCGTTATCGGGGGGCTACTGAGACTATCAGCCGCCATAGAGTGGAAAAAAGGACAAGAAGAAGACCGGGTCGTGATGAACGACAAGCAGGGGACGATAACCTACAGCACACCTAAAGAAGAAGACGCCGTCAAAATGCTTGCGTTGAGACGGCTGCAAGTCGAAGGAAAGGAGTTTGAAGTTCTGACCTACATGGCTGCACCCGACAATTGCGGCAGAGGAGTGGTACATGGACTAGACCCAAGGCTGGCCGAAGAAGAGCTGGAGACTGCCTTTTCCCACCCCGCAAACCCCCCTATCATTGGAGTGCGAAGAATGGGAAACTCCGCCTCGGTGATCATCACCTTCGCCGGCCCCCAAGTCCCCACCAGGTGGATGCTCTGCTTCGGGGCGCCCATGAAATGCTACCTATACAGAAAAAGGTACGAGGTGTGCTTCAAGTGCGGCGACATCGGCCACCGGTCGGACGTCTGCAACAACCCTACGGAGACGTGGAAAGGATGCGGTGAACCATCGCCGACGAACGAACATCGATGCGAACCTTAATGTAAGTTGTGTGGCAAGGAGCACATGACGGGAGACAAGAAGTGCAAAGCCCTTTTCCGAACTCCCTATATCGTCAAGAAAAGACAGTGGGAGCGCAAGCTCGAAGCGGAAGCGCGGAAGCAAGAAGAAGAGGAGAAAAAGAAGAAACTCGGCACCCGCAGCTCGCCACGCACAAGCAGAAAGGACCAAAACCAGGACCGCTCGAGGAGCAAGTCCAGGCAACGCAGCAGGTCGTGGAACCGATCGGAATCCTTCCCCCGCCTGCCACCGTTGAGGACTGAAACATCAAACACCAAGGGCTCACGTGACAGTGGCAGTGTTCGTGCAACCTCGGGATATCCGGCAACAATCGCACCAAAGGTAGGTTGGGTGGGTAGGGCCGCCCAGGATGCTAATGCGGAAATCTTAAATGCCCTTAAGGAGCAGAATAGAATCCTGATGGAACAAAATGCAGAACTAAAGAAGCAGTTAGACGAACTTAAGTCAGATTTGATTTAAAAAACAGAGCAGGAGGCTACACCGGCTCTGGCAGTCAGTCCTCCTCCCTTCAAGAAAGTTAAATCCAGGCAGAATGAAGAGGGCGTCAAATACGAGAATAGGATAACGAACCTAGAATCGGAATGCAACTCGATAAAGGGCATGCTAGAGTCGATACTTGAACAAGTAAAATCGCTGGGCAGCGCTATGGAACAGATGAAAGGTGAAATCCAATTCAGGGACAAACAAATTCAATGGCTATACGGGGAAGCTCAGTCAAAGCAAACGACACGCACTCAGGATGACATCAAAATGCAGCAATAACACGATCTGGCAATGGAATTGTAGGGGCTTCATCAATAAACGTGCGGTCTTACAGGCATTTCTCGATGGAAGCGATCGCCCGGAGGTCATTGCAGTTCAGGAATGCGGGAAAAATTCAAAATTGGCGGGATATAAATCCTACCCGGGCATTGGAAACGATACCCAGGTAGTCACTTTTGTCAAGAGAAATGTAACGGCAATGCAGCATGAGACGGGGAACACCGAAATCGACCACTCGCTGGTGGAGCTCATACCGCGCAAACGTGCGCAAAGGAATCTATACGTACTAAATATCTACAGTTCACCCAAGCAAAGAAAATGTGATTTCGGGGACCTGTTTCTCAAAGTAAAAAGCCTAGCCCAGGGCGACCCTCTGCTGGTAGTGGGGGACTTCAATGCTCCACACCCAGCCTGGGGTTACAAACACACTCTAGCTAAAGGTAGGGCCTTATGGGAGAAAGTTCAACATCACAACCTGGTGCTGATTACAGACCCCATGCGACCGACGAGGCAGGGAAACAGCGTGTCAGCAGACACGACGCCAGATCTGACCCTCACGCACGGCGGTATCGAGGCCACGTGGTGTAATACCGGGGAAGACCTAGGCAGTGATCACAAGATCATAGAGATCGTGGTTAGCAACGGACCCCCAGTTCCGAAGAAGCGCAAGCACAGAGTAACTAACTGGGAGGCCTTCAGGAATATAGGTACAGATAACGAACCATAGAAGATATTGGGGCATGGAGTAGGAAGATAATCGATGCCACCCAAACGGCCACAGACGAGCTGGAGGTGGACGAGGTGCTTGAGATAGTCGACAGCCACCTCATCGGCCTCTGGAGGAAAAAGAGAGACATAGAGGAGAAAATCCGAAACAAGAGGTGGGATAGGAACCTCCGTAAGAGGATAGCCATCCTAAACAAACAGATCGAGGAATACTCGCTAGAGCTGACCAAACAAAATTGGGGAAATATATGCGACCAAATGAACAGAGAACTCAGCAGCGCGAAAACGTGGAAATTACTCCGGCACCTGCTTGACCCGGATAAGACTAGATCAGAAGCGCAACAGCAACTTCAGAGACTCGTTTACAAATTCGACGGCTCCTTGAAAGAGCTACTAGACGATGTCCGCAATCGCTACCTAAGTCCACCCACTCGCGAAACTCTGCCCGACTACACAGGTTCCGCGAATGAGGCCCTGGATGCCCCCTAACGGTAGCGGAGGTTAGAGCCGAAATTAACCGTCTCAGGACCAAAACAGCTGCGGGCCCGGACCGAGTTAGTAACAAAATGCTAAGAAACCTAAACGACGAGTCCATCTGCAACTTAACTAATTATATGCAGAGATGTTGGGATAGAGGAGAGATACCTCCGCAATGGAAAGAGGCTAATTTAGCCCTCATTCCAAAACCAGGAAAGAAGCTCGGACTCGAAAACCTCAGGCCAATCTCCATCACGTCGTGTGTAGGAAAACTGATGGAACACGTCATCCAAAATAGACTCAGCAGGTACCTTGAGGACAAAGAGCTCTATCCAGACACCATGATCGGCTTCAGGGCCAAACTGTCCGTCTGCGACGTGATGCTCCAGATTAAAGAGGAAATCATAGAGAAAGTTACCCAAGACACCAGAGTTATCGTTGGCCTAGACGTCGCTAAGGCTTTTGATAATGTAAGCATACCGCAATCCTGAACAACCTGAGCTCACTAAACGTAGGTGTAAAAACATACAACTACGTGAGGGATTTTCTCTCTAACCGGACAGCGACCATAAAGCTAGGGGGAGCATCCCTCGAAATACAACTCGGAAATCGGGGAACGCCGCAGGGGTCGGTCTTATCCCCTACCCTTTTCAACATCGCCATGATAGGGCTCCCCGAGAGACTAAATAAGATAGAGGACCTACATTACACCATATACGCAGACGACCTCACGTTATGGGTCAACCATGGCAGCGATGGGCACATTGAGGAAGTCCTCCAAAAGGCCATATGCGAGGTCGAAAAATATCTAGGGCCAATAGGGCTAAAATGCTCTGCGGAA
Source organism: Haemaphysalis longicornis (assembly GCA_013339765.2). NCBI lineage: Eukaryota > Metazoa > Arthropoda > Arachnida > Ixodida > Ixodidae > Haemaphysalis > Haemaphysalis longicornis. The sequence goes on from CM023456.1 coordinate 124,303,157, forward strand.
AAATCGGAGGCACTGTTCATTGTTCCAAACAATTTTAGGAAGGCCTTTCGAAACGATTATGACATAATGCTGAGAGCCGGCGGAAGACCGATACCCGCGGTAGAACGCATCAGGGTACTCGGACTTCACGTCCAGGCAAATGGCAAAAACACAGAGACAATTAGGAAACTAGAAAACAGTATAGAGCAAATCTGTAGAATGTTAAAACGCATATCTAACAAACACGGTGGGATGAAGGAAGCAAACCTCCTCAGGCTGTTTCAGACCTTTGGCGTTAGCCGCATTCTGTTTGTTCCCCGTTCCTGAAACTCACCAAGGCAGAGAAAAGTAAGTTAGACATTATCATAAGAAAAGGTATCAAAAGTGCATTGGGTCTTCCTCCGAACACCTCGACGGCCAAGATACTCGGCCTAGGCGTCTCGAACACCATAGACGAGCTCATCGAGGCGACCAAGGCGTCACAGCAATGACTGCTAGGCAGCAGAACAGGTCAGAGAATACTAGAACGACTGGGTTACAAATCCAGAGAGATTGCTAAGGACATGAAGGACCTCCCTAAGAATGTTAGAGAAAAGCTAACAATATCGCCCCTGCCCAGGAACATGAATCCGGCATATCACGAGGGCAGACGTAGGAGCAGGGCCATCACCCTGCAAATCAGATACGGAGGCCGGCCGGACGTCCTATACACCAACGCCGCAGAACACATAGGAAAGAAAGCTTACACGGCAGTGGCAGTAACGGAAGACGGCGTCCCGCACTCGTGCTGCACAATACTTAGTTGCGACACGCAAGAAGCTGAGGAGGCTGCCATCGCCCTGGCGCTACTAAGCCAGGAACGAGGGTGATAGTTAGCGACTCTAAGTCAGCCATTAGAAATTACGACCGAGGCAGGATTTCCAACGCTGCCTGGAAAATTCTCGCAAATGCGGAAGTGACAGCGGAACAGGTAACGCTTATTTGGGCTCCAGCTCATCGGGGTCTCATCGGGAACGAAAAGGCGCATGCGGCCGCCCGAGGTCTTACTTTCCGGACGATCGCCGAGGATGCCCTAGACCCGTTTGTACAACCATCCCCGAGGGTAGAGGAACTGGGAAATTTTCACGAAATTACCCAACACTATAGACTAGCGCGTAAGGTACTTCCCCCGGCTAATTCACAGCTTAGCAGGAAAGAAGAGGTCTACTGGAGGAAATTACAAACCGGGGTCTTCGCAAACCCTTTATTATACAGCAAATGGCACCCCAAAGTATACGACTCTAGATGCAAGAACTGTAACGGCGTCGCGGACCTCGTCCACATGGCGTGGACGTGTCCCTCTTACAACAAACCTCATAAAAATACTGCATCCTGGGAGGTCCTGCTACTCAGCCTGACCTCAAGCACTCAGCGAAAAGTCATCGGTCTCGCCTTAGAAGCCGCTGTGTCCCAAGGGATCCCGGCCGACTGATGGGGGGGGGGGCACTGAGCTTACTCTGTGCCTTTGACTGGTGCAAATAAAGTTTCTTCCTCCTCCTCCTCCTCCTCCTTGTTTGTGGAGTCGTACCTTTTACAAATTCTGTGTTCATCCCTTCCCCCATAAAAGAAGGCGAAGAAGTGGTGAGCAATATCTGCTCCAGCTATGGAAGGTTTAAAACCCAAATGAAATAAACAAATAAGGCTTTTTAAAAGCCAAAATACGTTTTCCAGGACAAGCCAATTTTCAGGGTAAAAAACAGTTACTTTCCATATTTTCGGCAACAGGCACGCTGTGCGCCGCAGAAGAATGGGCAATTGTGTGCACAAATAAAGGTGAATAAAACAGCTAACAAAATGCTGCAATTACACAGAATGGTAGGCATCAGGAAAGTTAAACAGCAGGAAGGAACTAGGGAGTAAGCAAGTGAAGAATACCCAGTGCACTTGAAAGGTCGATGTTTTCCAGAAGTGTTCACCAGAAAAAGCAACCGTTTCAGTCTGCGAAAAATAAATTCAACCCGCTATATTTCAGTTCACCAGACTGCTTGAAAGAAAAACTGCACACATTATGTACAATATGTACACAATACAAAGGGAGGTGCTGTTGAGGAAGTCCAAAGTTCTAACGTGAAAATCCAACCTTCACTGCCACATGAGGTCACATGGTACACACCCCCCGCACGGGGCACCTTGAGTATTCATGGTGACGGTACTGGCGATACCGCGGACCCCGAGCCCCCAAACATAAGCTGGATCCAACCGTGGCGATGTGTTTATAGGTGGATGGTTAGAAACCACGAACGGTGGCCGTCGGAGCCCAGGTCAAGCTCCGGCGGATGGGCTCTCTGTCTGTTCACCAGGCAGGGAGCTCCGGGACCTCTCAAGCTATTAGGGTAAGGTTTGAGACGAAAGTACCCCCGTCCCCTACTTTTTTCCAATGCCACATGGATAAATCAAAACCCCCCCGCAAACCCGATCGGTCCCTGAAAAGGGGCCGCACCGATGTTACGTACCCACCCCTTCCAACTCTCACTCTCCCGAAACCTGATAACTATCCCCGATTCTTGATTATCGAATCCCTTGAAAAAGACAAGCCAGTTGCCTCAATGTCCGTTTTTCTGACTACAAATTCATAGAAGGAATAATAGGTAAACACTACAAAGCCAAAAAGCAAAGAACTGGAGAGTTGCTGGTAGAAGTCACCACCCAGCAACAGGCCACAAGCCTCCTGAGCCAGACCCGTATTGCCGATCTTGGCATCAAGGTCACGCCCCACCGCAGCCTCAACAGCTCACAGGGCGTTGATCTCAGAGTCAGATCTGGCAAACGAGACGGAAGCCGATCTTCTAGAAGGCCTGAGAAATCAGGGTGTGACGGCAGTCAGGCGGATAAACATAAGACGAGACAATAAGGAAATACCTACCAGGCACATAATTCTCACTTTCGACCGTGCAACTCTTCCAGACCATATCAATGCAGGATTCATCCGGTGCTCTGTCCGAGCGTACATCCCGAATCCGCGGCGCTGTTACAAGTGCCAGCGGTTCGGGCATGGTACCAACTCGTGTCGGGGCCAACTAACCTGCGCCAAGTGCGCGCAACAAGGTCATCACTCTGATAATTGTCCCTCTAACCAATTGCTTTGTGTGAATTGCAAAGGACCTCACGGCGCGTATTCGCGAGCCTGCGAGACATTCAAAATTGAAAAGAAAATCATCAACGTCAAAGTCACGGAAAACATCACCTTCCCGGAGGCGCGAAAGAGGTTCGCCTCTTTCCCCCTGGGGAGGTACGCCGACGCAGCTCGCCGGGGGGCGGAGCGGCGTCTAGTTTCGGCGGGGACCCAGTACCGCGAGTCGGACTTGGTCCCGCCGCCGCCCCCCCCCAGGGTTGCCCCAGGCAGCCCAACCAGCCTCTGCACCGCTAGCTCACCCAGCAGCGGCTGTGGAGGCAACAACGTCTGTTGGGGATGCCGCTGCATCCACTGCTTCCTCTCCACCGGCCCAAAGCACATGCAAGGGCACGGAGATGGAGACGGAGGCAGTCGCAGCGACCCCCTCCCCCGCCTCACTGCCTGTGCCACCTGTGGTGCTCCCCACGCCTTCGGCACTGGCAGCGCAGGCAAAGAACACCGAAAGGGTACCACGCAAGGGGGCCCAGTCCGCTGGGCACCCCCTTGCCTTCAGATGACGACATGGACGTCGAGCCCTTCCGGCTTCCATCGCAGCGCAAGGAACGGGCTGCGACGTCCAGGTCAGTAGAGAAGGCCAGAAAACCCCTTCCAAGAGTGCAAGCCCCGAAAGACCCTACATAAATAATCACACTCCAGTAGCTCTGAACACATAATAATGGGAAGAGAAAATATTGTTCAATGGAACTGCAGAGGCCTTCTGAATAATCTTGACGACGTTTATGAGATTCTGCATGCCAATCAGCCAAGTATAATGTGTGTCCAGGAAACACATCTGAATTCCAAACACACAAATTTCTTGAATAGTTACATGGTATACAGGAAAGACAGGGATGGCTGCACACACTCTTCTGGCGGTGTTGCCATAATCACCCGCAAATCCTTAGCATGCCACCCTGTCACCTTGAACACCGTCCTTGAGGCTGTAGCAATACGCTTAATAATATTTAATAGGTTGATAACGGTATGCTCCATATACATTCCTCCTGATGTCTCACTTTCGAGCTCTGACTTCGAGGCGCTGGTTGACCAGCTGCCCGAACCATACATCCTGACAGGCGACCTTAATGCTCACAACACTCTTTGGGGCTCTTCTCGCACGGATGCCCGAGGTCGCCTTATAGAGAAATTCCTTACATCTTCAGGAGCATGCCTTTTCAACAATAAACAGCCTACATACCATAACATAGGACACAACACATACTCATGTCTTGACTTGTCGATTGGCTCCGCAGTTCTCTTTCCTCTTCTCGAGTGGGGTGTGGGCACTGACCCATACGGTAGTGACCACTTCCCCACCTCACTCACATACATAGGTAAAGGCCCATGCAGTCATCTTCCCATAATAGGTTCAATGAAGCACGAGCTAACTGGAATACATTTACAGAGACATCCAAACTACACCACACATCCATAGGACACCTACACGTCGAAGAAGCTACCCAACTCCTCACGGCGCACATCCTCGACGCCGCCGAAAAGTCCATTCCCCACGCCTCTGGTGCCCCGCGCAACCAGCGGAGGCCGTGGTGGAATGAGGACTGTAGGCGGGCGCGAGAGGCCCAGAACAAGGCGTGGGGTATCCTGCGCAGGTACCCCACGTCGGGAAACCTTTTATTGTTCAAAAGGGCTAAGGCGATGGGAAAACGTGTGCGCCGTGAGGCAAAACGAGAGAGTTGGCGCTCATTCGTAACATCCATAAACTCTTACACTGACTCTCGCAAAGTCTGGACACGAATACGCAAACTAAAAGGACAACAGACACACAGCCTGCCCCTGGTCAGTACAACAGGGGACAAACTGGAAGACCAGGCTAACACACTCGCACAACACTTCCAACACGTGTCCAGTTCAGCACACTACACTAGCACTTTCATGAAACACAAACAATTGGCTGAAAAGAAGTCTTTACGTGATAATGATAAGTCAACCTCCTCTTATAACTCGGAGTTTTCACTCCATGAGCTGAGGACCGCTCTGAGCACTTGTAAACCCTCAGCTCCAGGCCCAGACAACATCACATATACAATGATACAGCACCTACACTCAGACACTCTTCTAACACTCCTCCACCTATATAACAAGATTTGGCTTTCGGGGCACATTCCTCGCTCTTGGAGGGAGGCCATAGTAGTGGCTATCCTAAAGGAAGGGAAGGACCCTTCCTCTCCATCCAGTTACCGGCCCATTGCTTTGACAAGCTGCCTGTGCAAGCTCCTCGAGAAGATGATAAACCGTAGGCTCGTGTACTTTCTTGAGTACAATGGTCTTCTCGAGGGCTGCCAGGCAGGCTTCCGGGCGGGGCGATGCACAAATGATCAACTGGTTTCTCTAGAGGCCTACATAAAGGATGCATTCATTCATAAGCAATACTGTATGACAGTATTTTTGACATTGAAAAGGCATATGATACAGCATGGCGCTACGGCATTCTTAGAGACCTAAAAGCTTTTGGTATCTCGGGTAACATGCTGAACACTCTTTGTAGTTTACATGTCTTCACGAACATTTCGTGTCAGGGTCGGTTCGGCACTTTCAAATGTTCACGTGCAGGAGAATGGCGTGCCTCAGGTGGCGTATTGAGCTGCACCTTGTTTATAGCTAAGATGAACTCTCTCCGAAAGGCACTGCCGCTCAACCATATCCTGCTTGATGTATGTAGATGACGTTCAAATATCTTTCATCAGTGTAACATATCCATTTGTGAACGTCAGGTCAGCTTGGGGTAAATAACTTTCTCGCTGGGCAGATGAAAATGGATTTTAAACTTAATCCTTCTAAAAGTACCTGCGTTGTATTCTCAAAAAGGCGGGGCATCTGCCCGATCCCGACGTAAAACTTCTTGGTGACTCGATTCCAGTAAAAGAGACACAAGTTTTTGGGTGTGGTGTTTGACGAGAAAACTCATTCATACCCCACGATAAACGAACCTTAAACAAAAATGCCTAAAACAATGAATATTCTAAAAATCCTGTCTCACCAATCGTACGGTGCAGACAAACAACTCCTGCTTCGACCTTTATGCCGCGTTTGGTAGGGTCACGGTTGGACTATGGAAGCGTTGTGTATGGGTCAGCCACAAAAACAGCACTTAAAATGCTCGACCCAGTGCTTCACTTAGGGCTTCGCCTGTCTTGTGGGCGTTCCGTACCAGTCCTGTCCACAGTCTTTATGCAGAGTGCGACAAATGGAGCTTAGCGTACCAGCGAACTTATTTGACCTCCTATATGCCTCCAAAATCTCATCAATGAATAACCATCCCTTTAAACCGGTTTTTAATGATACGTCCACAACTAAACTCTTTTTAAACCGCCCATCTATTGCTGTTCCTTTCTCGCAGAGAGTGAGGGACGAGATGACTATTCATGACGTCTCCCTCTTAGACACATTCAAATCATCTCACACTGATCTTGTAGCACCATGGCATCTTCGTCCTGTGGCATGTGACTTGTCTTTCGTACAATACAACAAGAACAGGACACCAAGAAGTGGGATTTTGCAGCATTTCATGCATCTACAGAATAAATACAGGGCTGCAGAGTTTTTCAGCGATGCATCTAAAACGTCCACTGCGGTGTCTTGTGCTGCGCATGGGCCCAATTTTGAAGCATGTAAAACAATGAATGTTAATACAAGTATTTTTACAGCAGAGGCATATGGCATATTTCTAGTTGTAAGTCACATAGTTGAACATCATATTCCTACATCCATCATTTATACAGATTCGTTGAGCGTCGTCCGTGCATTATCATCCGGAAAGTCATCAAAAAACCATGTCATTAATCTTCAAAACGATTATGGTAGCTTATTCTTCAAACCTTGGGTTGACTGCGTGTTGGGTGCCAGGCCACTCTGGCATTGGCGGTAATGAAGTGGCGGATGAAATGGCCGCCAATGCTGCACTCCGAAACACAGTCGACATGGCAACACTACCTTACACAGACCTCACAACAACTCCGTAAAACTTGGCAAGCAGACTGGAGCGAACAGACAGACAACAAACTACACGTAATAAAACCACACTTGGGACAATACATTACTGACTCACACAACAGGCACATTGAAGTTACCTTAGCTAGGTTACGGATAGGCCATACGCATGTAACGCACTCGCACCTGCTCACGGGATCTCCAAGACCCCTGTGTAGCAGGTGTGGGGAGGGCCTATCCGTAGTCCACATACTCATACAATGCAAGGCACTTGACACAACACGACACAAACACTTCAGAGAACTCTACAGACAACATATTCCCCTACACCCATGTCTGTTTCTAGGTGACGATGCCATGGTTTCTGTGAAACGCGTTTTTAAATATTTGTCAGATGTTAAGTTTTTAAACCTCATTTCCTATCATGCGTAATCATATCTGGCCCTATACACCAGCCATCACCATTATCTTTATTGATCTTACTCTGTCCAGTTTACACATTTTATACATAGCTTTTGTGGTAATCACTTGTTTTCATTAAATAACTTCTCTGGCGCTCTTTGCCCTCGTCGGCCTTGCGCCATTAAACACCAACCATCATCATCACATGGTACACACCAGAAAAAGAAATGCACCGTAATTACACTTCAGACATTGACAGGGACTGTGGGTCTCTAAAAAGAACATGGGCTTTGTGTAAGGTGCACACAGAAGAGTTAAGGCAAAAAAAACCGCGCAGATCACTGTCAAAGTGATGGGGTGCAAGAATGTTGTGCAAATCACACAATAAGGCACAGATGAAAGTTCACTTGAACCACAAACATCACACCTCAGGCATGAAATGTGATCGACAGGTTCGATTAAGATCTTGACGGCTCTTGTGCATCATTCAATAGATAACGAAGGTTTGATGATTCAACCCAATGTTTCACGAAACGATAACTACAAACGGTAAAATACGTACAGCAAGCACAGGTGTGAGCAGAAATAAACAAACAATCTAAGTAGGTAGTCAGGAATTAGGGAGATAGGCGTATACGTTCGTGGTGGAGAATCAAGGCACGGCACATTTAAGCAGCCTACACGTCCCGCAGACTTGGAACTTTTCGAAGTCCGCATGTCTGGAGTAAATGCAGCCTCCCGGGGACATTACGATGGAAAAGAGAAGCGAAATTCAAAACGGAGGAGTGAAACTTGTCGAGCTAATGCAAGTTCGGAACCAAATAAAGCCTTGCAAGCACACAAACAAACAACATGCAAACACGACTTGACACTTTGAAGACAAACAAGAGCGCACACATGAAAGTCCCACACTTTTGCATCACATTCAGGAACTGAGTTTTTGCACCCACAAATATGTTGACGGACACAAAAAATCCACAGAACCTTAGCCATAAACTGTTGTAATGTAAAAACGACCTCAACAATTGTCTCTTGCTCCTTTTTACCTATTCATTACACAATGCAGGCTGCACAGGAAACTACTGAGTGCACATCTACATTCGGCAGATTTGGCCGTAACGGTACAGAATTTCCAGCTTTCCGCTGCAGTACATAGTTGTGAGTCGGGGAAGCATTTCAGAAAAATAAAACTTTTGTTGCCGTGCCAAGTTACTTTCAACAAAGTGAGCACTGAAAGGAACCAGGACAGTAACATCACCCTGTGCACTCCACACATAAAAAAAGCACCAGCTACTCTTCGTGCAGAACATCTGAAACTGAACTTGGCTGTAATAGCCATTGGGACCATTTTGTGCCAGAATTAGAAGCCCATCTTTGTCTCGTCTGACATCATATTTCCCACTATCTATCAGAGGTAAGCAGTCGGTGACATTTGGGCACTTGATCTCAAGAATCGCGTTCTGACTCTCAATAACCCCATCGGGCGTGGCAGAAAGCCACGGCATTTCAGGATGCACAACGTTGCCAGTTTCGCTGACAACAAGCCCAGTCTTCGCAATAAACTGGGCTCGCGCGACTGGCTCCATCTGTTTGCCATGCCGTGTAGACGCGTTCCCAGAAAAAATGGGGGAAATCATCCTTTCCGCTGCTTTGTCGCAAGCAGTTGCTTCCTTTTTTGGCACCTTACTGACGTTCGATGCCGTCAAGCGCAGTCTTCTTGAAAAGAACCACAGCGGTGTCGACTGGCTTGACGTCTCGTGCTGAAGTGCAGTGGCACCTGCTGATGACAGCATGACATAACTGTCATAAAAAGCTTGGCACTGAGCACAGTTGTCACCTCCGTGGTTGTGTACAGTTTGTTGACCAGATGTTGGTCGAAGGTCACGGTGCCGCTCTGGTGCGTTCAGCGTTTCGAAGAGCTGAGTGGCTGCGTGTAATGAATGCAGAAGTTACATTAGTTTCCAGAGTTCACCATAAAGCAACACCGGACTATGACATGCACCGTAATGCAAGCCTGGATTAATTTTGAGTACACAGACTTCTGACCTATTCAAAGAAAGCAGAAAACCCTAGTATTGGTTTTCCCTCAACCAGAAATACAGCTGCAGCATAAAAAATTGGACATCCCATTATAAACAGGAAATTCTAGCCAGAAGAAAACCATGCAAATCGTGAATTTGCTATTACTATGAAATTTGCTACGAAATTCTGTAACCATGTTGTTTATCGCAACTACACGAATAGCACTTTATCTCTGGTGCAGAACGCATCATTAAAATGAGAAACTAGCTTCTTAGTCACTAATCACCACTCTAGCTGCCAAACGGCAAGACAAAATATATGCATTTAACATAATATTACTGTATGGCTAAAAAAACTCTTTAAGTTGCAAGAGCAATATGATTTAGGCTAGGCTGGGCATTATCATGATGTTACTTTCGAGATATTTTGGGTATCTTAATTTCTGTTCCAACATTCATTTAACTAATGTATGCACACCTCTGTAAAGAAACACCTTTGCGATGTATCGATTGCATCACGATACTCAGCCTGACAAGTATCTTATTACATTAATTGCTTGAAGTGAGCCGACATGTTTCTACCATGCGGACACTATGTCAACTCGAGTGGGTCATTTGCAATGGAAGTCTTCCATTTTGCCATCCCTTTATTGTGCTGGTTGATGTCATTCACGGCTTGATGTCTCTAAATAACTCGATACAACATATTTTCATGATTCAGGACCACAAAACCGTGAATGCGGCATTTATTCATTACAACAGGAAAATCTGATCACCAAGGGCGGTAGAACCACCTCTCACTCATATGCCTCGCAAATTGTGCTCACACCAAGCTGACACTGCCAGGAAATAAAAACTTAAAACGGTGGTGTGTTGCTGTTCCTTGTGACTTGAAAATATTACTTCTACAAGATTAGGATTAGCGCGCTTGTTCATTTAGAATTTGTTCTTGTTAAGATAAAATTATGCTTTGCGATGCACACCGTGTTGCCTACATCACAGGATTTATTAATTTCGTTCTGGTGAATCTCCTTGCCCAAAATATATAAAGTATTTCAATCCCTATATTTTTCTACCTGAATCTGAGGTCCCTTTTTGGTGAATTTACAGAAGTATCTCTGAAATAGTTGTTAAGTGAAAAAAGTATGCACCCCAGAATTCGCATTTTATGTTTAAAGCAAATGTATCGCTACGTTTCTATTCTGTAACACTATTTTGAGTATCTTGGCCCACCTTTCGGTATGAGGATGTCCACATGAGCAAGAAATGCTAGTTAGCTCCCCTAACGGCATGCTAAAACATGTTGAACATACCTGGAATCTTGAAGAGACCAGGGAAGGGCGATCCTTCATGCATTTTCTTTAGCTCCTCCGCGGTCATCACTGCTAAACGCTTCTCTTCTGCGTTTTGCTGGAGGGTCATCTACAGTGGTGTTCTGGAGTTTGAAACTAATGTCTTCCAGCGGGGCTGGCTCCACATTCCGTCGCGTGCCTCTATTCCACTGCGCGGCCGTGTCTGTGCAACTTGCTGCTGTTAAACCGAGCCGAACAGCCATCTCCACCTTCCAAAGGATGGCTCCCACATGGCTGCATGACCGGCCCTTTCCTGCCATGCAGGAGCAGCCAGCAGTGACCACCTCGCCACTTTTCTTAACGCACACCCAGGCGTTTCTGGCTGCAGAGCTGACAGCCTGTGATGGGCACACGGTTCCTTTGACGTAACTAAAATCTTCAGAAATCTTGTGCAGCAGCAACTTGCCCACCCAGCCACTCTGCACATAATTGTAAGCGTCCGAAGATTTGTAGTTCTTCATTGCTTGCAGGTCGCAGGCCTTGGACTGAATTAGATAATACAGTACGTCTGGTGCTTGCACGCACGGCCATTGACGGATGTCGTCTGTCCATGAGGCAATCTCATCAGGATGGCTGTACACTTGGTTGTCTAGAAGACAGAAGCAAGAAAAAATGTTCTTCAGGCGTCGTTTAAAAAAAAAACAAAGAAAACCATTGCATATGCTGTCTACGACACAGCTTATTCTAAGAAATGCTGAGTGGGTAAGTGAAAACGCAGTATTACAGTGGAAGTTGGGCCGTTTACAAATAATAGCTGTAACACCCCCCCCCTCCCCCCTCCCCTTTAAAAAACGACAGTCCGGCTACATTAGTGTAGCACAGATTCGGTGAAATACATAAACATTGAATGTCTGCAGTTAGCAATCGATCGCTACCAATTTGCATGTAGTTGATTAGGAATTGATTGATCGTCGATTGATTTCACGTCGACTGATAACGAAAAAATAGCAGCGACAGTGACCAGCACACGAACACAAAAATCCACTCGCTACTCGTGACTACTGCCGCCGACACACTGCGAAGTCGGGCAAGGTCTAGTAAGCGCCATCACCACCACCCCCGACAACCCAACCCGCATCACAACGCACGGTGGGTGCAGTCTGTCTTGCATTTCACCCAACCGAGAAAACCGCTCCCGCTCACTCAGTAGCTAGAATCACGGTTGTTGCTACCAGTGTTAGTTGTGACGCGGGCGTTGCCGGGGTGGATTTGGCGACGATTCCTTGCTCGAAGTCGTTCCACCGATACCATGCAATGCTCTCATCGACAAAAACGTGCGTTTAATCAGTTCGTCACCAACTATTTGTCACCAGCAGCGCCCGCGCGGGTGCCTGAACTCGTCTGCGATATGCTCGAGCAAGCCCTCGTCGGCCGCGCTCATGTTCGCCAGCAGAACCAGCACCCCGCATATACCCAAAATTACGGTAACAAAGACGCTTAGACACATTACTGTATCGTCCAAGAAATGCAACGCCTACACGTCGAGCAAACGGCAAGCGTCATCACTGAAGAGCCCTTGGGTCGCATAAGTTCGAAGGTAAACGTAAACAAGCACGACTGTTTCAAAATCATCGCGATAGGCGATTGTTTCACGTACAGCTGCGTATGTGGCGAATAAAATAGAAATGTTTTAGGTAATAAAATGGTTTGATTTACCTCCAAGGTCGACCGGTTCGATGAGTGCAGCGGCTGTTGAAGTCGACGGCGTGCAGCCGCCTGCGTCATTCGACGACATCCGCCGCTCGTGATCGTCGATCGCAAAATTGCGGCTAGTAACACAGGTGTAATGTCACATCGCAATACTTAGAAATACTGCACATACACTGGACCAAAAACCGTACATAACGGATGCTTCTGCAGCCGGAATGTGGCAATAGAACGGGCAAGCTAGGCACATACATACAGGCAAAACACACGTTTGGGGAGACCTTGAAACAGTCCAAGATGGAATATCCCACCAAGCAGACGCCAGACGTCGCTGCGCGCGCGCGCCTCAGAATATGGCGGTGCCCATGGAGCCCGCATAGGAAAGGTCTATAAAGCGGGTAGAGCGCTGCGCGCGTTCAGTGCAGCGCTTGCTTAGGTTGACTCCGTTGATGCTTCCGATGAAGTGTGATGGAAGCAACAGTCCCGTCAGTGAGTGGGCTGATGCAAGCACGCGCCAGCATCAGCCCAAACACTAATAGCAACGTTACGTCCACTCAAGACAAAGCTGCGAAGCGAAGAGCACGCGACGCTGAACGCAAACGCTTGAAGCGAGCGGCGGACCCTGAACTTCATCAGCGCGAAACAGCTTCGAAGCGTCGTCGAGTAGCGGATCCTGAGCTTCGGCAACGTCAAGCAGCGTCCGTTCCAGAACGTCGAGCGGCGGTACCGGAATTTCGACCATTTCCCCCAAACCCAACTACTATCACAATGGAACGTAACCGAACCCCCCAATGCTCCGCATCCTACTCGGGGTTCCCCTCGGGAAGATAGGGTAATTTTTTGAAATAGCCCAACTTCATGATCTCAGGCCGCGAGCTTATCACAGCCTTGGCATTGTGGTCCTGGGTATTGACCAGCAAATTCATGAAGTTAGTGGCTTTAACCTTTGCTCCGAAGCCCTCAAGGCTTATAAATGGTACCTTCGGCAAAGTTGTTCCGTTCCGGCCAAAATCATTCCGGCGGCCGGAACGCGGCGCCTTCCGTCCGAAAATTGCTTTCTGCCAAAAGCTGGCCAACCTCAACTTTTTGCCCGTCCGCGAGGATGACGCGTTCCACCAGCCATCATCCAACGCCCTGATTGGTTCCTACCGACCTCTTACTGGCCAATCAGGGCATCAGCAAGTTTCAGCCCCAACAACATGGCGGTTGCTCAAGCGAGGCGAGGCGATCGAGAAGGAAAATCGCGAGGCCTAGTTTTGGGACATTGTATTACGGCGCGGCTATTTTGTGACTATTTTAATCGAGTTATAAATTCACGAAGCATTTCTTTGTGCTGACGGCAGCATACATGTACGACGCTTAGTTTGAGAACCACAGTGCCGCAACGTCAAGGCAGCAAGCAACACCCCCCCATGTTTGTTGTGGTGATGGCTGGCCTATCGTTTTTGTGTGTACGTGAATGTGTTTGAAGAAATCGATACAGTCGTTCGAAGAAATCGATACCGTCATTTGTGCGCGTTAACGCCCACAATGGATCAAGGAGTTATAAACCAGCAAGCGGACCAGCTGTGGACGTCCATGTGAGTTCCCGGTGCCACTACAACTACAGCCAGGGTCCCCGCCGATGTGTTGTACTGGTGATTTTGTGCTCACGATTAATGAAGCAAGCAAGGAGTCGGCGCGTCGTGCCAGAGTATATACAGCGCGAGTTCTTGGTGCCGCTGCAACTCCACGGTCTCCTGCCGATGCGTTGTACAGGCGGGTTCGTGCGCGGCCCATCTGGAAACCTTTCGACCATCGTTTATCGTGACGCGAGCAAGGAATCATCGTGATGTGCCGTGTTTTGTGCAGAGACAAGTGCCGCCGTGACTATTCTTCACCGCGTCTACCCTGGCAATGGCGACTATTTATTGCTGTAATCTAGAGCTCCAGAGAGATTGTAGCAGGTGGCAGCGGGTAGCATTTTTTTGCCCCCCAATCTGTTTCTTCTGTCACTGCCGAGCTGTCGTGTTTTGTGCGGGGGCGCAGGTGTGTTCTCAGTTTAATTGGTATCGTCATTAACCCTTTCAGCCCTGGAATTTTTGTTGTGTCTGCAGATTTTTTTTCCTGCATATTTTTCAACAATATGAACCTAGAAACACACATAAACAAAAAGTAAATGATTAGCGTTATTACTTGCCGATTTACAATCATGTAATCAAAACAGCACATCAGGGCTCAGTGGGTGCGGAATGCAACGAAAAGCAAATTTATTTAGCGTATGAGAACAGAAGGGCCACCGAGACGGGCTGCTTTATTTGAGCATGTGGAAGTCTCTGAAGCAGTTTCGAGCCTTTGCTAGACACAGGTGAACGTGGCGCTTTTTGCAACTTATGCGCATCTGCCCTGTGCATCCCTTGATTTTGCAACGCTGCTCCCTGCGGTTGGTGCGAAGCGGCCAGTGCCCGAACTGGTCAAACCTGACGTCTTGTAGAGGGGAGTGAGAAGGCCTTCCTCGCTTTTGCACCTTCGGCCCACTCTCCGCTCGTGCATCAATGATATGCAGGTGAAGTCCAGCAAATCCAGTTCTCTGGCAGGTATTATCCCTCGTACAGTTGGATCACGTTTATACTCCAGCCACAAATTTACAACTGAGGCATTGATAACATGAAAGATCATCCTGAAGGTCCCTTTTCAAGAGCGATCTTCGTGCGGTAGAGAGCTATGAGAAAGTCAGTTTTATCCACTCCGCCCATGCTTCTGTTGTACATTCTAACAGCTGTGTGCTTCACGTCTACATACCACCTGTCTGTCTTGCTCTAGCGCTTGGCGATATCGTCGTCTTAAATGGCCACGAAGTTGGATGCCATGGTTACCGCCCTGTTGTCATACCAGCGTGTGACAGCTAGTTTTCCATCTGTGCTGACCATGAAATTTGATGAACCACGGTCTTTTCTCTTGAGTGCTTTCTCTGACTCCAATGGACATTTTTCACAGCGATTAGTGCGAACAGTTTCTGCAGAAAATATTTTTCCAGCAGTGCACGCAACAAGGGCAAGGACGTAAAATAATTGTCGAAGTACAGCTTAGGGCCTTTGTCCCCACAGGGAATTCGGTCAGCCAGTTGTAACACTATAGCACCTATCACACCGTACTGTTGCTTCAGTGTTTCTTTCAGCTTTGTCGTAGAGCCTTGATAGGGGAGCGAGGAATTTATGAGGCCAGATTCCCCACAAACCATGATGATTTTTGCACCCCAGGGGTGCGGTTTCCCTTTGACATACTGTTATGTCCAGGTGGCCTTTGAAAGGTACAATCTGTTCATCAATGCACACTCTCTCGTCCACTTGCAACCCCTGACACCTTTCTTGAAATTTGTCAAGAAGGTGTCTCACCTTCCAGAGTCGATCGTCTGGGTCGGGCTGTGTCACGTCAGCAATGTGAAGGTTATTCCTCAGCTTTTCGAAGCGGTTGCGGGAGAGCTCAGTTGACGTGACTAGCGTTGTATTCATCTTGGGTTTCCAATACAACCTCAGCTTTGGGTAGCGCATGACGAGCTGAGTCCGATGAGTTTTCATATCTCCTGTTCATCGGTATTCACAGATTTGCCTTCCTGCAGCACCGAGTATCGGTTCGTCTTTTCGGCCAGTTCAATAAACACCCCCGCACGGGGCACCTTGAGCAATCTTGGTGACGGTACTGGCGATACCGCGGACCCCGAGCCCCCATACTCACGCTGTAACCGACCGTGGTAATGAGTTTTAAGGTGAAGGGCAGAAACCTCAAACGGTGGCCGTCGGAGCCCATGTCAAGCTCCAGCGGATGGGCTCCTGTCTGTTTACCAGGCGGGAGCTCCGGGACCTCTCAAGCTATTAGGGTAAGGTTTGAGAAGAAAGTACCCCCATCCCCTACTTTTTCCAATGCCACATGGATAAATCGAAACCCCCTCGCAAACCCGATCGGTCCCTGAAAAGGGGCCGCACCGATGTTACGTAACCACCCTTTCCAACTTTCACTCTCCCGAAACTGATAATTATCCCGAATTCTTGATTATCGATCCCGTGAAAAAGACAAGCCAGTTGCCTCAATTCCGTGTTTCTGATTACAAAAATTCTAGAAGGAATAATCGGTAAACACTACAAAGCCAAAAAGCAAAGAACTGGAGAGTTGCTGGTAGAAGTCACCACCCAGCAACAGGCCACAAATCTCCTGAGCCAGACCCGTATTGCCGATCTTGGCATCAAGGTCACGCCCCACCGCAGCCTCAACAGCTCGCAGGGCGTGATCTCAGAGTCAGATCTGGCAAACGAGACGGAAGCCGATCTTCTAGAAGGCCTGAGAAATCAGGGTGTGACGGCAGTCAGGCGGATATCCATAAGACGAGATAATAAGGAAATACCTACCAGGCACATCATTCTCACATTCGACCGTTCAACTCTTCCAGACCATATCAATGCAGGATTCATCCGGTGCTCTGTCCGAGCGTACATCCCGAATCCGCGGCGCTGTTACAAGTGCCAGCGGTTCGGGCATGGTACCAACTCGTGTCGGGGCCAACTAACCTGCGCCAAGTGCGCGCAACAAGGTCATCACTCTGATAATTGTCCCTCTAATCAATTGCTTTGTGTGAATTGCCAAGGACCTCACGGCGCGTATTCGCGAGCCTGCGAGACATTCAAAATTGAAAAGAAAATCATCAACGTCAAAGTCACGGAAAACATCACCTTCCCGGAGGCGCGAAAGAGGTTCGCCTCTTTTCCCCTGGGGAGGTACGCCGACGCAGCTCGCCGGGGGGCGGAGCGGCGTCTGGTTTCGGCGGGGACCCAGTACCGCGAGTCGGACTTGTCACGTCCCGCCCCCCTCCCCCCAGGCCCCCCCCCAGGGTTGCCCCAGGCAGCCCAACCAGCCTCTGCACCGCTAGCTCACCCAGCAGCGGCTGTGGTGGCAAAGTCTCTCTGTTGGGGATGCCGCTGCATCCACTGCTTCCTCTCCACCGGCCCAAAGCACATGCAAGGGCACGGAGATGGAGACGGAGGCAGTCGCAGCGACCCCCTCCCCCGCCTCACTGCCGGTGCCATCTGTGGTGCTCCCCACGCCTTCGGCACTGGCAGCGCAGGCAAAGAACACCCGAAAGGGTACAACGTCAAGGGGGCCCAGTCCGCTGGGCACCCCCTTGCCTTCAGATGACGACATGGACGTCGAGCCCTTCCGGCTTCCATCGCAGCGGAAGGAACGGGCTGCGACGTCCAGGTCAGTAGAGAAGGCCAGAAAACCCCTTCCAAGAGTGCAAGCCCCGAAAGACCCTACATAAATAATCACACTCCAGTAGCTCTGAACACTTAATAATGGGAAAAGAAAATATTGTTCAATGGAACTGCAGAGGCCTTCTGAATAATCTTGACGACGTGTATGAGATTCTGCATGCCAATCAGCCAAGTGTAATGTGTGTTCAGGAAACACACCTGAATTCCAAGAACACAAATTTCTTGAACAGTTACTTGATATACAGAAAGGACAGGGATGGCTGCACGCACTCTTCTGGGGGTGTGGCCATAATTGCCGGAAATCCTTAGCATGCCACCCTGTCACTCTGAACACTGTCGTTGAGGCTGTGGCAATTCGAACATAATATTTAATAGGTTGATAACGGTATGCTCCATATACATTCCTCCTGATGTTTGCACTTTCAAGCTCTGACTTCGAGGCGCTGGTTGACCAGCTGCCCGAACCATACATCCTGACAGGCGACCTTAATGCTCACAACACTCTTTGGGGCTCTTCTCGCACGGATGCCCGAGGTCGCCTTATAGAGAAATTCCTTACATCTTCAGGAGCATGCCTTTTCAACAATAAACAGCCTACATACCATAACATAGGACACAACACATACTCATGTCTTGACTTGGCGATTGGCTCCGCAGTTCTCTTTCCTCTTCTCGAGTGGGGTGTGGGCACTGACCCATACGGTAGTGACCACTTCCCCACCTCACTAACATACATAGGTAAAGGCCTATGCAGTCCATCTTCCCATAATAGGTTCAATGAAGCAGAGCTAACTGGAATACATTTACAGAGACATCCCAACTACACCACACATCCATAGGACACCTACACGTTGAAAAAGCTACCCAACTGCTCACGGCGCACATCCTCGACGCCGCCGAAAAGTCCATTCCCCACGCCTCTGGTGCCCCGCGCAACCAGCGGAGGCCGTGGTGGAATGAGGACTGTAGGCGGGCGCGAGAGGCCCAGAACAAGGCGTGGGGTATCCTTCGTCGGTACCCCACGTCGGGAAACCTCCTCTTGTTCAAACGGGCCAAGGCATTAGGAAAACGTGTGCGCCGTGAGGCAAAACGAGAGAGTTGGCGTACATTCATAACATCAATAAACTCCTACACAGACACACGGAAAGTATGGACACGTATACGCAAACTCAAGGACAAGGACACACAGCCTGCCCCTGGTCAGTACAACAGGGGACACACTGGAAGACCAGGCTGACACACTCGCACAACACTCCAACACGTGTCCAGTTCAGCCACTACACAAACACTTTCTTGAAACATAAAGCCTCTTGTGAAAAGTCCCTAAACGACAACACAAATCACAGACTTCTTACAATTCCCTGTTTTCACTAAATGAGCTGAAGGCTGCTCTGAGCACGTGTAAACCCTCAGCTCCAGGCCCAGACAACATTACATACGCAATGATACAACACCTACACGCAGAGACACTTGAAGCACTTCTGGGTGTGTTCAGATAAGGACAGCCAAAGTGGTGCCATGACCATTTTTTGTTTGAGATGAAACTTTAATATTGTGTAGAGCACTGCATCCCCACCGTGGAACTGGCATTAGTTTAGTGAGTAACGCCATAGTTGATTTAATAAAAATTATTTAGAACGCGATCGGGCCGGGCTACTTTCCCACATTGCTCGGTGTGGCAACTTTCGGGGACCCGTAAAACGAAGCGAAATTTTTTCCAAATTTTCCTAATTTTTTAAACAAATATTTGCAAACTTTTCTGCTGGATTCGTGAAAATTGAATTTGCAATATTTATATTTTTTGAGAAAATATTTCTCAAACTTAGTAGCGAGAGCAATGTCGTTCAAAAGTGGCACTTCTAAAAAACATTTTTTTACACATCACCCTAAAGTCTAAGCTGTCTAGTTTTTTATACGTGTTTACGAGGGGCTGCTGAACACCTCATACTCTTCTCAATGCTCTACAAAAAAATTTATGAAAATACCGCTTCGTGAAATGCGACAAAAAATGAAAATTTGGAAAAAAGGTCCACCTTTCGACGTCATTTAAAAAAAATCATGTTTCTCAATTTTCGCGATATTTACACAAAATGGCACTCAATTACTGAGTATTCTAGAAAGCTAAACATTTGTTGCATTATTTTTGTTCTAACTCGGAAAAATGAGGTCACATTCAACACATTTTTTAATGTCCGATCAACGGTTGAGTAGCAGTTCGCAGTGAAAAAAGACAAATAATTATGGCCGTTTTTTACATTTTAGAAAAATAAAGCGCCTGATATAAAGAAAACTGATCATGGTATTCATATTTACCCATTGTTCAACTTCTTAGGTTGCGGCAGGCATGAAATAATTGTGAGGTTTCTGAGCTTGTTTCTCCCACCAGAGTAAGGCTAACATTTATTTTCTTTATCGCATTGCCCTAGCTGTGTCATAAACCCATATGTTTATTTCTGACGCTGCTTAATCGCACATTATTGGTAATTTACCCCATTTATAAGCAAGTAACCTCGCTGCTGGCACTGAGAATATTTGACATGCGATCGTCATAGTCAAATGTGTAGTATTTCCGTTCTACCTGGTACATGCGAAGCGCAACTGCACAACAACTTCGTCTTTCCCAACTGTCCGTCTTTCAGGCTCCCGGGGATAATGAATAGATGTGCTTCTTAAACAGTTTGTTTTTAAGCTGTTGGAAAGATAAACTTTTATCCCACTACAAAATCTGCCAACCTTTACTTTGGACACTTCAAGGTTAAGGGGAAGGTGCAGCTTTCTAGTTCCAAGGCCCTTCAAAGAGTCGACAAACAGTGGTCAGAAGCTTTGCTTGTGCTGTAGGAATTACTTCCCGACGAAGGTAGAGGATACCATTGACCGCAGAGGCAAAAAAGTGTGTTCACGTGCGTTGCGATGTCGAGAAAGACTACGACTCTTTGCGGGAGCACAGTCTTGATTCGGCTCATGCATGCTTGGGGTTGGTCGAAATCAAGCGACTTCTTGAAGAGCATGCATGAATATGCGCTTTAATAATGTGTATAAATAACGGTGGTGCCACCCAATTTAAGAACAAATATCAGTTCCTCTAGGTGCGCAGAAGTGAATGTCGGGTCACTAGGGTGACAAAGTGGCTTTTCTCTGGAACCGGACATGACAAAAGTGCGTACGATGGCGTGGAGAGCCTTCTGAAGCATCAAGCTGCTGTGCATATTTTGCGTTGACCTTCAAGCGAAGCCGCAAAAAGTACGAAATAGTTCGTGGACAGCATCCTGCAAAAGTGAATTTTGTCATGCTATATCTTGGCGAAGGTGATATCGCCACATTTGAGGAGAACAAACAAGAGAAAAGCAAAAATGTTCCGCCGGTACTCGGAATCCCGTATCCTCCCGGAAATAGCGAACTCAAACAAAATAAATTGAAGGTACACAACATCGAACTCGGACTCGGAGAGGCAGCGACGGTTTTCACCTCTGCGTGTCGACTCTTTGAAGGGCCTTGGAACTAGAAAGCTGCACCTTCCCCTTAACCTTGAAGTCTCCAAAGTAAAGGTTGGCAGATTTTGTAGTGGGATAAAAGTTTATCTTTCCAACAGCTAAAAACAAACTGTTTAAGAAGCACATCTATTCATTATCCCCGGGAGCCTGAAAGACGGACAGTTGGGAAGACGAAGTTGTTTTGCAGTTGGCGCTTCGCATGTACCAGGTAGAACGGAAATACTACACATTTGACTATGACGATCGCATGTCAAATATTCTCAGTGCCAGCAGCGAGGTTACTTGCTTATAAATGGGGTAAATTACCAATAATGTGCGATTAAGCAGCGTCAGAAATCAAACATATGGGTTTATGACACAGCTAGGGCAATGCGATAAAGAAATAAAATGTTAGCCTTACTCTGGTGGGAGAAACAAGCTCAGAAACCTCACAATTATTTTCATGCCTGCCGCAACTAAGAAGTTGAACAATGGGTAAATATGAATACTATGATCAGTTTTCTTTATATCAGGCGCTTTATTTTTCTAAAATGTAAAAAACGGCCATAATTATTTGTCTTTTTTCACTGCGAACTGCTACTCAACCGTTGATCGGACATTAAAAAATGTGTTGAATGTGACCTCATTTTTCCGAGTTAGAACAACAATAATGCAACAAATGTTTAGCTTTCTAGAATACTCAGGAATTGAGTGCCATTTTGTGTAAATATCGCGAAAATTGAGAAACATGATTTTTTTTAAATGACGTCGAAAGGTGGACCTTTTTTCCAAATTTTCATTTTTGTCGCATTTCACGAAGCGGTATTTTCATAATTTTTTTTTGTAGAGCATTGAGAAGATGTATGAGGTGTTCAGCAGCCCCTCGTAAACACGTTAAAAAAACTAGACAGCTTAGACTTTAGGGCGATGCGTAAAAAATTTTTTTTAGAAGTGCCACTTTTGAACGACATTGCTCTCGCTACTAAGTTTGAGAAATATTTTCTCAAAAATATAAATATTGCAAATTCAATTTTCACGAATCCAGCAGAAAAGTTTGCAAATATTTGTTTAAAAAATTAGGAAAATTTGGAAAAAATTTGCTTCGTTTTACGGGTCCCCGTAAAGTTGCCACACCGAGCAATGTGGAAAGTAGCCCGGCCCGATTGCGTTCTAAATAATTTTTTATTAAATCAACTATGGCGTTACTCACTAAACTAATGCCAGTTCCACGGTGGGATGCAGTGCTCTACACAATATTAAAGTTTCATCTCAAACAAAAAATGGTCATGGCACCACTTTTGGCTGTCCTTATCTGAACACACCCAACAGTTTGATTAGAAAACAATACTTTGATATACCGTATTTACTCGCGTAATGAAACCACTTTTTTCCAGAAAATTCGGCATGAATTTGGGGGGGAGGGTTCATTATGCGGGAAAAAATTGCAGCAGATTTTTTAAAAGTTTATTGATTGATTGATTGATTGTGGTTTTAACACGCCGACGCAACTAAGGCGATGGGGCGCGCCGTAGTGGAGGGCGCGGGTTAATTTTGACCACCTGGGGAGATTTTTTAAAAGTTGAAATTCCACCCAATAAAGTTGCTGAGAGAGAACGCGTCAGAGCCAACGTTTTCAGTGGCAAGGCGTTGCGTTGCTGAGCACGAGGTCGTTGGTTCGATTCCCGGCCGCGCGGCCGCTTTTCTGATGGAGGCGAAAGCCAAAAAATTGCCAGTGTTTACGAGATGATTGCGCACGATTAAAGATCCCAGGTGGTCAAACTAATCCGGAGCCCTCCACTACGGCGCGGCCTCATCGCCTGCGAGCGTTTAAAAGTTAAACCCAATAAATCAATCAATCAACCTTACCGTTTTCGTAATAACACCTGGGGGATTATGTAATGGAATTTCTTTTTTATTCTGAACATGCCAGTGGCCCCCTACTCGCCATGGAGCTGTCCTCCTCACAGAAGTCGCTTGCGGCTTCACATTCATAGTCTGCCCACAGTGCACCGTCTTCCATGCTGTCAAGGCACTCCAAAACTTCTTTTCTCACACCCGGAACTTCCCTTTTTTGGGCCACGAAACACACGGCGATCCTTGTTCACCGACCAAAAACCTTGTTTTCGCCCGTAGCGTACATGCAGTGGGTCAACACTGAAGTGCCACCCAGCCGCGCGGTTTCTATGTGCATCAACGCATGCTCCACCACCTTCAGTTTAAAACCGTCTGTGCAGCTCATGTACTGGGCCATTGTACAGCGCGCACCAAGAGCACAAAAAAAGGCCGGAACACAGCTGAACAACACCACCACCGAGCGTCATGGCGAAATCGTGGAACAGCAAGAGCAGGGGAGTGCGGAGTACGTTTATAGTGCTTTGTTCGCACGCTGCCAAAACCATCCGGTAGTACGTTTCGCGTTCTGTTCGCACGCTGCAACGTTTTTATGGCGCAAGGTTTGTTTTGTGTTCAGCAGGTGGCGCACCGCATGCGCGCAATTTTTAAATTGTGAGCCACAGCATTCCCGCTCACGTCTCCGGCTACTGTTGAGATTTCTTTTTGTTGGAATGCGTTTTTAGCATTTCTGCGTGTACTGTGGCGTGATATCAAGTTACTGCGATCGTCTACAGCATCAGCAACCATGCTGAGATAAAAACATATCCCCGCTGCATTTTTTATTCAAAGTGACAAAAAAGTAAATTCTCAAGAAGAAAAGTGGGGGGAGGGTTCATTACGCGAGTGGGTTCATTTTGCGAGTAAATCGGTATCCGTGTTTGATAGAATGAGGTTTCACTGTAGTACTGCAGGGCTGCGCCTGAGGAATGTGCCCTGCCGGACAGTCTGTAGAGCTGTCTGTGGGCCCGGGTCATTGGAACTATTGCTGGTTGGTAGTGAGTTGGGCCGAGCACCTGTGCCTCAATGGTTGCTGCTGCTTGCTGGCTTGCAGGGGAGCCGTGCCACCTGGGGCCAGGTTCGACCCCTTCGGGCCTCCACGTCCTGATGACCCGAGTGGCATACGATACTCTGGGTGTGTGCAGGCTTAAGCCTGGTTTTCTCCTCTCACATTACGGAAGTAGTTGGTTTGAGGCACCCAAACCTAATTCCAGGCTCTGTGGGTAGCCTTTTAGGCTCAGCAGAGTAACTTGTGCAGAACATTGCATGCCAGAAAAATTTCTTGCTTAATGTTGTTTGTTTCCATGATGAATCCTTCACACACGAAATCAGGCACGGCTCAATTTTGAGCTTGCTGTGCCACCACGCCTAACTGCCTAATTTAGAGAAAACAAGGCAATAAGGCCTCAATAGGTTACATGAAAAGTTTAAGTTAGCTTTTCTACCAAGCAAAATGACTAGGGGTGTGCAAATGCTCTAATATTCAAAAACGAATCGAACAGTACCTTCACGAATAATTTAATTCGCGAATAAAATATTTACTATTCGATTTTTGGATAGTTGAGTGTATTTTCCAATGTGCCCGGCCCTGCGAAAGTGAGAGACATCGGCCCACACTAACGCACTGTTGGTACGCCATCTGCTCGGCAAGTTTCATTCAAATCGCACTGTCGACGAGCGCGCTTTGTACAGGCCGCCATAAATTTTATCCCGTGTACGGAGAATTTGCGGTTGCGTCGATAAGGTCTTTCCGATCTTTCCTTCGTGCTGTTGCCGTCGACTCTGGCCATCATTTTGAATACTGCGACTGGTTGTTTACATGTTAGGGCAGCTTCCGATAAAGTAAAGTAACCGCCGCCGCTTTTGTTGTTTTTGACAGCGCCCCCGTTAATTTGAAATCAAAAGCGGTTATGGATTTTTTTTAATGCAGTTTGTGTATGTTTATTGCATGTTTCTTTGTTTTAGTTTGTGTATGTTTATTGCATGTTTCTTTGATCTGCCCGCAACAGATCGCAAAAGCACTGCGCTGATGGAAGCATCGATTGCCATGACTATATGTACACAGTAATGCCGTATTTTAATTTGTGTTCACATTGTAGGTACCATGAAGGCAGCATAAAACTTTGCTTTACTCGAAAGATTGGGCCATTCATTGCTCACTACAATTTTGTTCGATTGGAGATGGTGCTGCTATCACAGAGGAATTACCGTATTTGCACAATTCTAAAGCATGCCTTTTTTGCTAAAAGTAACTTTGAAATTTGTGTACGTGTTACAATTTGGCTTAAAGCCAAAATCTACTTCCAGCAGCATTTCCATGTACACGAGCACCTCCAAAAATACAATTCAAGCCAATCAAAACAAATTTTTTTTTTTTCGAAATTTCTTAAGTAACCTTTTCTGCTTGTTACAATCGTTAGATTCGCACAAATACGGTAGTGCTTAAATGGGCAGATTTCATATTGATTAATTGTAGGGTTTAACATGCCGACGCGACACAGGCGATAAGGCTCCGGAGGGCTCTAGATTAATCTTGACCATCTGGGTACCTTTAAAGTGCACTGAAATCTCGAACACGCAGGGGTTTTCGCTTTTCGCCTCGATCAGAGAAGCGGCCGTCGCGGCCAGTAATCGAACTCGCGTCCCCGGGCTCAGCAGCACACCACCATAGCCAGTGAGTCACTGCAACGGGTGGCAGATTTCATATTACTCAGTACGTCGTAACATGACATGCAAGGGTCCTGTGATGCACCTGGGGGAGCAGTCAAAAACAGGCAGTCTGTAAACTGACTTGACACTGTTTACCTGACTACCTATACAAAACTTTGACAAAGCATGTATGTTGTGTGCCGTGTATATTTTGTACTGCTCCCTCTACAAGTTGTGATTGCTTTAATATGCGGCCATTTTTTTTTCCCAGGCCCAACCCGGACCATCTTCCAAGACCTCCAGACTACGATGACATGTTCAGCTGAACAAGCGTCTGCTTGTCACCTTTTGTGTGCGTCGACAAATTTTTTTTTTTTTTCCTTCCAATTTTCTTTGCTGCAGCTGATTTCTTGCTCACCACAACTGGCTTTCTGGAGTGACAAGAGTGCAGCGGGACTTCCTGTCCAGCATTTGGTTGATTAAAAATGCTCCGCACACTGCTGGAAAACCCTTTTTGATGCCAGGCTATCGAAAAGATGACCAGATGTTTCAAGTTTGTTGGGCGCAAGTGAAACCAGGCCCATTAAGCTGGAGGGTCTGATTTGTGGAGTTGTCTGAACACTGTCTTTTCTAAAAAAAGGAATATCTTTGTATCAGTTCTTGTAATAAAATTGTTTGTCTTTTTAAGTTAGTCTGTGTTGCACTTGCGGCCATGTCAAGTCATTAGTATAGTGTTTCCAAGGCTTTGCTTGTTGCTTGTTCAGCGCGGTAGTCAATTCATGATGGCTTGCATACTTTGCTTCAGAAGTTTTTACGCAGCGTGGGAATACTCTATAGAAGAAAATGTTAGGCTGGCCTAATAGCCTGTGCAGGCTTTACTGAGGCACTGTGCTTCAAGTAAACGAATATTTCCCTGGAACTTGGTGAGCCTGGACACTGCAACTGAGCTATGGCAGTGTTGCTCATACCTTCCCAGCAATGGGTCTGTGACGATAATTGGTGGAGACCTGTTGAATAATGGCAATGCAGATATACGTGTTGGGACCTTCTTTTTAGGCAGGAGCATATATTCTTTTGTGAAGATTCACATTAGGTGTATGTATGAAGCCTGTTGATCAATTAAAATCGGCTTTGCATTCATCACTGTCAACAACTTCTGTGATAATATTTTAGAGCAGTTTTTTTTTTTCTCTCGCAACTGACTCAAAATTCCAACATTCTTGGGGCCCTGTACAAATTTTGTACCAAGGCTGAAAAGTGAAGATTCTTATCTATTTTAGCTAGGTCGTGAAGATTAGGTTAACACCACCTTCTGTAGATACGCATGTTCACGTTGCGTTGGACAGCAGAAACGGCGCTGAACGATCAGGCACCGCGTTTTATAGCGCGCATAACGGTACAGTGCGTCTGCCGCGGCTTGACGCAACACAATCCATTTAATCCAAATCAAGCCAAGCCAATCAAATCCAATCCAATTCGCGAGAGAGTGTTCGCTATCGGAGAGGAGAGGGGGTGACGAAGAGCGCAGCTGGCGCGGCGAGGAGAATGGGGGATTGGTTACGACGAGCGGATGCAGGGCAAGGCAGTGAAGATTAGGTGTTAATATTTGGCTGCCTTGCTTTTTCAACTTGCTCTGGTTTTACTGCTACAAATCATTAGCTTTTGCCACTGCTCGTAGTAGAGGTTGGTATGTGACCTTTAGTATACTAAAATCAAGAGGACACATCATCTATCATGACTACAAGAAGGTTGTGCAGCTTTGCATGACCCTGTATTATGTTGGAGTTTAAAAACCCCTATTTACAGAGCACAGTTGTGATTTTTCAGATCCAGCGGAGCAGTAGAAGTAAAGAAAAATCCTGGCTGTTCAAAAGCAGCGAAACCATATTTTGGAACTTGGTGGCTAATTCTAGTGTGCTTGCTGACGGCTGCCACGAAAACACTGCTGCAGCAGTTCAGGATGAAAAGAACACAACTGGGCTGAGTCTGAATTGAAATTTGCTTCAACCATGTTGTACATTATTTGTACTTCTGTCTCGAAAAGTGGCTTTGCTTCCAAAATGGTTTCGTAAATGGGCTCTTTAGCATACAGTGAAAGCGTATAGTGTTTTAGCATTGAGACTTGATACTTGAGCAAGTACTGTAGCTGCAGGAGCCTTGGGCGATGCATTTGACCATTGAATGTAATTTGGGCTCTTATCCAAACTTGTCCACGCACATGTCATGCCTGTAGTCTCCCAACTCCTTACAACAGACGTGTCACCTAACCGTCGCATTAAAATGAAGGGTGTGAATGCATCCCGATCCTCATGGGAGGCAGCGGCTCTACCAAACAGCGAGTTCATGAACACCGGTGCATTACTGCAGAGCGAGGAGAGATATCGTGATGCTTCTGTACTTTGCATTAACAATGGCTCCAGCATTAACACTCCTGAAGGAAAACTAGGGGTATTAGTTTTTTAAAGTTCGAGGTGCCAATGTTATTTTATAAAAAGACTGAAGGGAAGGGAGGGGGGGGGGGGGTAAGAGTAAGTATTTTGGGTGTTTTTCAATTGATTTTTAGAATATTTTGGCCAAGTCAAAAGCGACAATACTGATTAAGTATACCAAACGCAGGTGCCCAATTCAGGTCTCAATTCAACCTGCTGTGTGATGCACGTTTCCAAAACTGCGTTCGTTATAACAGAACTTCGTTTGCAGAACTTCACTTCGTCTCTTAGGATGAAATGAAGTAGCTGCGTTTTTGTGAAAGCACCAATCTGCAAAGCCCACTTCGGCACCACTTTCGGGAGCCCCATATCAAAAGCTTTTTACAACTACTGTTTGTCACCAAGGAAGACGTCCTTTTGTTCTTGGTTTTGTGTACCTTGCGCATCAGGATTGTTTTATCGAGCGCTGTTGAGGCCTTTACTTACCATTACTCCGTATCAAAAGACACGAATCTCCACTGCACCCTAACGGATACCTTTGTCCATCCAATTAGCTTACACCACGTTTCCTACTCAATTTCCCGCTCAATGCACTTACTGCTCCAAGCTTGGCACACTAGCCCACATTTTGTTTGAGTGTGCACACAACCCCGACCTCCCACCGTTTCCTTCTCCCTACCCCTCCCTCCTTGGGCTGTGGGAGAACCGGATTACCAACGACCACCTGGACGTCCAGCGACTTTGGCATCTAGGGCATCGGTCATCACTTGGATTCTTGGACTAGGAAACCACTCCTACTTCTTGGCATAATATTTCATACCACTACTACTACTACACCATGTTAGTGCAGTGGTTACGTTGTGGGTTAAAAGTTAAATTCAGCAGCACCAGTGATGATGATGATGATGATGATGAACAGCATACATAGGAGCCGAGGGAAAAAAAAAAGAAGGGTGGGTGGCATCTTTTTAGTCCAGAAATTTTGGCGCACGCACGCGCACACAAAAAAAGTGGCGGTCTAAACTGATTTGTAGCCCTCTACAATGATGCTTTTCACAGCCTAGGTGTAGCTGCTCCGTGTGCAAGGTCTCAGTTTAAATTACACATTACTATACTTTGGATTGCCTATGCAAGAAAGAATAGTCAAAAGTGGCCTTTGGCATTGTGCATCACATTTACACACACTATCCAGTGAGCAAACAGAAGTAAAAAAAAAAATTGCCACCAGATTACCAGCTGGCCAATCGGCACGAAGCACACGTGCATCGCAAAATGTGGGGTGGTGTGGCATTGCAAGACTTTCAGCAACATTTTACAAGGCTCAGGGAGACGTGGTTGAGCCCACCACTATGGCGCTGTGATGTCGAGGCCTTGCACCAAGTGCCCCCGTTCAGTTGGGTCGCAAAGACACCACAGCAGACTAAAGTCTTTCGATGAAATGAGTTTTTTTGAATAGATAACACCCCCTCTTCGGCTGAAACACTTGCTAGTTTGCTTCTAGCTAGGTTTCCATTTGACAGAATAGCTTGTTTACTTCTTTTACAATATGTCTTTGTAGGGTAAGTGCACTCCACATTTTTTTGGAAGAAATTGTCTATGCAACGTGCAGGTTAACCCACCTGCCAGCGTTCTACATAAACTGGCATCGGAATGGGTGCTGCTTCAGTAGTTAAGTCAATTTTTTTTTAGGTTCCCCGTCCAACCATCATTTCTGCATGCACTACTAACTAGCCTCCTCTTGCAACTAGCACCCTCTTGCAACACTAGTCACTAGATTCAGCAGAAAAAAAGAAAAAAAAAAACGCAGAAAAAAAAACGTGAAAAAAGGTAGGTGGCCTCAGCTTAGTGCCGATGCTCCAACAAGGAAACTTTTACATTTTTAGCACTGCAACATTCAATTTTAGCACAGCAACATTGATTCATAAAATTCAAGTCAGTTCATCTACACATAAGAACTAGGATGAGGCCTCTACCTTTGTTCTCTGTCGTAAACAAGTAAATTCTAATTTCATTCCATGCACTCTGTAGCAAAATGATAAAGCATATTACCCAATGCGTACAAAAAAAAACTTGTATGCAAAAAAAAGAAAAAAAGAAAAAACAAGCACCAAAGCTAGAAAGTATACGCAGCGACACTCGCTGCTTAACAAGCCGTAAGAAGTGGCAAGATAACCCTTCCCCTTTAGTGTATAACCTACTTTACCACCACCCATCCTCATGGGAGACAACTGTGCCATCAAGGAGTTTTTGTCCTGTGGCGATAGCAGTGATCAGTGCTGGGAACAATGGTGGAGACACTGAGAACTTTCCCTCGACAAAATAGTGCATAAAATAGGTTTCCTGTACTGTAAATATAAGTGCACCCATGGTCTGATAATTAGACAACGGTTATTTCTTCAATGGCAGAAGCCATTCCACGGATCTAAAGGTGGCCCTCGCGGCTGGTATTTTAGGGTTTGTCAGCAGAAAGGAGGTTGGTGCACACTTGTTAAGTGGAGTCGTGCACAGCTGCCTGCGCATCCCCTCCTCATGCACGAGGCCCAAGGGCAGCAGTGGAGACTGCATCACCAGCTGGGAATGCCTCCAAGCAAAATCCAAATGCTTGGGGCAGCTTGAAGTGTAATTTCTGAGCACATGCCAAATGCTCCCATCTTAACTACAGCAGAAGTCTACTTGGCAACAATGGTCTCTACCAGATTTCTTCCAGACATGGCGTGTACTGAAGACCTCCGGTATGTATAGGGCAGTACAACTGCGCTTTAGCTCTGCTATTTGAAACCCCCTATTTAGTTTTACTAGCTGAAGTGATGTGAACAAGAAAAGGAAAGGCAGAAGATGCCATCTGCTGTAACTTTGAGAGGTAAAAATAAACAGAGAGAGAACAATCTTTCAAAACACGCACCCTGTGGTGGACATTGACACCACTGCTGTTTTAGTTTTTCTCCAATGCAGTCGCGATCCATTACGTGCATTCTTGGTAAAACTAATCTTACTGCCAACAGGTTCATTTCTTTCACTCGTACAAATTTTCGCACAATTTTTGCTGGTGCTGTGGACCTCTTGCATAATTTAATGCACATGTATAATGATAATTTTTTTCTTTGGTGTTTACAAACTGGAACATCTCTAAAATTGCTGTGCACCGCTCCAGAAATGTGGTCAAGGCACACAATGAAGTTGTAAACACATGAACAGAAGACACTGACACCTTATAAATTGTGCACCAATGTGTAGTGCAAAGACAAGAATACACCACATATTTATCGTAACTTTCATTCAAATCTTTACTGGTAGTGGAAGAAATTTTCACAAAATACAACAAAGTACAGGTCTGGGAGGTCTTTGTGCCAACTGGCACAATTATTAGAGAAAATTGTGTGAACAAAGACAGCTACCTAGCTGTCATGGCTGTGGATAGGAGCAATTGCTTGCAACCGATGCAATGAAACCAAATTTTCACCGTGCAGCAGTGCAGGCTTGTTGCTATTCAACGGCACGCAATTAACGATGGAGAAAGATGATTCTGCTGCAGCTTCACACCAGACTTTCTATCCTCGTGCACTATTCTGTTGCGCGGTGCACTCTTGGCCTACGCGCTCTTGCGAGCGGTGCCCTGCTTGCTCTTGCGGATCTCCCGGATGTCGTGCCGGAGGTCGTTGAGGACGTCGCTCTGGCCTTCCTTCTCCAGCCGCTGCGACCAGGCCTGCATCTCCCGGTCGTACCGAAGCCGGTCCTGGTCGGCCTGCTGCACGTACAGCTGTAGCAGAGAACAGGGCACCGCACGAGCGAGAGAGGCTTCAAGGTGGGATACATCTTGAGAACTGAAAATATGCCCCGAAATTTATCATCCCCATCAATTCTATTTTCGGTGATCGACTTCTGTAGACTGTGCCAGTATCCAAACATTTACAAAGCTGTTACATTTATAAATTCTATAAATTAACATTTTTTTCCCTGTGTTTGTAAGCTTGTTGTCCCCCCCCCAAAAAAAAAAAATTCTTTCGAAGTCAAATGTCGCCCACAACATTTTGGGATCTACTACTTGCCCGATTCACATAACTCTGGCTGCATCATTTGGAAGCTGTGAATTGGATAAAACAATGAAACTACAAAAATATAATATTTCTTCTTGCTGGTAGCAAATTCTGTGCAGTTTATTTTATCGAAATACTCGTATCCTGCCTTATATTTCCTTATACATATTTTTATATATCATTTCCTTGTGCCTTATATGTTGCCTTATGCAGTAACAAAGTTAAAACTACTGCTGTAGCATGTTTGCACTCCCTGGTCCTTCTTATACTGCCCGAAGGGATACAGGTACTCTGGGATTTAGTGGGTAGGCTGTAAAAAATTAACCACAATGAAATGGCATAAAAGTACTGCATAACTTCAAACCTGAACCACATAGGCAAAAACTGACTGCATATTTGAGTTCACGACGGTAAAATACACATCTGAAAACCCCATGTGCATAGGTGCACAGCAACAAATAACAAAAATGTCCTCAAGAGCAGTGCCCCCCTCAATTAAAGGAAATTCAGTGTACATTCACAAAACTGGCCATCATTTTTAGTATGCATTGTTTGATATGCTGAATTTACTAAACACACATTGCTGCATCAACATATTTCATGGTTAATTAAGTCAACGTTTGAGCTCTGCTTTTAAGAGTAGCTGAAATATTTAATAGCTCCGAAATTCAAGCCAAGCCCTCTCTTTAATGATGGTGTAATTTTTGAGCAAAGATGACCATGTTGTGATGGCATGCTCCGGCTGGGGGAGGGAAAAAAAAAAAAAAAAAATCAAGAGATGGAGTGAGAAAAGGGGCCGAAAAAGAAATTAGGTAGCCATTACTATTAATTTTTTCGTTAAAGCTGCTTTAGATAAGGCCATGCTATCAAGAGCATTAGTATAATAGTAATTCCACCTATAAATTTTTTACGGACTAGGCTTTCTGGTTCTGTACACCGCATTAAAAGTACCTCTTAAAATAACTTGAGAAGCCAGTTCCTTTGCATGTGCATTCCTGTAAGGGACGTAGTGCATAAAACAGAGTACTCTATGCACTAAAAAAACAAGCCAGGTTCAAATACAGTCAGAAACAAAGCTAGGGTGTAACGCGTCCTGCACAGTATGGTGGCACCATCTAGGAGGACTGACGGTAAACAAAGCGTTCCGGAGTCCACTGCAGACTAAACGGCGTACTAATAGTGTTCGCTGAAGACCTGTCCTGGTGACGTCATGGCAGAAGCACGAAACACATGATTTGGTGGAAGAATCAAAATTTAACTTAAACTGATTAATTTCTCAGTGAATAAAGCATCATTTGCCGCCAAACAAAGCGCTGGTGGCACTACAAAACACCAAATCTTTCGAATAAAATAAACCGGTAAACACATTTTCGAGCACTTCATCCTAGTTTATGCAATTCCACAAGCGTTTTGATGCACACTGTGTCAGTTACTGTAAGAAACATTAAATATGTTCTACGCTTTTGTGTGTGCAATCATGCTTTCGTGAAAATGTGAAATGCAAAATTTTATTTCGATTTGGAGGCTTGTGTGGCCAAGCTGATCTAACGTGGGAAACTTGTGAAACAATAAAAAGAAAAAACAAAGGTGACACTATGTTTTTTGAGAGAAAATACACTTACAGGATAACTGATTAAACTGTTTGCAGTGTCACACCTGCAGTGATAGGCAAATGTGACACCACACTATCTGCGCTTGTGCATTCAGCTTTGTGTGTTGGCATTAAAAGCAGCCAAAGATGCACTTGCCATCAGGCACAGAAATGTGCCATGAAAACCTCTCCCTTTCCCCGAGAGGATGCCAGCACCGACATTGCACAGACTGACTATGCAGCGCGATCTGCTGCCAATGTTAAGACTAACACCACAGCTACTGTACTAGGCTCACACTGGGAAATACCACAAGGGCACAACTCAATACATTTTCGCCAACCAACTGACCTGTTTCTTCTCATCAGGCAGTTGCCTCCACATGGCCCCAAGGCGTGTCATAATTTCCTGCAATATAGAGACATGGGTCACTGAGCCATAAAAAACTCAAGTTCTGCTCTAGAAATAAATCTGCAGGCATTCACTTGTTTTAGGCACTGCCAAGAACTCCTCCCATCTGTTAAAAATTATATACACTTAAAAGCGCACGGCTGCCAATTCCAGCACAATTGACAGCAAGCCAAGGGCATAGTGCGGAAAGCCACGACAACACAAACATCCTTCTTACTGGGGGAAAAAAAAAAAAAAATTGGAGGTTTAACACACAACGAAGCTACTCCTGGGCTATGAGGCATACTGTACTAGAGGGCTCTGGAATAATCTCGAGCACCGGGGGATCTGTAATGTGCGCCGAAATCTCAACCCATCGGCATTTTTTCGTTTTCCGCCTCTAACTTGAAAATGCCCGCTGCGGCAGAACACATTCTTTCCTCTCACCCTGATGCCATTATGAGACGACAATGTAAAAAGCTTTCAATAACAGTACCAAAGACAAGCATTAATTTCTTTCATTGCCCATTACTCTAACAATTAAAGTATGTGCTCGAATGTTTTCAGTGCACTGGCACTTTTGAACATGCTCTTGCCCACATTTTCACACAAGAGATATCTACTGAACAAAATTCGAATTAAACACTTCGGTTCGCTAGCACAAATACACTGTGTCACCTACAAGGTCCCCTATTGGTTTTCCCAGTACAAGCCAATTTTTCTAGCTTAGCAACAAATGTCACACAGAAGGATTCACAAGAAAGGGAGGGCTAGCTGACTGTGCTTAAGTGGAATGCACCGCCTACCTGGGGGGATGGGGGCTCATTTTTACTATGCGGCTTTCCTAGGAACCATGAAGAAAAACTGCCACCAACTGCTCTCTGGAGAAGAGACAGAGCAGAGCAATGGCAGACACTCTAGCAATTTGGTTTCTATAAGCCCACGTAGTGAAGTGCACACAAACTTCTTGACTGTCATGAAAAATATGAGGGCTTCAATACAGGGTGCTCACTCCTTTTGCATTTTACAGCTAACCCCACCCCCTCCAAGTGGATGAAAACTAGATTTCCCGCTCAAGAGAACATGGCCCATTCAGAGCAGGGTTGTCCCCTCTGCAGGAGTGGAACAGCAGGGTACATGGGTTTGGCAGCAGACCCGGGAGCAGGCAAAATTGCCTTTTGTAGCAAGCGTGGAGCAGCCAGAAAGGCCTTTTGGAGGGGGTGGCACAGCAGCCTGTGCCAGCCCCCTTGAAGCTGAAGGGGACCAGATAACAGGGTGTCCGGCAGGCGGCAGTGTTAAAGTACTACTGACGCCAAAATTTTACGTTCATTTTTATTGCCTTTATCAATGCTTAATGGCCTGGCAAACCTGAAACAGCACTTTAAGTACTTGAGCGTGCGATATATTAATACACTGAATGGCCTGAAAATCGTTTGTTTCAATTTCCCGCGCTTTCAGCCTGGAAAGCGCGTATGACAGATGGTCTCTTTTTTGCCTGCTCAAAGCAGCTCTGAGCAGCTCCAAGCTGGTCACGTTATTTGCAGGAGCAGCTTCGCGTTGGCTCCGCCCACCACTTCCGGAGCAGGTCAATCGCATTACATTTGCTCCAGGAAGCAGCTAGCAGACGACAGAAAGGTGAGCAGACGACACACGCGAAAGGACACTCGGGGTCTCGTTGGCGTTTCGCTCATTCTGGCGTCAGTTGATCGTCTGCTCAGTGCGAGAATAGGGATTGTCTGGTATTCCTTCGCAGTTCGTGATTACAAGTGTCGTTAAGATGCCGGTGTGCCCGCAGTCTTCGACGAAGGTGGTGCACCAGTGTTTAACAAAAGGGACCAGGTTTTCGCGTCTATACGTACATACAAATGGCAATACTTGGACACCGTCATTAAAGGTTTGCATGACCGCATGCTGAAGCAAATACTATGGGATTTTGCATCTGTTTGCATCTTGTATTGTAAATTTCACCTCAAGATATGTCACCGTTTCGTCGCAGTAACCACAGGAGTCAAGTATATCCAAAATTGCAGGTAGGGCACCGGCTAAGTGAGGTAAACAGTTCATGTCTACCCACCGGTGCACACGTCACAGAATTCGCTCACCCGCAAACGGAATATGCATGAAAACAGTGTCCCATGACACGCCGAAACGGCGCATTTGGTTGCGTCGACAACGGTTCTCGACACAACTGAGAAATTTTGTAGCTACTTTGACAGCAGCTTTAAAAGAAAAATTCGTTGTAAAAATTTGTCACCAAATATTAATTATCAGTGTTCTAACTTCGAGTTGAGCACCTACATAAAATGCCAACACGAGCAGACGACAAATCGTCTGCTCCTCCGCAGTTTGTTTGCCACACCAGGTCGCTAGAGCAGCTTTGAGCTGCTTCTTCATGTGACCCCATACATAACTTCCGGTCCAAGAGCTGCTTTGTATCTGCTCAAAGCTGCTTTGAGCAAAGGGAAAGAAAAAAAAAATTCAAAAACAGAATCACGGCATGACCTCACCGGTTCGTGTGGACGTCAAAACACTGTGGAGGCCAGTGGAGGCTTTGTTCCGACTGCCCCACCGCCAGAGAGGAGCGGCTGAACTGCCTAAAGGCGTTAGGCATACCATTGTGGCGGAAATTCGATAACCGGTTCAATAAAAGTCCTGATGGTGATTTCTATTGCGATTCCTGGCTATAGTATCGGCTCCTTTCCTGTGTGCGGAACCTTATTTTTGCCAAGAGTGCCTTTCTGGGCAGTGGTTATGCCTGTAGCTCTGGCTACAAGCATCAGTTTGTGAATACGCCAGCGACCAGTCGCTGCTCGCTGGACTGCGAGTGTGAAGTGACGTCACGAGTTTTTGACGAGAGTTGGTCGTCACTTCTTTTAGATACCCCGGTGTGATGACACGCCGATGTCCATTTCCTGCATACCGCTCTGCGTGCTGCTCCGTCGGCGCGACAAATGATATCCAATTAAAGTATCTTCCTCGCATCGCAGGCTGCTCATATTTCAACCAGGGTATTCTGTTGAGTGAAGGAAGCGAACAGTGTAATAACATTAACGCCGAAAATTGGTGTCATTACCCCCCTTTAAACGAACTCATGGTGGTACTCTGTAAAACAAGGAAGACATTTCCTTGCATTTTTTTTTTCTATCGAACAGTGGTTTCAGTGCGTGCAACACAGAACACAGCTTTGTCTTTGCCCGTCACAGGGTTGCGAGAGTCGATGAACGTACCCCATGGACTACGTAATGAGAGCGCGTTAGAAGATGTAATTAACGCTGAACCATCCTCCATATAAGCAAAGCTAACACCAAAGTTCACAAGCAAAAATGAGTAATTACCTCACAACAAAGGCAAACTGAATTAACAAGTGAAAGCAAAACCTCCAAGACCCTGTTTGTTCAATGCATGCAGCTACGCTTGTCAAAAATGTCAACTAAGCTGAAGTTCACCTCCAATAAACTACAGCCTTTCATGAGAACATTATTCTGTTTTCTATCTGTTTGCAATGTGACAACACAAAACATTTCACTCCTTTGTAGTCATTTTCAATCGATTGTGGCGCATCGGCCAGCATCGGCAAAAAAGACCGAGCAAATGCGACACAAATAAATCCAAAATGAAAGCGTAGTGCCTGCGGCCTTACAGCTAAACAAAAGCCACCTTCTATAGCCGCTCATATATCCTCGATGAAACCGAAACCACCACCGCACTGAAACCGAAAACACAATGTTTCAGCCAAGTTTTTAGGCAAAGGGCACCATGGCAGTCGTATCTCGTGGCTCAATTCGGGCTATACAGCACAGGACAGCGCTGATAACAAGTTGGCGCAACAGGGGCGGTTCGGCGCAGGTAAACAAGTTTGGCGCTCAATGGCACAAATGGCGCAGCTGTTCCACCCCTGCCATTGTAACTCCGGTAGGCAGTCCAGTTCCCAGTAGCAGCTGTACCTCTGTGAAACTCCTCTCCCCAGCTAGGAGTGAGACCATGCCCTCGTGACACTGCCTGCTGCTTTCAGACAACTGCCGTTTCTAAACCCAATAAAATGGCCAGACCAGCACTCAGATGGTCATTTTGGAGCTGGAAGGCACTTATAAGATAACCTCTTCACCAGGCTTATCACAGCCCTCATTCACCTTCAGCATGCTGAAAAAACATCAAACTAACGGGCAGTCAGGACGACCTTGATCACCCTAGAACCTGCTGCCAGTCAACAACATCAAGAGGCAAGCCTTGTCCTTCTAGCTCCCTGAACTGGTAGGCTACAAAAAGTATCAAAACAAGAAGCTAGGCAATAGACACAAACTAAGTGGCCACGAAAAGTAAACTGGTACCACGACACTGCCATGAAAACTTTTTGGAACCCTCAGGTTTTCAAAACTTCTGAGAAAGTTAGGTATACATACATGTATACAAAAGAGGTGCACAGCTGTTTATTATGTAGACTAAGTGCTGCAGTTGTTTTACACGTGCATTTTTGTATTGGTGACAAGCGAAGCCCAGCAGTCAGTTGATCCCAGTTAAGTGTGCTGAAGTGTGCTAAATATTATCTGCCCTATGAAGTCTGATCACTGCATTCCAGCTATCCTTGCTGCAACTACTGGTGACTATACAGCTCACCCCACCTTGCCTAGAAGCCTTTCTCTCACCGTTTTTCAGCGTTTTTCTCACAAATTTCAGCTAACTAGTTGAAAAAAATCAGCAAAATTGCCCTAAGTACTCTATTTTGTGTCTAGTCAAGGCAAGAAACAGCAATTTACGATTACACCAGAATGAAATGCACACAAAAATATGAGCCTGAACACACACCGGATCTCCATTTGTGGAAGCAAAATTATGATGCTGTTTTGGCACACTCCCGAAAGGGGCCATGCAGACAAAATACCAGTTTGTTTTATTCGAAAGATTTAGTGTTTTATAGTGCCCTCAGTGCTTATCCAGCAGCAAACGATGCTTTATTCACTGAGAAATTAAACATTTTAAGCCAAAGTTTCAATTCTCCCGCTAAACCATGTATTTCGTGATGTCGACTATGACGTATCCAGAGCAGGGCCTTAAAACTAAAGATAGCCTGCTATGACCATACTGCATCTCACAGATGCCCGTTTGGTTATCTTGTTTATTGCCCACTTTCATAGATGAGGCTGTAATACCACTGAAGTGCCAGTGTTTGCACTTTGCTTCTGGCCGGACTTCTATACCTGCCGTAATTTTATTGGGGTTCATACTGATCAATTCCTAAAATACAAGCGATGACTCAACAAACGTGGTGATGTAAGTGACCATGCCGCTTATGTCAGTTGGTCAGTGTTGTGTCAGACAAGTCCAACGCGTCCGACGGCTGTGTTAGCCAGTGTCAGCCGGTAAAGCGCCGCACTAATTGCTTCGGTGTTTTGTGTTCGCAACTGTTCACCCCACAATTCTTACTGCTATAAAAAGAATGTGTCCTAAATTTAAGCGCAAATAGCTCATTCAGCAAGCTTATAAGCCCTAACTAACTTGCGTTTGCTTCTGCCGGCCTCAGCCATCGCACAGCTGGGCATATGACATCATAGGTTCTGTTGCGAGAAATGAGCTAGTGGGTCGCGTGGCCATTCCCTTTTTTTCCCCTAATTATATAGTTTATTTGAGCGAAGTTTACGTTAAAAGTGGTGTCACTATGATTCTAACGAGGCAATCTTTCCAATGAACTAAACTTGTGTTTGCCTGCATGGCCCCTTGAAGCACTATTACTATGGCTGCTGTAAATTTGTAGGACTGAGCCATGCCCAATACCTGTGTGTTTCAGGTTCATATTTCTGTGTTCCGTGTTTCCGGCCTGACTGAACATTCTTGATTATACAAGCACAAAACAGAATGCCAATTTAAGCTAATAACCAAGTGCTTGACATACTTGTCATTTTGATGAGAAAAGTGCATTTTTAAAAGTTCATAGTAACCAATGTTTTTTACTCATGCCCGTAGGCAAGTTCTGTGGGATTTCTCAGCAGCTACTTGTAAGACTAGAAGGTGTTGGGTGGTGCATGCTCGTATAAGCCAAACTCACTTTTAAGTTCAGGTTTTAAGCAAGCTGGGTCATTACCTTGCACATTTTCAGCAAAGATAAAACAGGAAGCAAGCTGCACACCAAAAAGACTAACATTCTTTAAGAAAAATCTCAGGTTTCCTCGTGTGTATGATTGATGACTGCTTCTCGACTCCTAACAACTGAATGTGCACAGACAATAAAACATGGGGCAAAAAAGGCAAGATATTCCACTCAGCACCAACTACAAGCACTAGGCATAGAAAACACACCTTTGGAGTCTTTTCTTGAATCCGTTTTCGCATTTCTGTGGAGAAGAGCACGTACGCAGACCTGGCACCCTTCGGTTTCCAGTTCCCTCAGTTTCTAGAGGACAGATGAGGAACAGCACTAGTTTAAACACCAATACAAGGCTTCACTAAAGCTATTACAGTTAAACACCACAAAAACAAGCAAAATAAAACGAAAAAGAAAGAAAAGAAAGCAATGCATTCTTAAAAATGTTTGGATTCATATGACAATCACAACCTGGGGTTCAAGGAGTCAAACAAAAATATGGTCTATGGTGAGTGTCATAGTGGAGGGCCCCAGCTATGTTAATAAAATCTGACATTGCACAGAAAAACATTTGCGCAAATGGCCAGTTTTGTATTATCCGTGGCAAAATCTGATATTTCACATGGGCACCATTACGCTGCATCATCACACATATGCAGCTGCTATTAGTGGGCCCGCACGTCTGCAATTTTATGCAGCCCCTTCGTGTTTAGATACTCCATTCCAGCGTCATACATTCTCTCCTGTGCAAAACGATCAGCACAGTGTGCTTTGTTTAGCACATCCTTTTGGGCCCCGGCCCAGGTGATCCTCAAGGGGACGCTCCATGTAATTCCTAGTTTCCTGGCCCTCGACGGGACTTCTGAACCAAGGTATATACGTGCATTTGCATGCCAACACCGCGTCATTTCAAAGTGCCCGCCGTCGTAGAGAATTTGGCCCCAGCTTCCAATAGCAATAGGTGACCGGTAAAAAGCGCAAAGGCTCATGGGCACGTCGTCTGCTCCAGCCACTTCCGGTTCAAGATTTCGCCTGGCCTCCCGTAGGCCAGCGGCTTTCACGCACGTGTGCGAGTTGTTTATTGGTTCTCCTTTGTTTCAGTGTGCAAGGTGCTTTAAATAGACACTGCTTACAAACCTGTTTTTTCCTACAGATGCCAATATCAAGTATAGAAGCTTGGATTGTAAAAGGGCCTTGAGAGCATATAATACAGAGACAGAAGCAAGCAAGGCAAAATAACACGAAAGCATTTTAATTTTATCTTAGTGCAGAATAAATCACAGCGTACTCATGTTCAACAATTTCTTTTTGTAAAGGGACCGTGATGCGAGTTAACGTTGTGTAGTTAGTCCATCAAGCTGAATCTCAGAGTGTTCAGTTTTTTCAGCCAATTTACAAGCATTTATCCCCGAGAAGAGCACACAAAAGTGCCGTTTCTCATGCCATTCTCCTCACCAACTTAGTGACATTATTGATTGTAGGATTTAACTGCCCTGCAACGCAGGCGATGAGGCGCACTGGAGTGGGAGGGCTTTGGATTAATTTCGACCACCTGGGGACCTTTAACGTGCGCCAAAAGCTCGACACACACGGGCATTTTGCTTTTCGCCTCCATCAGAAAAGCGGCCGTGCGGATGGGAATCGAAACCGCGTCCCTTGCTCAGCAGCACAACGCCTTAGCCACTGAGCCACCGCGGAGGTTAACTTTGTGACATCAGCTGCAAGGACACAGTTGAAAACTGA